>CM042535.1:586398-941398 GCA_023630585.1 Cranoglanis bouderius
GACCTACTGACCTGTCTTAAGGACCTGTCGCCCTGTCTCAACACCCTGTTTGACCGACCTACTGACCTGTCTTAAGGACCTGTCGCCCTGTCTCAACACCCTGTTTGACTGACCTACTGACCTGTCTTAAGAACCTGTCGCCCTGTCTCAACACCCTGTTTGACCAACCTACTGACCTGTCTTAAGGACTGACCAGCTGCCTTGTATTGCTGACCTGCCACCCTGTATCATGACCTCTTGCCCTCTCTCATGACCTGCCACCCTATCTCACTGACCTGCCAACCATTCTCACCACCCCGTCTCAGTGACATCCTGCCCAGTTTCATCACCTTGTCGCCCTGTTTCACCAACCCTCTACCCCGTCTTATCAACTGGCCAACCTGTCTCACTGACTGGCCGCAGAGATCACTGTACATGCTGTGACGAGCCACCAGGTTACACCTCCTGTGCTGTCCAGCCTCGAGTTCTCCTGCCGCATGTGGACATTCTGCCCAGGGTCCATGACCCTTTTTTGATGGTGCGTTTTGGGAGCAGTGCACTGGGGGGTTCTGTCATGGATTCTTGCTTTGTGTCACAGTTCCCATGGTGTACCTGTACTGTGTTTGGTCCATGATTAATTTTGATTATGATTGTTGTACAATATAATGATTGTTGTTTGTTCATGTCAATTCTGAGCCTTATTTCCCTAGTTCCTGGTTAGTTAATATAACCCACGTTGATTTTACACATATGCATCCTGCCTCACCTCACCATGTGTTACAAGCACTGTACTATCACCTGATATTGTGATTTTACAATCTCAATTCCAAAAATTTTGGGACACTGTAAAATGTAAATAAAAACAATGCAATGATTTGCAAATCCCATAAACCCATATGTTATTCACAATAGAACATAGAAAACATATCAAATGTTTAAACTGAGGAAATGTACCATTTTAAGAAAAAAATAAGGTCATTTTGAATTTGATGCCCTGGAGTTGCAAGGGAGCTAGTGCGACATCCATGCACTTCGTGAAGGTGCGAGGGGATAAAGCTAGACCGAAGGGAAGAACCCGATATTGGTACATATTGCCTCCAAACATGAACTGGAACTTCCTGTGACTGGGCAGTATTTCTAGGTGGAAATATGCGTCTTTTAGATCTATCGTCACAAACCAGTCCTCGAACTGAATCTGTGGAATGAAAAGTTTGAGCGTCAACATCTTGAACCTGTATGTTCAAAGAGTACAGTTCAGATGACACAAATCTAAAATTGGCCGCATACTCCCATCTTTTTTGTGGGCCAGGAATAACAGCTTGTAAAAACCTCCCTCCCTCATAGGAAGGGGTACATATTCTATGGCCCGGTAACCCTTTTCTATGGTGGACAAACCCATGGAGACACATTTGGCAATAGTTTCCACACTGCCATATGGTCTTTTATTGACATTAACTTTCCCACATTCTGTTGGAGTGAAATCATCAAATTTTCGCTGCCCTGTGACAGCTCTCTGACCACTCACTGGCGCCCTCCTCTGGCTCCTCAGAGTCAGAGCGGGGTGGGTTGACTGTCTATACTGGAAAGAGGAGTCTCTACGCGAACTCCAAAACCCGGAAGCGGTGCATCGGATCCGGAGGACAAAGCAAGAGATAGAGCAGCGCTCGTCTCCGGTTCCTCCTCCAGGTCCATAAGGGATTTCCAGGACCATCGTGAGGCTCTGAAACCCAACTCCCTTCGTCTGAGAAGAGAGCGAGCCGAGAGCAGAGCTGCCTAATTGTGGAGCAATCATAATGAGCACAGTCAGCCCCCCCCCAAGGGCCGCTGCAGCATGCTCCACCCCCAAACACTCCCCACTGAAAGTGTGTCCATTCGTCCCCGAAATGAAACGGGGCACGGAATAACACACTTCCTGAATTCTCTCTGACTCATACTCGCAAAGAGGTGAGGGACAGACAAGTAAAGATATATATATTCTTTTCTGAAAAATAGAGAGGAAGTGAAGAGTTTTCAGGAGCGTTCACACAGACAACCAACATGCGATCTTTCGCTGAAGATTATAAGGCTGACCGCATGGTTCACAGGTGCTGTTTTTATATCATGCGAGGCGCTTAATTGCCACGTCACCTGACCATAGCAGGCCTATGCGTGATTTTACACAGATTTAGATACCGGTTGCACGCACGGAGGCGCTTCCCACAGCTTGAATCTCACGCAACATTGAGTTCCCTTAGAAAGGGAACTGTCCTGTGGTCAGACTAATCAAAATTTGAAATTCTTTTTGGAAACCATGGAGGCCGCATCCTCTGGACTAAAGAAGAGAGGGACCATCTGGCTTGTTATCAGCACTCAGTTCAAAAGCCTGCATCTCTGATGGTATGAGGGTGCATTGGTGCCTATGGAATGAGCAGCTTGAACATGTGGAAAGGCCCCATCAATGCTCAAAAGTATATCCAGATGATGTCTTTTTCAGGGAAGGCCTTGAATATTTCAGCAAGTCAATGCTAAACCACATACTGCATCTATTGCAACAGCATGGCTTCGTAGTAGAAGAGTCCGGGTGCTGAAGTGGCCTGCCTGCAGTCCAGACCTTTCACCAGTTGAAAACATTTCGCGCATCATGAAACAAAATATATGACAAAGAAGACCCAGGACTGTTGAGCAGCTAGAATCCTGTATCAGACACGAATGGGACAACATTCCTCTCCCAAAACTCCTGCAGCTGGTCTCCTCAGTTCCCAGACGTATACGGACTGTTAAAAGAAGAGGGGATGCTACACAGTGGTAAACATGGCCCTGTCCCAACTTTTTTGAATTTGTTGCTGCCATCAAATTCAAAATTACCTTATTTTTTTCCTTAATATGGTCCATTTCCTCAGTTTAAACATTTTATATGTCTTTTATGTTCTATTGTGAATAACATATGGGTTTATGAGATTTGTAAATCATGAAAACCAGGTTAACACTTGACATGGTCTAAAATTAAAATCTTAAAACTAATAAGGTCATAGTTTTGTCACAGATTTGTGCATGAGCCGCTTTTGAGAAACTATTAGCCTAAAGATGTACATCCCTATACCCTATACCCTATACCCTATACCCTATCCTTATCCTTATCCTTGCTAACACAGAGCTAAAAGGACCTCAGTGTTGCTGTTGCAGCTCTAATACAGTATGAATGGATTAATCTCCTTCGTGGATCAGAAATAGAGCTGTACTGTGTGTATGTGATACTATTACACATCCTCATACAGAAGTGCAAGAATGTCTTATTATCAGCACAATTGCCACAGCAACTACAAAGGTGGATGCTAAAAATACTCAGCGAGTGCAGTACAAAGTACACAGCTCTGAGTCGAGCGAGAAATCGAGCTGAGTGACATGTCAGTGAGAAAACATTCTCAGCTCAGAGAGGGCTTTAGCATTTAATGCATTTTAACTATAGATAGTTCCAAAAATATTTCCAATTTCATCATTTTTTCTATATCATCTAGTGTAGCTGTATGGTCTAGTTTCTTTGTACATTTTACACTTAAATTATCTGAATGTTTTATTTTTGGAAAAGAGAAAAGTATTTAAACAGGAAGCTGAGTATGAAGCTGAAAGAGGGTTTAGCATCGGGCTAGAGTTCAAGATTTCCTGTGGACAGAGTGCATCTCTTATTGATGAAATGTTTATCCCTTAAGTCCAAACTCTGAGTAATTAAATCCTGTAAGCCTGGAATAAAGTACAGTTTAAAGTGGCTTTTTGTGTATTTTTTTTGTAGATTTTTTTTTATCTATAAGATAATAATCAACCTGATGTACTAATCAAGTTAACAATTACATGTTGTAACAAGGTTTTATAAATGTTATAGACAAACATAAACATGTTGAATACATTACTGTACATTCTGAGCACATTAGCTGTTGACCAACATACTCATTATGCTATTCTAACACAATGGTATTTCTAAAGAAATAGATAGACATATTTTCTCTGGAGAATGTGTTCAAACAAACAAATAAATAAATAAAAATATAAATTGCTCATCTCACAGCCTGCTGTTGTAATTACAACAACCCAAATACAATACATAAATATTCTGTAGCTGCAAGCAAGAATATGTGGGGTCCAAGCACCCTTCGCTAATAGCACACCTGGAGCCAGTTCTTACCAAGTTACATAGAACCATATTGTCATGAGTTATAACTGTTAGGCTCCACCCCACTAGAATTGATTGGCATGTGATGGCTGTATTGCTTGGAAATCTCAGCATGTGTTTGATAATTATTGAGATTCAGACCAATTTTGTGAAGATAGGCATAAAATCATAGCTCACAGAAGTATGTTTCATATATTATGCAAATTAGCTCCAAATCTATGTGGGTGGAGCTAAATAGTTCTTGAAGCTTTTTGTTTGGGAGAACCCAAGGAATCAGAGGAAAAAGAATTTTGGTTGTACATTTCGGTTCATGAGACAGGCCAAAATGTAAAAATGGCTATAGCGCCACCATTTGGGCAATCAGACCAAACTTATCCGAGGTACTATTGAGCCTTGATTACACAGGTAGATGTTGACCTGCTATGGCATTACTGCCTGTCTCACCTCCTCCGGTGCCCATAGGATTACCGCTCTTCCTTCAGCCTTGCCACCATGCCTACCACAACCAAAACCATACAGGCCTCCCCAGTGACTAAGGCTGTAACAGGCTGAGCCATCTGTCTATATATATACTGTATATAACATCTTATTATGGTCCAATTTCGATCAGGCTAGACTGACCTGGTACTAGATGTTCATGTACGTTTATATTCACTCTTCTAAAGAAGCACTATATGCTAACACAGCTCATATCTGTTTGGTGCTAAACCTGAGTATCATTTTATACCTTGAGCAGTCTATGATTGATGCTTTGCTAAGCTAATATCGAGTTAATGGCTCTAACCACATCAAACATGCCCAAAGAATCCCCATCACAGCAGAAACTGAAATTCATCAAAACACTCAGCTTTAATTCATCATGTTCTTTTATCCTGCCGTGTTCTGGATGATCAGGAAAACAGCACACACATATGCTAATGTGCAGCTCAAATCTCTTGCAGCATTACACAATGTGACAGCGACCTGATTGGAATGAGCAGATACGAACGATGCAGCGCTGAGAGAGACGAGAGCAGAGAACAAAGAGATCAACTCTGAGGAAACATGACAAAGAGGAAAAGGTGTTCAAGCGTTATTATCATCACAATGTACAAACTCTATTAGCATGCACTCAGTGCTTCGGTGCTAGCGCTTGATTATTTTCTTGAATGTGTTTTATTTCTCTTATTACCACAACGATTTACCAATGATTACACTTTTTTATTTCTTAAAGAGAATCACTCATACTTTTTATCCATTTATAGGTATGTGAAAGAAGTTAGTTCCTGTTCTCACTTACGTTACAGCAGCTATAAACACTCGCTCCTTCACCCGTCGCTCTTTTTCGTCAACTTGTTATTGCACAGCGTAAACTCTCTCCTCCGTCCTGAAGATGTCGGAAAACGTAAAGTTACAGCTTTACCCCGATTGTTACAAAGCGCTGACACTGGAGACTCCTTCCATAAGTGTTACATAAACTTCTCCTTACAGAAAACTTCACCACATCAACGATTACACATGTTTTTTAACCCGTTTATGTGGAGCGTCCGCTGTTCACGTCCCTGTGAACGAGCTGTTGCTATAGAAACGATAACGTATTAGAACGAGCGCATTAATATAAAGCTGTGATTTGCAGCTGCGCCGCTGTCAGAGCTGCTGTTCTAGAAAACTAATCAACACCTTCTGACCAATCATGATCCAGAACTCAGCTGCAGGGTGCTGTAAAGTGTAATATAATAACCCAGTGTGTTTGTCTGAATGAAGAAAACACCTCACACACTATACAAAAAACCTGCTGTGTATTTATTGCTTTGTTTACTTGCAATGTTGCGAAGACACACTGATAGGTGTTACACACACACACACACACACACACACACACACACACACACACACAGACACACACACACATTTAACAGTCTTATTCCTGCATTATGCGTGTTTGTGCGTGCGTGCGTGCGTGTGTGTGTGTGTGTGTGTGTGTGTGTGTGTGTGTGTGTGTGTGTGTGTGTGTGTGTGTGTGTGTGATGCTCCAGCTGAAAGGCACCAGCATGAAGTCAAGGTTACTGAGCCACTGACCTGTGTTACACACACACACACACAAACACAGTTTTTGGTGTTCACTGAACCGTCACCACATCTCTCCTTACACACACACACACACACACACACACACACACACACACACACACACACACACACACATACACACACACACAGAGCTCCCTGGTGTCTATTTCAGCTCAAAGGCCACACAGCAGGTGTTTTTGACCGGCTCTCCTTCCTAAGTGTGTTTTTGTTCTGCTGCTATTAGACACATCGAGTAGTAACACACACACACACACACACACACACACACACACACACACACACACACACAAAAAGAAGAAATGTAGAGAAGTATATCGATCCTATCTGAGAAAATCAATACAAATTCACAGAGAGTGATGCTGAACTATTTATTTATATTACTTATTTTGCATGAATTCTATAAAACATATCGAGCTGCATTTTAATGTAAGAATTATGAAAATAAATATAAATGTGTCTGTCTTTGTGATAATACAGGCTCCATGAGTTCAGTAGTCAGTATATTAAATCTCCATCAGATATAAATCAGCTCTGTCTTGTTTCATTTTAGAAGCAGATTTTAGAGTGATTTTTTTTTAATGAGTTTATTAGATTAATAAGAAATTAAAACCAATTTGACTCAATTGGTTGAAAAAGCAAACTGGGTGCTGATTTTCTTTGTACTCGTGTGTGTATGTTGATAAACGCCATTATGCCGTAAAAGCAAAGCTCACAGAGAGCTGAAAATGACTAAATAAATCGCCCAGTAATGCAGCTCAGCCACTGCAGCGCATCAGCTACCATAGATACACACTAACTCCTTGTCCTTTTATAGGGTGCCATTACTTTTTTCCTACTTGAATGTCTAGTCTTATTTGTGTTAATTGATGGATTTGTTTTGGAATTGCTTTCTTTCAGGCCATTACAACACAGCGAATGAGTTTCACAAAATGTCCATTAAATTGGTTTGAAATATAAAATAAACTATTTAAACTTGACAGCGTAATGCATATAAAAAAATCACAACAATTCAACAACTCATCAACAATTATACGATCTGAAGACAATCGATTGAGATTCACATTAATATACGGAAATCTACGCAAAGTCATAGGATACCATCATTTTTCCAAACGAACCGGATTTTCATGAGGAATAAACCCAGTAGAATGAGTAAACTCCTCGCTAAAAATATTCTGTATAAAAGTGATTAAGATACAGTGCTGATAGAAAAGCGGTGAATTACAATAAGTAACAAATTTTAAAGAAAACAAGTTCAAGTGCAGTTTATTTGTATAGCGCTTTTAACAATGGACATTCTCCCAAAGCAGCTTTACAGAAATATATAAATTCAGGATATAGATTTTAAATTTATGAATTTATCCCCAATGAGCAGCCAGAGGTGACGGTGGTGAGGAAAAACTCCCTGAGATGATATGAGGAAGAAACCTTGAGAGGAACCAGACTCAAAAGGGAACCCATCCTCATCTGGGTAACACCGGATAGTGCGATTATAAATAAATAAATAAATCCCTTCTATAAATGTACCAGTACCACACAGTCAGATAGCAGTTGTGAGACCATGAAAATTCATTACAGTTTTTATATGAAGTCTGTTTTGTTGAACTTCACCACTGTAATCTCAATGATCTTTAGGCTGCACCATGTGGGGCCTCAGCAGCAACATATGACTTCAATTGATGAGATCTCCAACCAGAAGTAGGGCATCAGGATGGATCAGGCAGGTCCAGAGAGCAGAAGGGGTCGGCATCACTGGCATCTCAGGAGTATCATGTGAAGCTCAACAGAAGGGGAGGGAGAGAGAGAGAAAGGGGGAGAGAGAGTGAGAGAGGGAGAGAGAGAGAGAGAGAGATCATTAGGTATGCTTATTGTCCCGTAATGGTTAAGGACAATGTACTTTGCGTGAGTGAAAGCAGGGTCTCCGGCAAGACTAGCTTATGACAGGATAACTAAAAGGGAGAGCCAGAGGGTAACACAGACATGAGGGCTCCCTGGGACAAGGAGGCCAGCCACCCCACCACCAACAAACCTTGGTGGACGCCTGAAGGTGGGGGGTGACAGCATGCAGACATCCAAGTTCACCACAGCACACTATGCCCGTGAGATCTCTAGATCTGCTCCTTTACCTAAGGAAAAAAAACTATTCTCGAAAGGCTTGACTAAACAAATATATTTTCAGCCTAGACTTAAACACTGAGACTGTGTCTGAGTCCCGAACACTAATTGGAAGGCTGTTCCATAACTGTGGGGCTTTGTAAGAGAAAGCTCCTCCCCCTGCTGTAGCCTTCACTATTCGAGGTACCAACAAATAGCCTGCACCTTTTGATCGAAGTAGGCGTGGCAAATCATAAAAAACCAAAAGTTCACTTAGGTACTGTGGTGCGAAGCCATTTAGCGCTTTATAAGTCAATAGTAGTATTTTATAATCAATGCGGAATTTCAGTGGGAGCCAATGCAGTGTGGATAAGATAGGGGTGATGTGGTCATATCTTCTGGTTCTAGTGAGGACTCTTGCAGCTGCATTCTGGACTAACTGGAGTTTGTTTATGCTCCTACTGGAACATCCAGACAGTAAGGCATTACAATAATCCAACCTAGAGGTGACGAAAGCATGAACTAATTTTTCTGCATCATGTAGTGACATTATATTTCTTATCTTAGCAATATTTCTGAGGTGAAAGAAGGCTATCCTAGTAATATTATCTACATGGGCGTCAAAGGAAAGACTGGAGTCAATAATCACACCAAGGTCTTTTACTGCTGCACATGATGAAACAGAAAGGCCATCCAGAGTTACTATGGAATCAGAAAACTTACTTCTAGCTGCATGTGGTCCTAGTATAAGTACTTCTGTCTTGTCAGAATTAAGTAAGAGGAAGTTAATAAGCATCCAGTGTCTAATGTCCTTTACACATTCCTCAACTTTATTAAACTGGTGTCTGTCATCTGGCTCTGCTGAAACATACAACTGTGTGTCATCAGCATAACAGTGGAAGCTAATTCCATGTTTACGAATAATTTGACCCAGAGGTAACATATATAAAGAAAAGAGCAGTGGGCCTAAAACAGAACCTTGCGGAACACCAAACTTTACCTCAGTATGCACAGAGTATTCACCATTTACATCTACTGTACAAACTGATAACGATCAGTCAAATAAGACCTGAGCCAGGAGAGGGCCGCGCCCTTAATGCCAACAACATTTTCTAGTCTATCGAGGAGAATAGTATGATCAATTGTATCAAAATCCGCACTAAGGTCAAGCAACACAAGCATGGAGACACAACCCTGATCAGAGGCCATCAGTAGGTCATTTACCACTTTAACCAGCGCTGTCTCTGTGCTATGATGAGACCTAAATCCTGACTGATATATTTCATGAATGTTATTCCTATGTAGGTACGAGCATAGCTGCTGTGCTACAACCTTTTCTGAGATCTTGGAGATAAAGGGGAGATTTGATATTGTCCTATAGCTGGACAATTGACAGGGGTCGAGGTCAGGTTTTTTAATCAGGGGTTTGATAACTGCTAATTTAAATGATTTAGGTACATAGCCAGTGCTAAGGGAAGAGTTGATTATTTTTAGAAGGGGTTTGATTATTTCTGGAATAATCTGTTTGAAGAAACATGTAGGTAGGGGATCTAGTATACAAGTTGATGATTTTGAAGAAGAAATTAATGAAATTAGTTCGGTCTCTCTAAGGGGAGTAAAGCACTCTAATCATTGATCTGATATTGCTATATTATTATCTACAGGGTTAGTTAGACTGTCTGGTTTTAAATTAATAGTCTGAATTTCTTGTCTAATATTTTAAATTTTGCCAATAAAAAAACTCATGAAATCATCGCTGCTATATAATGATTGTGTGCCTGTTTCTGTGGGGGTTTTATTCCTAGTTAATTTTGCTATAGTATTAAATAAGAATCTGGGATTATTTTTGTTATCTTCAGTTAAGGTAGAGAGATAGACTGATCTAGCAGCACTAAGAGATTTCCTATAGTTCAGGAGGCTCTCCTTCCATGCTGTTTGAAATACTACCAATTTGGTTTGATGCCATTTACGTTCTAATTGTGGAGTGATCTGTTTTAAGGTGCGTGTGTGATCATTATACCAGGGTGCTAGCTTTTTCTCTCTAATTATTTTTCTTGTAAGTGGAGCTACCTTATCTAACGTGTAGAGGAACATTGACTCTAAGCTTTCAGTCGCCTGATCAAGTTCTATTGGATCAGACGGTGATCAAATCATAGTTGATATCTCTGGGAGGTTATTGATAAAACTCTGTGCAGTAGCTGACGTGAATGTACGTTCGACACAGTAGCGTGGTAAAGTGCATGTATTATGATCAATACGCAATTTACACGATCTGAGATAATGATCTGAGATAATGATCTGAGATAATGATCTGAGATAATGATCTGAGATAATGATCTGAGATAGCTTCAGACTGCGGAAGTGTGACTATATTTCCTATATTTAATCCGTATGTTAGTATAAGGTCAAGAGTGTGGCCACCATTATGAGTGGGTCCTATTACATTCTGATTGACCCCTACTGAATCTAAAATAGACACAACCGCTGTTCTCAGAGGATCTTCTGGGTTATCAAAGTGAATATTAAAGTCACCGACAATTAATGCTTTGTCTAGAGAAACAACCAGGTTCGAGATAAAAACTGCGAATTCACCAAGAAATTCAGAGTATGGCCCTGGGGGTCTGTAAATAATAATAAGTGGAATCGACTCGATAGGCTTATTTTTAGTGGTTACATATGTTATATTAGTATGAAGAACTTCAAAGGAGTTGAACTTATGGCTAGATTTTTGTGTGACGCCTAGATTTTCATTATAAATGAGTGAGACACCTCCTCCTCCTCTGCTAGTAACACGGGGCTGATGTATATAACTATATCCAGGAGGACTGGCTTCATTTAATGCTATGTACTCATTTGGTTTAATCCATGTTTCTGTTAAACACATTATATTAAACTCCTGATCAGTAATGGTTTCATTAACAATAAGTGCTTTAGACGTAAGAGATCTAATATTTAACAGTCCGAGCTTCAGATCAAAGGCGCTGGCTGTGCGTTCAGTATGGTCTAATTTTATGTTAATTAGGTTACTCAAACAAACTTTCCGAAAATTTCTACATATTTGTTCAGCTCGAGGAACAGACACAGTCTCTATAGGATAAACTACAGATGTCGTATTGTCATTTAAATAATTCGAACATTGACTATCATAACTGTTATTGTTATTTGAATTTGTACTTACGAGTCAACTACAATTTTTTTATTATACAGTAATTTACATCTTTAATAAAGTCCTTAACTGTTATTCTATTAATTGTGTTTTACCATAAATTGAAATTTTTAGTTTCTGTGAAATTAGAGATTTGTAAGCCTTGTGCGTTAATAAGCATTTCTGTAAGCATGTCTTTTTTGTGTACAAAGGCTGTCTGTTTACAAGAATTCTATTATAATACTCTAATAATAATAAAAAATATCAATAAACTCTTCTCATTTTAGGAAAAGAAAACAGGTTAAGAGAGCATTACAGTACTTACAGCAAATATAAGACAAACATGACAGATATTACAGAGGATTGAATGAAATGATGTTTGATGTTGATTATTGTTGGATGTATGTTAAGTTTTATACTGAAATAATGGTTCAAGTTCAAGTTCAGTTTATTTGTATAGTGTTTTTAACAATGGACATTGTCCCAAAGCAGCTTTATAGAAATATATAAATTCAGGATATAGATTTTAAATGTATGAATTTATCCCTAATGAGCAGCCAGAGGTGACGGTGGTGAGGAAAAACTCCCTGAGACGATATGAGGAAGAAACCTTGAGAGGAACCAGACTCAAAAGGGAACCCATCCTCATCTGGGTGACACCGGATAGTGCGATTATAAATAAATAAATAAATCCCTTCTATAAATGTGCTAATGCTACATGGTTAAATAGTGCAGTTGTGTAACCAGGAAAATTCATTACAGTTTTTATATGAAGTCTGTTTTGCTGAACTTCTCCACTGTTCACTGATGGAGACTTGAGTGTAAAACTGTTTGTGGTAATTGTAGTCCTAAAGCCATCATAGCATAACTTCAGGCTGCACCGTGTGGGGCCTCAGCAGCAGCAGCATGTGACTTCCAATTGATGAGATCTCCAACCAGAAGTAGGGCATCAGGATGGATCGGGCAGGTCCAGAGAGCAGAAGGGGTCGGGATCACTGGCATCTCAGGAGTATCATGTGTAGCTCAACAGAAGGGGAGAGAGAGAGAGAGAGAGAGAGAGAGAGAGAGAGAGATATTTAATGGTATATGTATGGAGTACATTGTATTTTCTAATATCATTGAAAGATGGTTTTATTAAGCCAGCTTTTTTTTTTTTTTAATTTAATATCACATCACTCGTTCCTCTGTGTTTTTTTTCCCCAAATATTTTTATTAAGAGAACAAAACATACCTCCTGCCACAGAGGTACAATACAATTCACATTTTTCTGTTCTATAAAAAGAAAAGGCACTCTGAATAGAGTATAAAAGAGAGAAGAAAAGAAAAGAAAAGACAACCAACCAACTGAACACACACACACACACACACACACACACACACACACACACACACACACACACACACACACACACATTCACGTTTTTCTCATGGTTTCCAATCTGCTCTGTGGGATTTGGAGGATTTGGGGATCAACAGGTGATTAAACACAGCAGGTCACATAGACTGAGGTCAAAGACGATGTGATCAAGAATGTGTGTGTGTGTGTGTGTGTGTGTGTGTGTGTGTGTGTGTGTGTGTGTGTGTGTGTGTGTTATGTTACATTTATGTCATACAGGAATAATCCTAATGACCACCTTATGACTGGGAAGTAGGAAGTTCCTCTGTTCCAAGTCAGAATCTTAATAGACTGTATTTTTCTGAATAAACCCGTGAGTGAACTCGGCCTGTGTCCAAATAAACAGTCTTTCATTAGGAATTCTGGTTTATATTTAAGTTTAGAATGAAGATCCAGCTGATAAACTGCACCACCTGCTCCAGTTCTGTTAAAGATTAGGAAGAGATCTGTTTAATGTTAGATAAAAACTGCAAACAATAATATGCCTCAGTTATCATTTTAGTAAATTTGTGTCTAAATGGTTTCAGAAACACTGTTTTTCAAATGAATAAACTGGAAAAAAAAAAAAAAAAAAAGATTGTGTCTGTCCCTGGATACGGGCCAAAATGCAAAATGCTGCAGTATAGCGTCAGGTCCATCTCTCTTTACACGAGTACTGAAGTTTTATGTCTCTGCGACTTATGGTTTGATGTGCAAAGTAAAAGATGGAAAAGAAAAATCCTAACAGAAACAACAGTAGTGCTTGGACCCCTAATAATAATAATAATAATAATAATAATAATAATAATAATAATAATAATAATAATAATAATAGTTCTACAATTAAGCTTTCCATATGCTTAACAAAATGATTCAAACAGTTTGAATTTAAAGTGAAATAAAATGACAAAAAGACAAGAATAAAACAAACAAACTGCTCATGATTTAATTTAATGATATTTAAAATCATCCAGTCTAACATATGCTAATAAGGCCCTGTATGCAAATTGTATAATAAATTCTGATGCCTGCGGTCTCGTGGCCGTCAGTTGCGCGTCCTCGCGAAGTCTACGAGTCCGTAGTGTGTCCCATTTGTGATTTTAGTACTTGTGAGGGTTCTCGTGAGCGCCCCCTTTGTGCCCTCGATGAGGTCTTCATCGGAGCCCGCACTGCAGCAGGCTCACGGCCAATCAGACAGCAGAGGAGGAGTTTCGTTGACGTGGGAAGCGGAGGCGGAGTTTCCTGTGCAGGTTTTAGCCAACATGACAGAGAAGAGGATTTTTAAGTGCAAGTTTTTCTTTTTATAATCAACAATGATTTACAGTGTAACTGAACTGTAGCTTTAGCTTTTAGTAATATTTCATTATATAGTTTGAAGATTAAAAACTTATGAAATTATAGTCAATTAAAATGAAATGGAACTTCAGGTTATGACTGTTGTCAACGTTTACCTGATAAAAATGATGCTGTTTTTGTATTTATGGTTCATGATTACTTTCAGAATATCCTTTAGCAAGCCATCAGTCCTGCGCCACAGTGAAAACATCTTCCTCTTTCCGGCGTCACAACGTCGAGTCCGTCTCAAACGCCGTCTATTAATATCCCCATCACCCTCGTGGACCCGCGCCTTAGCGCCCTGTAGGTCTGCATTAGCTGACATCACCAAAGTGTGGACCACAAGGGCGGAGTGTGCCGTTTGGGACAGGGGGGTATGAAGGCTGCTGGGTTTCACTGCAGAAATAAGAAGCGAGTGCGAAAGTCAAAGTGTCCAGAAGAACTGTGTCTGGTTCTGCAAGATGCTCAATAAAACTTACCAGCTCATTTCCTTATAAAACTGCACACATTGTACCGGAGACTAGTGTTTTTATTTTTATTTTTATTTTTTTGTCACCAAATATTGACTTTGTTTCATTTACTACTGTTTACTGCTCTTTACGCTATTTTTTTTTTTTCATTTAATTTCATTATTTTGAAGGTATCTTTGCTCTACAGCATTTCTTTGCACGTGTCTGACACTTCTGCACAGTTCTGTATATATATATAT
This sequence comes from Cranoglanis bouderius, assembly GCA_023630585.1. NCBI lineage: Eukaryota > Metazoa > Chordata > Actinopteri > Siluriformes > Cranoglanididae > Cranoglanis > Cranoglanis bouderius. The sequence goes on from CM042535.1 coordinate 601,250, forward strand.
ATATATATGAAGGTTAATGTTAGGAGCAGGGCTGCAGGGCGGCACTGGAGTTAGCGATTTCTACAATTCCTTATCATTTAATTGAAATAAAATGGAAATTAAAGTGAAATCCAGCCCCACTGCAGTCAAATTCACTCAAATTTGAACATGAATCTTATAAGATTAGGTTGACTGAGTAAATCAGGTAATTAACACAGCATGCTGAACATTTAGTGTAAAATCTCTGCATAAACACAAATCCTAATCCATCATGTACAGTGCAGAAATCTCAGTAAGAACTTCAATAAACTCCATCTGCCTCTGTGTGTGTGTGTGTGTGTGTGTGTGTGTGTGTGTGTGTGTGTGTGTGTGTGTGTGTGTGTGTTTCGGAGAGAAACTGAAAAAACTGTACTGGCACACACAGCCTTTTCATGTTCTTATGTAATATTTAGTGAAAGCAGTTTTTTTTTATTTACAAGACAAAAATAAACTTTTTTTTTTTTCCTGAAACCCAGAACTGACTCTGAAACACTGATAAAAACTTTGTTTTTTTTATAGAGCTTCCTTCTGTTTCTCTAAACTGTGCTATTATCATTTATGTGAGTGTATAAGGAAGTATTTCACACACAACTGCTGTGCAGGGTGTTTTGACATATTTGTGTGTGTGTGTGTGTGTGTGTGTGTGTGTGTGTGTGTGTGTGTGTGTGTGAACTCACTGAGAAAATGACATAAATATGAGTCTGTAATGATAAGCACAGTAACAGGCTAGCAAGATCAGGAAAGTAAGAAAGTACTTATTGTGAATGCATTAATACATTAACGCCCAAAAACTCAGAGTCGGCACTAAAATGATGTAAAGTCCAAAAATGATGTAAACATTTACACGGGGAAAGTTCCTGGTGTTCAGAGTCGGGTTACGCAGCTGTTTAAGTGGATTTTCTGAGCTCCACATTCAGATGATTAAAATCACCTGTGTGTAGTTCACACCTCCAAGTTTGCCAGATCTTTCTTGAGTAGAAGCCTCTGAGACGGAGGTTTTCAGTAGCGTCTGAACCACAAACATAAAACACTAAACACAAACACTCACTTTTATAGTCCGAGTAGTAAATATCACATGACAGCAAATGGCAGCAGGAACCTTTTTCTTCTTTAGCACATCAAGTTCTTTTCTCGGGCACAAGGCGATATGTTAGCAGTCTACATCATCTACATCAGACCTGCACAGGGTCTGCAGCCTCTGCATGACACCCCGGACTGACCTGTGTGTTCACCTCTCAGTTAGAATGGCTCCAAAAGAGGGCCTGCTGTATCATGGAAGTAGCCTACACCAGCTACCGACAAGCCCTCACCACCAGATATGTCTCAGTTTTTCCTGCTCACTGTGGTCCATAATTCATTCCTCCATCTCACAAGAACAAGAACAAGAACATTCACAAAATAAAGGGCGATACTTGCGTCTTCTGGATATGAAGCTGGATCACGAACAGTTGATATTGATCCATTGTTGAGAATCAACTTTTCAGTAAATCCTGCTTTGTATTGAACCTCGTTCACAAAGCAGTCTGGTGTAAAATGATTCGAACAAACATATACCAATTTAGATATTTTTTGGGGCACATTTCCTTCAAAAATAAAACTACTCCACTGCATCTTCAGTGGCTCTGGTGCTGGGAGAACATGGAGACTCTTCTGTTCATTCTTACAGCCAACAACAGAACACTTACAGAGCTTACGAAGCTGAGATGTTCTTCTCATCACTATAGCTGCTCCAGCACAGAGAACATGGTGGACTGTGTGCAGTTCACTCAGGGGAGGAGCTATGCTAATAGGGCAGAGTCCATCACCAGTCGTGGGCGGGGCCTGATCTGATGTGATGTCACATTGGATAGAAAACGCAAACGACTCATTTTGAGACACTGTTTATGATTTATGGGGAATATAAAAAAAAAAGGAGTGGGTGGATTTTTACCCTTATAGGGTGATTGTGTACACACACCGCCCACACACACCGCCCACACACTGCCCACACACACCGCCCACACACACTGCCCACACACACCGCCCACAAACACCGCCCACACACTGCCCACACACACCGCCCACAAACACCGCCCACACACTGCCCACACACACCGCCCACAAACACCGCCCACACACTGCCCACACACACCGCCCACACACACTGCCCACACACACCGCCCACAAACACACAGCCCACACACACCGCCCACAAACACACAGCCCACACACACCGCCCACAAACACACAGCCCACACACTGCCCACACACACCGCCCACACACACCGCCCACACACTGCCCACACACACTGCCCACACACACTGTCCACACACACACCGCCCACAAACACACCGCCCACAAACACAACCCACACACACCGCCCACACACACCGCTCACACACTGCCCACACTGCCCACACACACTGCCCACACACACCGCCCACACACTGCCCACACACACTGCCCACACACACTTATGTTCAAACTCCATGTAAAAGTGAATTTTGTATAACAGGTCCCCTTTAAAGAAACTGGTTCACTTTATTTATAGAAGAGTTTTTAATTTATCGACAATAAATTATGATGGCAAATAATACATAACACACTATAGTACTAAAATTGTATTAGTCTCACACTCACACACACACACTCACACACACACTCTCACACACACACAGAGAGTCAGTGAGTGATGTTGTGTCCTATGCTGAGGTGGCAGTGTGTATTACAGAACGCTTGAAACAGCATTTTCAGACAAGCCCAATGCAGCAGAACATTCGAAACTTCCTTCTGCAAAATGCTGCTGTCTGTAATAGAACAAGTGTTACGCTAACTATACTATCTGTCCCCTCCAAAACTAATGGAACAGCAAGGCCTATTCATTTGTTTTTGCTGTAGACTGAAAAGATTTGGGTTTGAGATCAAAAGATGGATATGAGAAGAGGTGTAAGTGCAGACAGTGTGTGTATGACCTTTATAACCGTTTATATTGTCAGCAGAGCTTAATTTGAGGAACGGTATCCGGCACCTCTGAAATGTATCACACCTGCGTTAAGAACCTTTTTATATGGATCCGGCACCTCTGTAGCTGTTTAAAGTCTCACGTAGCAATATTATCAAAACAAATAGTTTTAGTTTTTAATTCATCAAAAGTAAAATAGAACAACAACGAAAAACTGCAATAAAAATGCTAATCTTATATTACCGGTGCTCAAATATTGCTAACAGCCAATCGATAGCCTCTTTCACATAATGTAATCATTTCAAGCTCAAAAGTTCACCTGAATTCGTTGTCTCGAAGCGAAGCCTACAGTCACGTAGCATACGCTGTAGAGAGTGTCACGGCGAAAAGAAAGCAGTTATCATTAACAGCATTTTTTAAGATCACAGACAGTGACAATGAGAAAATGGAGCAACATACTAAAAAGCCGAGAGTCCAAGAGAAGAGCGGCAGCAGGTCAGTGATGAAGCAGTTTGATGGCCGTTCCCACGACTCGCAGTGATAACGCTAATCTGAAGGTGGATCCAACGCTTACAAAGTTCAATCCCAAGCCATTTGTATGCTCAGGGATACGAAAGGGACAAAACATTACACCGCTTTGTGGAACATCTCGTGTTAGGTAAGACGCCTTTTTCTTGATTATGTTGTGTAGTTAATGTTAGTTTATTGTAAGTAGGCCTACTGTATGAAACGTAGTTTTGTTTTCGAAGTGCTTTGGGTAAGTGTGTTTTGTAGCTAACTGACAGCACAGTTGGCCTACGGTTCTGTTTTGATAAGTTGATAGAAAGTGCATTCCATAAATATTTCCCTTTGTACTGAGAGTGTTCACTGCTATAAACCCGTTACATCGCTGTACCAGTGTGATCAGTTACACAGGCCTACTGTGTACAGCACTGAATATCGTTGGCTACGTGAGATATTAGAAGCACTTTTACATGTCTGTAAGTTCGGGGACCTCCTGTGTGCCTCCCGACCTGCCGGATCATTGCCCTCCTATTATTCCGGGACAAATTAAACACTGCTTTTATGATATAGTGTAAAGTTTGGAAAAGGGGAGTTATGGAGTGGATACACTCTAAAAAAGTGATTATGTAGCTTTTACATATTGATACAATGTCCAAGTCACTACATTAAATTAAATTTCTAAATGTTTATATTTCTATTTAATGAGTTTAACATAAACCTGCCACCTATTTACTTTAAGTTGAACTTATATATTTTACTATAGAAATTCTGCCCTTAATTTAAATATATTGATCTAAGAACTATTTTTTCCACTATAATGTCTGTACCAGGTGTATTGGAGAAACTGCAAATCAGAAATCTGTGTGCACTACGGTGAACTCATTTCCCACACAAAGGCAGAGAAAAAGCAGAACAATTAGACTTTCCACGTTTAAAATACCCAATTTTTGGGGCTAGTTTCATGACTATCTGTGGGTTGTTTTTTTTTTTTTCTTTAGATGTACAGGGTGTCTGAAAATTAAGGAACTGATGAGAGTTATAAACTGAATATTCACAATAAAAAATGCATATAGAATTTACCCAAAAACATTGCAAATCCCAGCCAATTTTTTGAGGGTAAAATTTACCACGTTTTATTGAGTAAAATTTAGCCTATTTTATTAAGCAATATTTGCAATACATACAAGCCTAACTAATATTTTTTATTAATACATTTTTGTCGCAGGCTGGGGTTACACTACATTTCCCAGAACACAATGCGGCCTACAAAACATGGCCACTGTGAACTACAACACCCAACAACCTCGAAATTTGTCATGTGCACAGTCACCATCATACTGATCACCTGCACCTGCATTTAATCACAGCCACAATATTTAAGGACTTCCTCACCACCACATCACGGTGAGGTTTATGTGCTGTGTCTTTGTTAACAGCTGATACCAGGCCTTTGTATTTTGCTATGTTGCTTTTCTGGTTTTGATTCCTGTTCTGGTTTCTGGTTTTTGACTCCTGCCTCGCCTGACCATTGTCTGTTTCATGTTCCTGATTTTTGCTCAACGTAATGGACCAGCACCTGCATCCATACCCACCGCCTAACAATTTTACCCACTTACTTAAAAGCAAAACTGCTTTTAAAAGTAATATAAATTTCTTATTGTCAGTATTATACCAAATTATTTAAGTTTTGAATCCTGTATATATTATAGACCTGAATTTAAAATCTAATTTTCTTAATGCTATTTTCATTACTCACATGGTTTAATGGTAATCATGTCAGTATATTATTGACCAAATTCTCAAACTGCTGAACTCACTGCAGATCTCACATCTCTCAAACAAACAATCATCTTTAAATGAAGGTTGGAGTACATTAACAAGGCAAGTCTCCAGAACAGGTCCGATCCAGTGGTGTTGCAGAAATCCAACTGTGGAGGAGATAAACACTGTTAGAGTCAAGACTGTCAAGTATTCACAATGTATTTGTGATAATATAAAATCGGTGTTTACTGGGTTTGGGAATGCTTCATAATGTTTCCTGCAGGTCACTGTGATGGCAGGACTGGAAACGCTGTGAAACTGAACACTTATTCTGAAATCAGACCATTTTATGTTTATTAAGTTCATATTAAGGTTCAATACTTAACTGATCTGAATTTAAAATGGCGGGCTACAGAAATGGAGTTAACTTTGTCAACACTCACAGCACTGCAACAGTTAAAACATTTACGAGATAATGTGTCCCTTAGCTACATATATATACGTCCAACCAATAAACACTTATCAGTGAACAACCACACAGAACAAGTTTCCTGTGGGCTTCCCTCAGCATGGGCCATGATTAATGTGCATGTCTGTGTGACTGTAGTTTAGTTGGGAGAATTTTATTAGGCTTTTGCATGTGGTTGATTTTACTTGAAATTATACATAATATAAAAACATAATATACTATACATAAAACTAAGTCATTACAATAATCCAACCTAGAGGTAACAAAAGCATGAACTACTGTCTGGATGTTCCAGTAGGAGCATAAACAAGCTCCAGTTAGTCCAGAATGCAGAGGACAGAGTCCTCACTAGAACCAGAAGATATGACCACATCACCCCTATCTTATCCACACTGCACTGGCTCCCAGTGAAATTTCGCATTGATTGTAAAATACTACTATTGACTTATAAAGCATTAAATGGTCTTGCGACTCCAGCACCTGAGTGAACTTTTGGTCTTTTATGAGCCTACTTCGATCAAAAGGTGCAGGCTATTTGTTGGTACCTTGAATAGTGAAGGCTACGGCAGGGGGAAGAGCTTTCTCTTACAAAGTTCCACAGTTATGGAACAGCCTTCCAATTAGTGATCCTGACCTGTTCTGATCTCCAGACCTGTCTGATCCATCCTGATGGCCTACTTCTGTGATCTCATCACTTGGAAATCACTCGCTGCTGCTGAGGATGGCCCCACATGGACAGCCTAAAGATCATTGAGATTACTGAGGATGGCTTTGGACTGCAACTGATATGAACAGTTTTGTGGTCAAGTCTCCATCAGTGAACAGAAAATAGACTTCATGTGAAAATGTATATACAGTGGGTATAGAAAAGAATCACCCCATTTAAAATAAAATAAATAAAATTTATAAAATAAATCCCTTCTATAACTGTATACTACATGGTCAAATAGTGCAATTGTGTAACCAGGAAAATTCATTTTACAGTGGGTATATAAAAGAATCCCCCCCCGCCCCTTTAAAATAATCACATTTTGTTGCTTTTCAGCCTGAAATGAAGACGGACACAGTTTTTGTTTTATCCAGCTGTATTTACTCAGTGCAACTTATAACATCCAAGTGAAAGATACAACACCAACATGTCAGAAATTAAAAAAAAAAAAAAAAAAAAAAAAAAAAACAGAATCACTGAGTTGGAAAAAGGATCACCCCCCTGCTTTAATTGGCCTTAATTTTTTAATTACAGCCTTTAGTCTGTTGGGATATGTCTCTACTAACTTTGCACATCTAGACCTTGCAATATTTCCCACTCTTCTTTGCAGAACTGCTCAAGTTCAGTTAAATTTGATGGTGAGTGTTTGTGGACTGCAGTCTTCAAGTCATTCCACAGATTTTCAATGGGGTTTAAGTCTGGGCTCTGACTAGGTCATGCAAGGACATTCCCCGTTTTTCTCCTTCAACCACTGTGTGGTCAGTTTTGCTGTGTGCTTTGGGTCATTGTCATGTTGGAAGGTAAACCTTCTTCCCATTGACATCTTTCTGGCAGAGGGCAGCAGATTTTCCTCAAGAATTTGACGGTATTTTGCCCCATCCATTTTCCTTCTATCCTGACAAGTGCTCCAGTCCCTGCTGCAGAGAAACACCCCCATAACAGGATATTACCACCTCCATGCTTTACTGTAGGAATGGTGTTATTTGGATGGTGAGCTGTATTGGATTTCTGCCAGACATATCGTTTGGTGTTGAGGCCAAATAATTCAATTTTAGTCTCATCTGACCATAACACCTTTTTCCATGTGGCCTCAGAATCTTCAAGGTGTGTTTTGGCAAAGCTCAGTCGTGGGTGGCTTTTTTTCTTGCAACCCTCCCATACAAGCCACATTTGTGGAGAATTTGTGATATTGCTGTCACATGCACACAATGACCACTCTTTGTCATAAATTCCTGCAAGTGCTTCAGAGTTGCTGTAGGCCTCTTGGTAGCCTCTCTGACCAGTTTCCTCCTGGCTCTTTCATCCGGTTTGGAGCGACGTCCTGATCCAGGGAGGGTCTGTGTTGTACCAAATACCTTCCACTTCTTAATAATAGACTTCACTGGGCTTCTAGGCATTGATAAAGCCTTTGAATTTTTTTTTGTATCCATCTCCTGACTTGTGCCTGTCCACAAATTTTATCCCGGAGATCTTTTGACAGTGCCTTGCCACCCATAGTTGATTGTTTGCTTCAGTTGCACTACAAAATACTCCAGGAAAGCTCTTTTCATGCTGAGCTAAGCAAAATGGCTACAGCTGATCACAGTTGAATGTCAAATGGCTTTGTGTGGGACTGAGAAGGTGATTAGCTACACCTTATTGAGTTTACAGGTCATTTTTAGGAGGTTTTTTTTTCTGACATGTTGGTGTTATATCTTTCACTTGGATGTTATAAGTTGCACTGAGTAAATACAGCTGGATAAAACAAAAACTGTGTCTGTCTTCATTTCAGGATGAAAAGCAACAAAATGTGATTAGTTTAAAAGGGGTGATTCTTTTCTATACCCACTGTATAATGAATTTTCCTGGTTACACAATTGCACTATTTGACCATGTGGTGATTTATTTATTTATAATCACACTATCCGGTGTCACCCAGATGAGGATGGGTTCCCATTTGAGTCTGGTTCCTCTCATATCGTCTCAGGGAGTTTTTCCTTGCCATATACGATTCATGTGTATCAATTTTACAGTATACATCATTTTGTGTTTCTTATCTATTCACTCATTTATTTATACTTTTTTATAAATGATAAATGGCATTAACATAGGATGAAAAGGTAAAGATAGTTCTTACTGGTACTCTCATTGGTTCCTGACTTTCCAGACACCCTGAGCTAGACATTTTTTTCTGCTGTAACCTGCAAACATTGTTCTAAATACAACCTCAAAAAGAGAAGTTCAGGAATGTAAAGACCTGCTCTGAATAAAATTCAAACGCAAGGTCAAATCAGATCAAATGTAGAAGTGGAGCTTCAGAGAAAATCAAATCAACGGATAACAAAAAAAAGAAAAAAAAAAAAGATCTAAAGTGCCAGGTCATTTTCCTTTCAGCTCTGCTTCATCGAGTGCACTTCTCCTATCACACACTCTGTAGTGGTTTTTAATTGGCTATGTAGAATTGCTTGGTGTAATGGCTCCACTCGACCCTGAGGAGTTAGCGTGTTAAAGTTAATTTAGTTTAATGATGCAGTAAGAACTTTGCTCCATCCGTCATGTGATTTTTGATGATGCCGTGTTTTCTTATAAAACATTTCGAGACTCGTGATTGAGTTAGCGATGTTAGAACGTTATTATTATTATTAGGATTTGTGATAGAGGCTCAGGTAGATATAGAAGCTTATTAAAAAGCCTGTGTGCTAGTTTATTCATTGGTGACGTAATGTGATGACTCCACACTTCCAGAAAAATCCAGAAAGTTGCCAGTGGAAGCCGCAGTGATCCATCCTAATGATCTTTAATGGCTCTGCATTAATATTTTAAAAGGCTTGATGTTGAAGGGTTGCCTTTAATGCAGAACTGGTGGCATGATGTGCGCACACACACACACACACACACACACACACACACACACACACACACACACACACACAAACGCATTAGAGCTACAGGGACTTTAATATATCAGTATATCAGCCGTATATCAGCAGTCAGCACATTTAACAATATATCTCAGCTCGGTGTGCTGACTAAGACGTGGAAGGAATTCTTTAAGTTGCTGAGGTTTTCCCGTTAATGTAATCAAATTATTAAAAAAAACAAAACAAATTATACTCTTTGATGTTTCTAAGTGAGCACTCAGGCTTCTGTAATCTATTTTTTATATAAGAAGTTCTTAGGAATCATGGCGAAAGTGTGCCAGTGATATTTCTATCCTGGACTCGCTGCCTCTATAGCTCTCGCTCAAACGAGCTCTCCTTAGAGAGGACTTAATCTCACAGATCAATTGCAATAATGAATATATTTATGTAACGGATCAGTCGCTCGTTCTGCTTCCGTACAGCTCACATGAGGAAATTAAATGGGGGTAAAAACAAAGAGCTTACTTGGACACTATTCAAATTACAGCACAGGGCTAGCGAGCGAGCTAAAGTGCAGAGACCAGTTTTTGGCAGCAGTGATGAAAATCCTTTCTCGGTCTAATCAGCTGAATAAATGAGATGGATATTGATTTGTTTAGATTAGCATTTTGATCCTCAGAGGGTCGTTCACTCTGCAGCACTCAGGTCAGTTTCAATTAGCATACTGGAGCCACATAGATTTTTATCATGTCTTTATGCACTGTGTTCACTTTATCAAAGCTGAGATCACATCAAGCTTTACGCTGCATTTGAGGGGGGAAAAAGGTGCTGTCACTTTCAACCACAATAAATAATCATTATGAGATAAACTATCTGAGCATGAGCAGAGTGAAACTCAATACAGTACTGAAGATACAAAGTTAATATTGTATGCTAGAATAAAAAAGCAGATAGGGTAATGTAATATAATGCATTATGTAATAGTGTATTTACTTTATGTATTTTATTTCCCAGTGTGTTGAGTATGAAGCAGAGAGCGGGATGGAACTGCAGAATGTTTATTAAAAATCATGAGGTAGTCAAACAGACAAGGGCAAATCCAAAATCTTAATCATCAAGAGGCAAGATTAGACTAAGCAAAACTCTGAAGGTTGAATGGGTGTAAAAGACAATGAGAGGCAAACTCGATACAGCAAACTCAAACTCGAACAGTGGCTGTACTTCCTGCAGAGGCCGAGGAAGTTCGGCATGTCTTGTTCAGCTTGGCAGCGACGCTGGTCAGGACAGGAAGGCTCTGAAGCGAGTAATCAAGCTAGCCCAGAAGATCACAGGAACTCAACTATCCTCCATGCAGACCATCTATAACAGTATGGTCTGCAGATGGGCTAGCGATGTGATAAAAGACCCCACACACCCTGCACATAATGTGTTCCATCTCCTGACGTCTGGCAGGAGGTACCAGAGTATGGGTGCCAGGACATCCAGACTCCGGGATAGCCTCTACCCCCAAGCCATCAGACTCACCAGTAACTGCCACTCCTTACCACTCCCACCTGGGACCCTACATGCAGTACAATTTCATGACGTCAATTTATTATCCTGCGGAGCACTATATAAAAAGATAAACTGTAATACGACAAGCTGTGCTGGATCAAGTGCTATTCTATGTGCTAAGAAGATGTGTGGAGTTTTTTTTTTTTTTTTTGTATTGGTGATATACGAGACTCCTATTAGATTTATTTAAACACTTACCATCTTCTCATACATTATCGTAATAGTATTTTTATTTTTATTGTTTTGATTTTATAATTGTCTCTCGCTTTTATATAAAAATTTTTAAATTATTTTTTCAGGTTTAAAGGCTAGTGTCTTTGTTTAAAGGTCTAGTTTGTGGTCTAGCTGTTATTGAAAAACCAAGTCTTGAAAAGCTTCTACTCAAGAACAATCTGTCAACCTCAGAGGTATGAACTATATGCAAGTGACTTATATGAATGTGGAGCTCAGAAAATCCACTTAAGCAGCTGCATAACCTGACTTTGAATACAAGGAACTCTCCCCAAATAAATATTGACACAACTTTTGTTTTTAAATCACCAACTTTGACTACAGCTCTATGCGCCTAATCACAGGAACTAGATATGAACAATGTTCAGAGAGCCTGGTCAAGTAGAATCGCAGCAGGTAACAACCAGGAGATACACTACCATCAAAAGTTTTAGAACACCCAAATTTTTCCAGTTTTTATTAACTTTTAAGCAGTTCAAGTCCAGTGAATAACCTGAAATTGTACAAAGTTAAATATTAAAGTGACAGAGGTTAACAAAAACTGAACTTTCACTGGTTAACAACTTACAGCTGTTCTGCAGCAATGTAAGTAAACAATTCCTACAGGTGTCCCAGCTTTTGTTGAATACAACCCCTCTGTCTGCAGAAAAGAAGTGTTGGAGCAGACTGTTACTACATTCTTCTAAGGCAGTGCTTGGACAATACTGCACTGCAGGAAGTAGTATACTGTATTGCTATCATCATGGTGAGAAAAGGCAATTAACAAAGGAAGAAAGACAGAACATTATAACCATTAAACGTATACGTGTTTCTGCAGTGAAATTGCAAAGAAAGCCAGGGTGTTAGTGAGTACAGTTTCCTACACCATCAAAAGGTACTTGGAAACTGGAGGAAGCTATGACAGGAAGAGGTTTGGTAACCCAAAGCCACAACCAAATCAGAAGACAAGTTTCTGAGAGTGAACAGCTTGTGTGATAGGTGGCTCACAGGACAACGCCTGTGTGACAGTGACAGTTTCAACTGTGAAGAGAAGACTTTGAGCTGCAGGTTTAAATGGTCAAGTGGCAATACGAAAGCCACTTTCAAGAAAAAGAAGTTTGCCTGGGCCATGTAGCACCACCAGTTGACTACTGAAGACTGGAAGAAGGTTGTTTGGACCAAAATCTTAAATCTTTGGTTCAAAAGGATGGTTCTGTCCAACATGGAGGTGGAAGCATGATTGTCTGGGGCTGTTTTGATGGATCCAGAGTCTGCGACTTGCACAAAGTGACTGGTACCTAGAACCAGAAAGGCTACTACAGCGCCATGCAATACTCACTGGCCTACGCCTAGTTTGTCAGAGGTTTATTTTACAGCAAGGTAATGACCCATAACATAATCTCCAGACTTTGTCAGAACTACCTTAGAAGACAAGAACAAGACGGTTGGCTTCAAGTCCTGGAATGTCTCCAGACTTACAACCCCAATTCCGAAAAAGTTGGGACAGTATGGAAAATGCAAAAAAAAAAAAAAAAAAAAGAAACAAGAAGAGTCATTTGAAAATTCAGTTCACCCTGTACTATATTGAAAACACATTATTAATTCATTATCTGATGTTTTATTTTGTGAATTTAATTTATTTTTGAAAATATGCACTCATTTCAAATCTGATGACTGCAACACACTCCAAAAAAGTTGGGACAGTCGACTGTTTACCGCTGTGTAACGTCACCTTTTCCTTTAATAACACTTATTAAGTGTTTGGGACTGAAGACACCAGATGGTTAAGTTTAGCGAGAGGAATTTTCCCCCATTCATCCATTATGCATTTCTTCAGCTGTGCAACTGTACGGGGCTTCGTTGCCTTATTTTGTGCTTCATAATGCGCCACACATTCTCAATGGGAGACGGGTCAGGACTGCACACATGCAGCGGTGAATGGTGTCGACTGACAGGTTTACCAGAGTATTCCCGAGCCCATGCCAGGATCTCCATTACAGACTCATGACGGTTTTTAAGACAGTGACGTCTGAGGAATCGGAGATCACACGCATTCAGAAGTGGTTTTCGGCCACGCCCTTTACGCACCGAGATTTGACCGGATTCCTTGAATCTTTTAATTATATTGTGCACTGTAGAAGGTGAAATGCCCAAAATCCTAGCGATTTGTCTTTGGGGAATGTTTTTCTCAAAGTGTTGGATTATTCACTGATGCATCTGTTGGCAGATTGGCGAGCCTCGACCCATCCTTACTCTTGAAGGACTAGGCCTTTTTTGGAGGCTCCTTATATACTATGATTAGACGATCGCCTCATCTGTTTCACATCACCTTCTTATTTCAACTTGGCACATCTCTATGAGTCCTAAATTGTTCCTGTCCCAACTTTTTTGGAACGTGTTGCATGCATCAATTTCAAAAGAAACGTTTATCTTCAAAAAACTATGCAGTTGATCAGCTAAAACATTAAATACCTCGTATTTGTACTTTTTTTTTTTGTTTAAATACAAGTCAAAGTACATTTACAAATCACTCCTCTTTGTTTTTATTAGCATTTTCCATACTGTCCCAACTTTTTTTGGGATGAACTGGACAGAAGGCTGAAAGTAAAGCAACCTACAAACCGCAACACATTTGTGGGAACCTCTGCACCAGTGTTGGGAAGAACTTTCCAAACAATGTTTGATTTCCACCACAGAAAGAATGCCTTGAGTGTTTTGGCTGATATCTGCAAAAGGTGGCTGCTTTGAGTCAAAAAGTTTAGATTACATTTTGTTAAACAAAACTATTCCATTGACCTTTTTCATTGAGACATTAAACTGCATAAATATGAATAAAAACTGAAAAACAAGGTTGTTCTGAAAAGACCAGTAGTGTAGATACTCAGGTCCAGCTCATAACTGCAAATGTGGGAAGTGTTCATTCAGGAAAATGTTGGAGGAGGCTAATCAAATAAATGATACAGATTGAGAGAGGGGAAATAAAAAAAAAAAAAAAAAGCAGAGGGCGGAGTCACATTTCTGTTATTTCCTCATCGCTGGAAGAAAAACTAATTTCTGCAATCCTTCTGGACTGCTGAATCATGAGCTGCAGCTTCACAACATCAATCAACCTCATCCTTTCTCATAACGCTGCTTTTGACCAATGTTAGCAGTAATCCAGGAGACTCATTATGAAGAATTTATATGCATAACATTATCGTTTCATTATTACTATTATTCCATTCTCCGCACTAATGTTCTCGGTGATTGTCCTAGCAGACGGTTGTGAGTAGATAAGACACAATAATCTTCTGCTGCATGAACAATTCAGATGTTTTGTGGGAAATACATTACAACAAATGCTGTTAAATTTATTTTGCTATTATTATCAGTGGAATTATTATCACTCTATTATTATTCAGCTACAGTAATAATAAACTCCAGACTGATCTTTTTAAACTCACACTGGAGGAAAGACAATATTCTTGACCGCTCACAAATGGCTCAGCTGTGAAGAATTGACATTTTAGTGAACAACCTTGTGACCTTTAGTGACCTTTTTGTGACTAGTGATAGCTAATACATGTCTGAGTGCTGTGGGATTTTCACTCTGCATATTAATTAATGTTCTGTTCAGGTACAAATGGCTCTGAAAAAAAAATCATCACTGGAAATACTGATGCAGCTGAGACAAACTTTTGCTATAGTTCCACTGGTCCCTGGTCAGCACTTTTCAGGAATGCTATCTGGAGGTAATGATGTTAAACCTTTTCCATCAGATTTAAGATCAGCAGACGAGGTAAGGAGAATTAAATGGGCTGTGTTCCAGCAGAGATAGACAATACCAGATATCTGCCTTACACTGTGCACTAACCTTTCAATCCTTCTATTTCCCAGCAGATTGAGCTAAGGAACTCGGTCTAATCGCCGGGTATCACGTCTCCATCTTTATCATGCCCAGAAGCTTCACTAAAGTTGTCCACCTGCCACATCGTACTTTCTCTGTTCCTCACACTTTTCCTCCTGAAATAACTACAACCCCATTCATGGCTGAACCATTTCAGCAGTGTGTGTCGATGTTCAGGCTACACTGACAGGTTCTCTGCATCGTGGTCTGAGTCTGAATCAGTTTACGAGCAGTTTTTTACTGTCATCATTTTTATATTAGCGCCATCCATTATCTTGTTTTTGCCTCGTCTTGTTTCACACGTCTAATTCCTCTGTGTTAGACATCTCACATATGTATTTGATTTTGATATTTAATATTTAAGCAGATTTGATCTGGATCTTCAGTGTGTGTGTGTGTGTGTGTGTGTGTGTGTGTTTGAGTCTCATCAGTCCTGCCTTGTCTAAAGTTTCCTCCAGGTCTCCACTGCTGTTCTGATGAGCTCTTGATCTATTGGAGTTTCTGTTCTTCAGGTTTCATCTTCGTCTTTCACTTGACATTATCAAGGTGGTGTCTATAAGGGAAAAGCTGCAGCTCCAATCTTTAAGCTCCACCAGATAAATGTGTGTATGTCTGTTTAATGTGTGTGAGTTTCCTCTAATCCGCTTCTGTTGGTGTGTGTTGGAGTGTGTTGGAGTGTGTTGGAGTGTGTTGGTGTGTGTTGGAGTGTGTTGGTGTGTGTTGGTGTGTGTTGGAGTGTGTTGGTGTGTGTTGGAGTGTGTTGGTGTGTGTTGGTGTGTGTTGGTGTGTGTTGGTGTGTGTTGGAGTGTGTTGGTGTGTGTTGGAGTGTGTTGGTGTGTGTTGGTGTGTGTTGGAGTGTGTTGGTGTGTGTTGGAGTGTGTTGGAGTGTGTTGGAGTGTGTTGGTGTGTGTTGGTGTGTGTTGGAGTGTGTTGGTGTGTGTTGGAGTGTGTTGGAGTGTGTTGGTGTGTGTTGGAGTGTGTTGGTGTGTGTTGGAGTGTGTTGGTGTGTGTTGGTGTGTGTTGGAGTGTGTTGGTGTGTGTTGGAGTGTGTTGGAGTGTGTTGGAGTGTGTTGGTGTGTGTTGGTGTGTGTTGGAGTGTGTTGGAGTGTGTTGGAGTGTGTTGGTGTGTGTTGGTGTGTGTTGGAGTGTGTTGGTGTGTGTTGGAGTGTGTTGGTGTGTGTTGGTGTGTGTTGGAGTGTGTTGGTGTGTGTTGGAGTGTGTTGGTGTGTGTTGGAGTGTGTTGGTGTGTGTTGGTGTGTGTTGGAGTGTGTTGGAGTGTGTTGGTGTGTGTTGGAGTGTGTTGGTGTGTGTTGGTGTGTGTTGGAGTGTGTTGGAGTGTGTTGGAGTGTGTTGGTGTGTGTTGGTGTGTGTTGGAGTGTGTTGGTGTGTGTTGGTGTGTGTTGGAGTGTGTTGGTGTGTGTTGGAGTGTGTTGGTGTGTGTTGGTGTGTGTTGGTGTGTGTTGGAGTGTGTTGGTGTGTGTTGGAGTGTGTTGGTGTGTGTTGGTGTGTGTTGGTGTGTGTTGGAGTGTGTTGGTGTGTGTTGGAGTGTGTTGGAGTGTGTTGGTGTGTGTTGGTGTGTGTTGGAGTGTGTTGGTGTGTGTTGGTGTGTGTTGGAGTGTGTTGGTGTGTGTTGGTGTGTGTTGGAGTGTGTTGGTGTGTGTTGGAGTGTGTTGGAGTGTGTTGGTGTGTGTTGGAGTGTGTTGGTGTGTGTTGGAGTGTGTTGGTGTGTGTTGGAGTGTGTTGGTGTGTGTTGGAGTGTGTTGGAGTGTGTTGGTGTGTGTTGGTGTGTGTTGGAGTGTGTTGGTGTGTGTTGGTGTGTGTTGGAGTGTGTTGGTGTGTGTTGGTGTGTGTTGGAGTGTGTTGGAGTGTGTTGGTGTGTGTTGGAGTGTGTTGGTGTGTGTTGGAGTGTGTTGGAGTGTGTTGGTGTGTGTTGGTGTGTGTTGGAGTGTGTTGGTGTGTGTTGGTGTGTGTTGGAGTGTGTTGGTGTGTGTTGGTGTGTGTTGGAGTGTGTTGGTGTGTGTTGGAGTGTGTTGGAGTGTGTTGGTGTGTGTTGGTGTGTGTTGGAGTGTGTTGGAGTGTGTTGGTGTGTGTTGGAGTGTGTTGGTGTGTGTTGGTGTGTGTTGGAGTGTGTTGGTGTGTGTTGGAGTGTGTTGGTGTGTGTTGGTGTGTGTTGGAGTGTGTTGGTGTGTGTTGGAGTGTGTTGGTGTGTGTTGGAGTGTGTTGGTGTGTGTTGGTGTGTGTTGGTGTGTGTTGGTGTGTGTTGGAGTGTGTTGGAGTGTGTTGGTGTGTGTTGGTGTGTGTTGGAGTGTGTTGGTGTGTGTTGGTGTGTGTTGGAGTGTGTTGGTGTGTGTTGGTGTGTGTTGGAGTGTGTTGGTGTGTGTTGGAGTGTGTTGGTGTGTGTTGGTGTGTGTTGGAGTGTGTTGGAGTGTGTTGGTGTGTGTTGGTGTGTGTTGGAGTGTGTTGGTGTGTGTTGGTGTGTGTTGGTGTGTGTTGGAGTGTGTTGGTGTGTGTTGGAGTGTGTTGGAGTGTGTTGGTGTGTGTTGGAGTGTGTTGGAGTGTGTTGGTGTGTGTTGGAGTGTGTTGGTGTGTGTTGGTGTGTGTTGGAGTGTGTTGGAGTGTGTTGGTGTGTGTTGGAGTGTGTTGGTGTGTGTTGGAGTGTGTTGGTGTGTGTTGGAGTGTGTTGGTGTGTGTTGGTGTGTGTTGGAGTGTGTTGGAGTGTGTTGGTGTGTGTTGGAGTGTGTTGGAGTGTGTTGGAGTGTGTTGGTGTGTGTTGGAGTGTGTTGGTGTGTGTTGGTGTGTGTTGGAGTGTGTTGGAGTGTGTTGGTGTGTGTTGGTGTGTGTTGGAGTGTGTTGGTGTGTGTTGGTGTGTGTTGGAGTGTGTTGGAGTGTGTTGGTGTGTGTTGGAGTGTGTTGGTGTGTGTTGGTGTGTGTTGGAGTGTGTTGGTGTGTGTTGGAGTGTGTTGGTGTGTGTTGGTGTGTGTTGGAGTGTGTTGGTGTGTGTTGGTGTGTGTTGGAGTGTGTTGGTGTGTGTTGGAGTGTGTTGGAGTGTGTTGGTGTGTGTTGGAGTGTGTTGGTGTGTGTTGGAGTGTGTTGGAGTGTGTTGGAGTGTGTTGGTGTGTGTTGGTGTGTGTTGGAGTGTGTTGGTGTGTGTTGGAGTGTGTTGGTGTGTGTTGGTGTGTGTTGGAGTGTGTTGGTGTGTGTTGGAGTGTGTTGGTGTGTGTTGGTGTGTGTTGGAGTGTGTTGGTGTGTGTTGGTGTGTGTTGGAGTGTGTTGGTGTGTGTTGGAGTGTGTTGGTGTGTGTTGGTGTGTGTTGGAGTGTGTTGGTGTGTGTTGGAGTGTGTTGGTGTGTGTTGGTGTGTGTTGGAGTGTGTTGGAGTGTGTTGGTGTGTGTTGGTGTGTGTTGGTGTGTGTTGGAGTGTGTTGGTGTGTGTTGGTGTGTGTTGGTGTGTGTTGGAGTGTGTTGGAGTGTGTTGGTGTGTGTTGGTGTGTGTTGGAGTGTGTTGGAGTGTGTTGGTGTGTGTTGGTGTGTGTTGGTGTGTGTTGGAGTGTGTTGGTGTGTGTTGGAGTGTGTTGGTGTGTGTTGGTGTGTGTTGGAGTGTGTTGGTGTGTGTTGGTGTTGAAGCAGTAGGTAGGAGTTTATTATAGAAAGTTCCTTTGGAGAAAAACAAAATTAATCCTGTTAGAGAAGGCCTGTAATGCTGACATCAATATTCACTGCCCTAATCCCTAATCCCTAATCCCTAACCCCTAATCCCTAACCCCTAATCACTAATCCCTGAACTCTAATTTAAATTATAAACTCTCTTATCATTTCTGTATTTTTCATCACGAGTGTCTATGAAACATGTATGAAGTAGTCATTTTTACTTTAAAACTACATTTTTCTTCTCGTCCTATTTTTAGAGTAAACCACTTCTCATCAATATTCACATTCACACCCCCGTGCTCATTAATATTCATTATTCAACACACACACACACACACACACACACACACACACACACACACACACACACAAACACACACTAGCTGCTTGTAGCATCATTCCTAATTGAATGCCAGTTGCTTTGTCACTCAATAGTATATAGGTAGTGTGTGGGGACAAGATGAAGTTTAATACCATGCAGGAGGTATTGATTAGTTTTCTATAACAGCAGCTCTGACAGTAGTGCAGCTCCAAATCACAGCTTTATATTAATGCGCTCGTTCTAATACGTTATCGTTTCTATAGCAACAGCTCATTCACAGGGGCTAAAGAACGTGTGTGATTGTTGTTATGGTGAAGTTTTCTGTAAGGAGAAATGTGTTTATGTAACGTTTATGGAAGGAGTCTCCAGTGTCAGCGCTTTGTAACAGTCAGAGGTAAAGCTGTAACTTTATGTTTTCTGACATCTTCAGGACAGAGGAGTTGAGGGAACAGCTGCTATAACTTAAACGAGATCAGGAACTAACTTGTTTCACTGAACATTAAATGTAACTATAAATGGATAAAAAGTGTGCAGTGTCATTGTTTAATAAATAAAAACTGTAATTGTCATCAAATTGCTGTGGTATAAGAGGAAAGGCAATAAATTACACCAATTATTTAAATTAAAATCCTGTGGGATTACATTTTTTTTAAATGTAATTTTAGAGTAAAATATGAATTGAACAAATAATAAATAAACAAACAAACAGACAAACAAATAAATAAATAAAGTTAAGGAGCTTAAGGGGAAGAGTGAGAAACTTAGTGGTGTGTTTAGCAAAGCTCATCATAAACTCACTGCAACACACACACACACACACACACACACACACACACACACACACACACTAAATTCCACTGAGCCAAACTGCTGAAGACTTTAAGAAGCTTAGCATCTTGTCCAGAACACACACACACACACACACACACACACACACACACACACACACACACACACACACACACACACACACACAACTGAGATTGAGAAGCTAATTTGCATGTTTAGAGAGAATGGTAATGCTTTACATTAAGTTTCTGTTAATTAACATTAATTACGGCATTAATTAACATTAATAACCCATGATTTCATTAATATTAATAAACTGTAAGTAATGTTAATAAAGTGACACAGTAAGTTAACACGTGTATTAAGTTTTTAAAATGTTAATGAAATAAATCTGCATCACCATGAGTTCATGTTCATAATTGATCATTCATAAAAGAACCCTGGTCCCCAGGTATTAATATTAAAACCTGTTTCTCAGCCTCAGTTCTGAATAATAATGTATTTCTGAATGTTCATTACGGTGTTGTTCATGTTGTTCACTGTGGCTTTGAATTTTACTCACCGATGATTTAAACATTGGTTAATGCAGGAGTTTATTACTCGGCTTATAACTGAATAAGAAACATCAATTAATACAAATGTTATTTTCTTTGTTAATGGCACTGACGGTGTATTAATAGACACTTTAAGCAATGACAGCTGTCCTGGAAACTAAATATAAATCTGTGTTCACACCGTAGCCGGGGAAACCAAATCCACTAAGCAACAACTCTCACGCTACGATGGAACAAAATGTTTGACAGTTTACGTTGCCTAAGAAAATGTCATTTTAAAAGGCAATTAAATGATTGCTTTATACATTAGATGATAAGCTAATCTCAGAAGAAGAGTCTCTACTGTTGTATGATGCCAACGGGTCAGTTAACTTAGATTTACCCTATAAACAGTCTGACATATCTTCAGAAAAACTGATTAAATTATAGGTATCTCTGACAAAATTGAGACAGCGTTGTTATCTAGTGTAAGTACAGTTATAATTAAACACATTAAAAATTCTAAATTAACTCAGTGAAACCTCAGGAAGCTTCAGAAAGCAGCGACTCAAAGTCACACGAATGCATTACAGCTTTTCTTCCAACTGCCACCGTTACTCAAAGTGCCTAATGGAACCTTCATGTAAAGCCTTAGCCGAAGAGTAATAATGCATAAATGACATCATAAACAATATCTCAACATACAGTAATGTTATATAATATTGTTCTGACAAGCTCCTGAAAAAGTAAAACCATAGTTTCTAGAAATTATGAATTAATATTGCCAGGGTATAACTAGTTTTCTATTTAATATTTGCTGCTCATTTGCACCTCTGATGTTAACAGAATTTGAATAAAATATTTACTTTTTTTTACCAAATGAACAGAAACACATTTTTTTTCTACCCTATTTTATTTCAGGTTAATATTGTATTCTGAATGTCTTTTAACTCTTTCTACCTTTCTGCATTATTCTTGATGATTACATGCAGATTTCAGTTATTTTCTTTAATCTTTATTTATTTCAAATTTAATACCTGCCCTTCAGTCATATTTACTTGCACACAGTCTCTGTATTTCGCAAATTTATGAAGTACAAACAAGACATTATTTTGTTATTATGTGAAAGACCATCCATAGGCCCTGTTAATGATAGATTATTATTAATTAATGTGATAATTATATGTTTGTTTGTTTATTGCAGGTGCTATAAACAAACGCAAACCTTTAGTAAATCAGGGTTCTTTGATTGTTTTGTACTTCAGTCTCCATGTCTTCACAGCTAAAGACTATTTATTACAATGGTGTCACCTTTAAACTCTGGAAGATCAAGAGGAACCTGGGCAGATAAGGAGTGGCTTAGATCTCAAAACCTCTTCCTTAAGTATCTTAAAGGATTTGTCTCATTCTTCAATCTGCTGAACTTGATTCCTGGCAGTGTTCAGGAACAGATCGGGCAATAGCAATAAAGCAATAAAGGTCAATTGCAGCTCATCTTCAAGTGGCTTAATGTCTCCTAGATTTCAACATGGATTCTGGGATTTAATCTCTCTGGCATTCAGCTTGTCCAATCATAATCGTCTGTTATGCTGTGCCATGGCTGTAACAGGGAATGGTACCACTGAAAGCCCTTTTTCTTCATTATCTGCTGTCTAAGGGTTAGGTGTTCCAATTTCAAGGCTGTAGAATATTAGTTACATGATCTCTCTTTTGGGATCATCTATGCCAGTACATTTAGGCCAGGACCATTAAAGTCCTGCTGTTCCTTCTCTTTCCTCAAAAGTTAACATGGTATGTTAGTGAAATCGAACCCATCTCAGGGGTGTGATGTTAATAGACCTCTTCATGACCCTTCAAGGTCACTGAAACTTTTCCACTCATTGGTGGATGCTGGAACTAGGAGGAAGATCATCTGACACTTTCACTTGTAGTCCAGCAAGTCAACAGCCCCCCGAACAGCCCCCCAATAGATAATGTGAAGTGAGAAGTTTTCAGGAGGAGGGATTGCACTTTTCACAGTTTTATTGCATTTCTTAACCACACCACCCTTTGGGAAGGAATGGTAGCCCAGTTTTCTTGTTTATATATTTTGTAAATAATACTTGTATGTTTTCTTATGTTTAGCACCACCAGTTGTAGAGTTTGACTTCCCTTTAAGTAAGGGCTTTGGGGTTTGCCTACGTTTTTTGGGTTTGTCAGGAGGACAAAGGAAGTTGAGGAAGTCTTTTGGTTCTGGTTTGGTTTATTATTTTGGCCTTGGTGTCCAAGGAATTGATTGAGTGGTTGTGTCTCAAATGTCTAATTAATGCTTCCTAATCTCTTTAATCCTACATGCTTTAGGAGGTAGCTTGGAAATCACAGGTGTACTGACAAAGAGACATGGAACAGTCGGCCACGGTAAATAACAGCCGCTGATGTGAAGCTGTGAAGAAAAACCCGAAAACAACAGTCAGTGACATCACCAACAACCTCCACAGGTATCACAATCCACCGGTCAAAGAAGACTTTGAGAGCAGAAATATAGAGGCCATACCACAAGATGTAAACCACTCATCAGCAGTAAGAATCAGAAAGCCAGATTGGAATTTGCAAAGAAATACAGAGATGAGCCACAAAAGTTCTGGACCCAAGATGAACCTCTACCAAAGTGATGGAAAGGCCAAAGTGTGGAGGAAGAAAGGATCTGCTCATGATCCAAAAAATGCTCATCTGTGAAACATGGTGGAGGTAGTGTCATGGCTTGGGCTTGCATGGCTGCTTCTGGAACAGACTCACTAATCTTTATAGATGATGGAACTCATGATGGTAGCAGCAGAATGAATTCAGAAGTTTACAGGAACATTCAGTCTGACAATTTACAGAGAAATGCATCCAAATTAATCAGGAGGAACTTCATCATGCAGCAAGACAACGATCCAAAACACACTGCCAACTCAACAAAGGGGGAAAAGTGGAAGGTTTTAGACTGGCCAAGTCAATCACCAGACCTTAACCCAACTGAGCAGCATTTCACCTCCTGAAGAGGAGACTGAAGGGAGAAACCCCCCGAAACACACAACAACTGAAAGAAGCTGCAGTAAAAACCTGGAAAAGCTTCACAGAAGAAGAAACCAACTGTTTGGTGTCAGTGAGTCTCAGGTCTGATGCAGTTATTGCAAGCACAGGACATGCAACCAAATATTAAGTGTTATTTACTTTAATTTATTTCAAGACTTATCTGTGCCTATACGTTTGCTCACCTAAAAATTGGGTGGTCTGATACAAAATGTGTTATGTTCTAAGTTGAAAGTTGAAATTCTGAAGTATCGTCTCATATTCATCTTTTAACCCCAAACCAAATGTCTTCAGTCAGTATATAGCATAAACAAAAGAACGGTCCTTGCTGTTCCAATACTTTCAGATGGGGACTATAGTTCCAAACCAGAGCTTCTAGGAATTGCAAAGCAAAGCCCAAGATTAAATTAACTGTCATTTTTTTCTTAAAGACATAGCTGTAGTTTTCCTTTATTTACATTTACCACTCTAGAAGAAGAAGAAGAAGAAAAAGTTTTGCTACTTTTCACACAGATTTCAATTAGCATAGAAGGATCAGAATTTCCTTGCACAGTTTTGGCAAATTATTTCTGACAACAGAGTGTGTGTGTGTGTGTGTGTGTGTGTGTGTGTGTGTGTGTGTGTGTGTGTGTGTGTGTGTGTGTGCGCGATTATCAACGCTTTGCCATGTTTTGTTATCATTTTGTTCATCTTCAGAATATTAACAGAGCAGTAGCTGAGGAAATCTGACTTTGTGGTTGTTAAATGCTTCCATGTGTCAGATAAAATCAGTTCAGCTAATCCCTCACTCACGCTGTTCTCACTAAACGCTTTCTGGTGGGAGGTTTAATACAGACATCTCACACTGGATAGAAAATGGGTGAAAAACTTAAGTGAAAGCAGATTGAAGCTTTTCACTGCTGTCTATGGATAGAGGAGAAAGTTCAGAGTTTCTCACTAGATATATCACCATCTAACTAAATGTCATGTTTTATTTTCTATTAGTCGATTACTTCTGGAAAACAGTAGGAACTAGAAAACGCTGCACTGAAAACTGCAACATGGGACTTGGACCACTGGGCATAATGTCCGTATCTGCTATGAGGACTGGAAGAAGGTCAGAAGGCCATGAGTGGCAATGCTTTCTCCAACCTCCAAGTGCAAATGATCATTACCCAAACTGACCATCCACAGAAGGATTGGAGTGATGTTGATGTCCTCCATGGTGTCAGGAGGACATGGAGCAATGACATCCTTCATGTAGGCAGCAGGAGGCAGGGTGAATTTCCAAAAGTAGACCCCACATCTGGGGATCAGGAAGGAGGTTGAAAGGGATGTCAGGCTCCACCTCCCTGGAGGATGTTGATGAGGAAGTGTGGTGTAGCATGGCCAGTTTTTGTGAAAGCCCTGTGATGGCAGTGTTACGTTATTGGAAGCTTTTTTATTGTGGTTTATCGAATGCATGGATAAAGCTCATGCATTTTTGGTGGATGCGAGATAGCAGTAGAAGCTGTGGTGGTATTCACAATTCATCACATAATTATTACAGCATAAATGAACCAAAAAATATCTGTCTTAAAACTTTTACTTTCACTCACAGGGCAATTAAGGCAATTAACCTGGAAGTGTCTATGGTGTGACTTTTGTCAACAGGAAGTATTACAGGAAACTGTAAGTTTCAATGTTTATATACATTCTGTCTTTTAATATTGTAAAGAGTAATTTGTACATGTATAAATTGCTTTAAAAAAACTAAACTGGAGCTGTGGTAGGGAATTCATTTAAAAATATATATATATATTACGGAACAGTTAATTTGCCGTAATGAAGACTGAACACGATTTTGCCCGTATGCTAAATGTTTTCTCTTTTTTCAGTTAAGAATGGATTTTGTTGTCTTTGGTTGATTTAAAATATTCATGGTGATAAAGAAATTGAGTTTCTTACACAGAGAAGAAAGGGATCACATGAAGGTCTTGGATTTTGGTTGAACTACAGGTCAAAAAATTAGAATATCGTGGAAAAGTTCATTTTTTTCCGTAATTTAATTCAAAAAGTGGAACTTTCATATATTCTAGATTCATTCCACATAAAGTGAAATATTTCAAGCCTTTTTTGTTGAAAAAATAGAAATCAAAAATCCAGTATCTCAAAATATTAGAATAAAGAATTTATAATACAGAAATGTCGACCTTCTGAAAAGTATGTTAATTTATGCACTCAATACTCGGGCGGGGCTCCTTTTGCATGAATTACTGCATCAATGGGGCGTGGCATGGAGGCAATCAGCCTGTGGCACTGCTGAGGTGTTATGGAAGCCCAGGTTGCTTTGATAGCGGCCTTCAGCTCGTCTGTATCGTCGGGTCTGGTGTCTCTCATCTTCATCTCGACAAAATTCAGGTCAGGTGAGTCGTCTGGTCGATCAAGCACAGTAACACCATGGTCACCAAACCAGTTACTAGTAGTTTTGGCTCTGTGGGAGGGGCCAAGTCCTGCTGGAAAAGGAAATCAGTATCTCCATGAAGCTCGTCAGCAGATGGAAGCATGAAGTGCTCTAAAATCTCCTGGTAGACGCTGCATCGACTCTCGACTCGAGAAAACACAGTGGACCAACACCAGCAGATGACATGGCACCCCAAATCATCACTGACTGTGGAAACTTCACACTGGACTTCAAGCAACTTGGATTCTGTGCCTCTCCACTCTTCCTCCAGACTCTGGGACCTTGATTTCCAAATGAAATGCAACATTTACTTTCATCTGAAAGTAAATTTGAGTAAAAAGGTGTTTTGAGTTAATGAGCTGATTAGAGTCTTCTCAGGTCCACACTGCTGGACTCTCAGCCAACCTCCGGCTACAAATGTAAGTAGCTTGTTATCGTTGTTGTATCTATCAGTTGATTATTACGTTAGCGATTTTTAACTTTAGTTGACGTTCTATATACGGTTTGTTTGAGTCTAACGACTTTTAAGTGACTTTTAAGTAATGATTTTTAAAAACTCCACTAGCTCGTGTATGATCCTGCTTGACGTACCATGACAGAAATGTGTGTGATAAAGCTAACAAGTTTATATGACATATAAAGCTTAAATATTTCCTTTTTTTTCATTTTTGGCGACGTTTTACAACGCGAGTACGTAGTCGTGTCGACGGAAATTCAGTTATCAGTGTCCCAATGTGTAGTGAGCCAGGGTCCTTACCACTGCCCCAACTCGTGTACACCACATACTGATTCACCAGCTAGGGAGCTAATCGAGACACAGCCTCTGTTTAATTTGCACAGTATTTCTGTTTGTGACTTCTTCATCAGAACTTAACTGAACTGAAGAAGTTGCTGATTTATAAATTATATTTATGCAGCCGTCTATCACTAGTGTGGCAAACAGAAGCAGAGAAATGCATGAACCTGAATGGTTACTCCTGTTTTTCACCAGACAGTAAAATAAGGTTAAACAAACAGGGAGCGTTAGTTTGATGCCTGAGGAAGTTAAATATGGAGGAATCATAATTATGACATTTTAAGAAAATTATGGTGCAAAATAATGCAAAAACAAAACACATGCTATTCTGTGTGTGTGTGTATGTGTGTGTGTGTGTGTGTGTGTG
Source organism: Cranoglanis bouderius (assembly GCA_023630585.1). NCBI lineage: Eukaryota > Metazoa > Chordata > Actinopteri > Siluriformes > Cranoglanididae > Cranoglanis > Cranoglanis bouderius. Next base: position 628,072 of record CM042535.1, read on the forward strand.
TGTGTGTGTGTGTGTGTGTGTGTGTGTGTGTGTGACCTTCAAGATGATACAGCTGCTGGACAGATGGAGAGAAAAAAAATACACTACCTGCCCTCTGGCTATGTCCTGAACCCTCCTCTAATGCCCTACAGCCTTCATATGCTGTGTGCTTCAAATTATTCCTTAGTGCAGAAAATATGACCAAAAAAAAAAAATGCTGATGATGTAAGAAAGCTGAGTCTGTGAGTTCACACTGCTGGAGACTGGAAATTATTAAAGTGAGCTCAGACTAACACAGTGTTGAGCTTCTCTGAGATTAATCCATGCATAATCAAGAGATATTTATTCCTGCAGCGTATCATTTTTAACATCGGACCAAGTTTATCTGCTTATCTGAATGAGAACATAAGTCATATTCACATGATATTCAATTAACGATGGAGTCTAAAGTTTTACTAAAGTTTTACTTGCAGTCTGCAGTTATTTGCTACTGATTTCAATCTTGAATGATCCAATGGAATTGAATTTACCATTTCTTTTTTCAGCGTTTTCTCATTTGTCATTTCTTTCTTTCTTTCTTTCTTTCTTTCTTTCTTTCTTTCTTTCTTTCTTTCTTTCTTTCTTTCACACATTCACTGTTTCCCCAGAGATACAGCAGTTCTCTCGCAGTGCTTGTGAGATTAAGCCCATGGATTTTTGGATCTTTTGATGTGCTGATTGCTTTATCAATGTCCTATTGCTCAAGTCTGATACATGTGTTTTATACAGCTGATCAGAGGAAAGCCATCAAACCTACTAAAAGAAACTGAGAGGCTGCTGTTCTTCCACTGGATTCTCCTCCTAGGGTAAATATTAGCTTCAATTTTCTGACTTGCTGAAGTAGGAGATTAAAAACTCTTCTGCTTTTGATCTGCTTCCACTCAGTGTGCCATATTTCTGACCAGTGAGTGAAAGACTTTTATGAGAATGTTTTCAGCCCTCAGATAACATTTTTATTCTCTTTTTGTTTTATTCAATTATGTGAAGTGTAAAAACAACCAAACCAAATTACAAATGAACCTAAAGTATCACATTTCTCTCTGAGTCAGACTCTATCAATGGACTAATAGGTGGCAAAGTACCATAAAAACACCAAACTGAAGTATCATGGTCAGGGTGGATCTGTGGGCAGCTTTTAGGAAATGGGAGTTAATCAGTGTAACTGGAGAAACCCCACTATGACAGAGAGAACATGTGAACATGAGCTCAGATCTTCTGCATCAATGTGTTCTTTACTCAGTTAGTTCCTCAGTCGAGTAACAGGAACCTTGGAGGTGTACCTGCTGGACCTCAAACTGGAAACTTCCATCCATCCATCCATTTTCTATACTGCTTATCCTACACAGGGTTGCGGGGAGCCTGGAGCCTATCCCCGGGAACTCATGGCACAAGGTGAGGGACACCCTGGAAGGGGTGCCAACTCATCACACACAATCACACATTACAGACAATTTAGAGATGCAGATCAGCCTACAACGCATGTCTCTGGACTATGGGAGGAAACCAGAGTACCCGGAGAAAACCCCTGAAGCACGGGGAGAACATGCAAACTCCACACACACACAGGGTGAAGGTGGGATTCAAACCCCCAACCCTGGAGGTGCGAGGCAAACGTGCTAACCTTTCATTATATCCTATTCAAATTCTAAAATGAATAAAAAGCTATAGTGTTCATATACTGTTACTCCCTGATGGTGAAATTGTTACCTGATATTGACCTTAAACAGTTTCATAATCATGAAAACCAAAGGAAACCAAAATGAACATGTTTATTTGAAGCTTAGCTTAACTGAAAACTATTTTCTCTTTCTCAATTGACTTCTTTCCTCGGTTGACTGCAGCATAACATATGGCACATTTTAGGCAAATTAGAAGTTTATTAGACTGAACTGTGGCGTTCCGTATGCATACGATGTGAATAAAGGACTAGTGAGTGAAAAATACCAAAGTATCCAAGGAACTGAAGCTGATTCATCATTAAAGGTTTGTTCGTAATTTCTAAAATCTACACTCGTTTTTAAAAAGCTTTAATGAGTAAGGGCCAGTGTGAAGATTGACAGATGTGCTACTCTGATGCGCATGCTATTCAAGATCTTTTTACAACAAAAATAACTCAGCATTGTTACATGTAGCTCTATATAATGGTTCAAATGCCAAAACTATAAAATAAATCCATAAAGTTTTTAATTCACGATTTTTTTCAACCACTGCTTAATTGATACTGACACAAACACTGCGTAACATGCCTTAAAACAAGTGTTTTATTTTCAAGCCACACATAAGGTACACAGAATGTACATAGTCTAATGTTAACCAAAAAAGACTGATCAAGCTTCAGCAAATTTGCACAAGAGATTTCCTATTAAAATCTTTTGAACACAAACTACAAACATTTTCAGTGCTTGTGTTATTTTCTTATAGCCACTTCCCATTTTGTGAAACAAAACAAGTTGGAAATTAAAAACAGAATTTCTTTTTTCAATTTACTTATTTACTTTGGCTATTTAATATTCTTTACTACCATATCTATCACATAGACACTCCACAGTGCCTGAAATCTTACTTTCTCTTGATGGTTAAAAAAAGGCTTTTGGCAGGGTTGTCCTGTTCCCCCTCTCACCTTCACAATGGGTACGTTGCTGTAGCCTTGTACATTTGGTACTTACTCTTCCACAAAGTACACATTTAACAGACATCTTCAGGGTAGGACAAGAACATAGAATCTCCTTGTATGCAGATAATTTGCTCCTATATGTTTCTAATGAATCTAAATCTCTTCCCCATATCCTCAGTATTTTGAACAAATTTCGGAGGCCACCTGGCTACAAACTTAATTTACAGAAAATTCAAATTCCCCGTCAGTGCAGTAGCCCATAATTTTTCAGCTTTTCTCTTTATCTCAGCAGTTATGGATAGTTTTCCTATGGCTAAAAATCCATGACTTTGTGTGTAAAATGTCAAGAGGTCTTGTACCTCTTATGGTCATATGCTAGACTGCCAGCTGACACTCAGAGATGTCATATCAGTTATATAGAGTAAGATTTTGACTCCATGTCACTCAGGGCTTTCCACTTTAAAAACTGAAAGGGTGGAGAACTCAGATCAGGCTTGGAGGCCATGTTGCTCAGAGTCCATAGCTCATATGTGTATACAAGGTATGGTTTACTGCAATGCAGGTAGTGAAACAAAATAAATTATCTAGACTTTTCCCTCATGTGGACCCAGAATGTGATCATAATTCTATTCCAGTGACCCATATGCACGTTCCCTGTTCCTGTACAAAGCTCAACTTTTGGTTCTCTATTTTCACAATTTCTGTTTTTTAAAATGTATCCTTGCCCAGTGGTAGCTCTCTTCAGCATTATTTCTGATTGTTATCATGTAATTATTCCACAGTTTCTTTAAGTCAGATGTTGTTTAAAAAAAAAAAAAAAAAAACCTCAATAAAAATACATTAAAAGAAAAACATAAGTAAAAAAAAAAAAAAAAAAACTACTAGTCTGTAATATCTCTGTCATTGTCTTTAGTAGTTATTCTATTTTGCATGTGTTTTAAATGATAGCCCATTTCATTTAAACTCTTGTGAGCTGAGCTTGCTTAGACATCAGTACAGTAGGGTAGTGGTAGCTCAGTGGTTAAGATGTTGGGCTACTGATCAGAAGGTCATGAGTTCAAACTCCAGCACTGCCAAGCTGCCACTGTTGGGCCCTTGAGCAAGGCTCCTAAGCCTCAACTGCTCCCATGTGTAAATGAGATAAATGTAAGTTGCTCTGGATAAGGGCGTCTGCCAAATACCGTAAATGTAGTACAAGCTGCAGTGCTCAGACACATTGGAGCAAAGATGAAATCATTATTTTTTATTTTGTTCTTGCTGGCTCTTTGTGGGATGGCTGCTGGTCTGATAAGAGAATACATTTCCATTTCCACCACAAAGACCTGGACTGAAGCTCAAAGTTACTGCAGACAAAACTACATGGATCTGGCACCATCACTACTCAGAATGAAAATCAAAGAGCTATGGATGCTACAGGAAAGAACTCCTACTGGATTGGGTTGAACAGAACTGCACCAGGTTTAGCCACATGGCAGTGGTCTGATGGAGAACTGCCAACTTTTTTATGGTGGGGAAGTAGGCAGCCTGATAATTCACAAGGAGACGAGAACTGTGTCGAATTAGCTCCAGGTGGATGGAATGATATACGCTGTTCAAGTGCTTTCCCTTTTATTTGTTATAGAAGCTTGAACTTGGTGAAGGAAATGACGACATGGGAAGAGGCTCTGCAGTATTGCAGAAAGTACTACACTGACTTGTTCTGCCCAATTTCTTACACACTGTTACTCTTGTCAGAATTGGAGGCCACACAAACCCAGACAGTCAGTGTGTGGACAGGGCTGCACTTCCTGGATGGACAAGGGTTGTGCAGAACCTGGTCTCCCTACCCTCATGTCCATCCCAACACTACCACTGTGGAGCTCAAAACACTGAGACGAATGCCTGGGAGAGCAGAAACTACAGTGAGAAGCTTAGTTTCCTCTGCTACTGAAGGTGAGTAACACACAGTACATCACTTCTTTTTGAAAGTGTAAATATTATCGTTGCATTTCAGTTTTCATCATCTCAGAACTGTGTTAAATAGAAACACATGCCATCATCACAGATCTTCCAGCTGAGTATGTAAATAATGCACAATGATGCATGACAGAGTGTGTACCATTTTTCCCCTATCTGAACAGATGGTGGCTTCCCACAAGAAAGAGATTCTCCTTCATGAAGACTACGTGCACGTCTTACTATAGCAATTCACCGAGCCATAATACAGTGCCTTCCACTAATAGTATCACCCTCGGTAAACATGCGCAAAGAAGGCTGTGAAAAATTGTCTTTATTGTTGAAACTTTTGATCTTTTGTTCAAAAAATTCACAAAAATACTCTGCTCTCATGGATATCAAACAATTGCAAACACAACACAGGTTTATCAAAAAAAATATGTTTGTAAATATTGGTGTGTAACAATTATTGGCACCCCTATGAATTCATTCGAGAAAAATATATTTGAAGTATATTCCCATTGATATTTTACATTTTTTTTAGTACACCTGGGTGACTAGGAATAGGAAATTGTTCAACCATAACTTCCTGTTTCACAGGGGTATAAATATGAGGTAACACATAGGCCAAATTCCCTTAGTCATTCATAACAATGGGTAAGACCAAGGAATATACAGTCGGGGAAAAAGTATTTGATCCCCTGCTGATTTTGTACGTTTGCCCACTGTCAAAGAAATGATCAGTCTATAATTTTAATGGTAGGTGTATTTTAACAGTGAGAGACTGAATAACAACAAAAAAATCCAGAAAAACACATTTCAAAAAAGTTATGAATTGATTTGCATTTTAATGAGTGAAATAAGTATTTGACCCCTTTGACTTAGTACTTGGTGGCAAAACCCTTGTTGGCAATCACAGAGGTCAGATGTTTCTTGTAGTTGGCCACCAGGTTTGCACACATCTCAGGAGGGATTTTGTCCCACTCCTCTTTGCAGATCCTCTCCAAGTCATTAAGGGCATTTTCAATGCCCTGGATGAGGGAAGGAGGTTCTCACCCAAGATTTGATGGTACATGGCCCCGTCCATCATTCCTTTGATGCGGTGCAGTTGTCCTGCAGCAGAAAAACACCCCCAAAGCATAATGTTCCCACCTCCATGTTTGACGGTGGGATTGGTGTTATGACTTGGGGTCATAGGCAGCATTCCTCCTCCTCCAAACACAGGGAGTTGAGTTGATGCCAAAGAGATCTGACCACAACTACTTGAGTACTGTCTCTAGGCATGAAGCAAGAATTTTAGCCAAAATTTTAACATCAACATTGGAAAGGGAGATTGGACAATATGAGCTGCAGAAATCAGGGTCTTTGTCTTTTTTAAAGATTGTTAAAGATATAAAGATTAAAGAGATGCTTGGGGAAGATGGGCTGACTCAGGTGACTCATTATACATGTTCAAGAGGAGGGGAAAATTTCTTGAAGAATTTAGCTGTAAAGCCATCTGGGACAGGGCTTTTACTGCTTTGCATAGCTGGTGTTGATTTCTGTGGCACTTTGAATGTATAGTATGACATGTAAATAAGGCACATGTGAAGGGAAAAGTTGAAAAGTATCCAAGGAACTGAAGCTGAGTCATCATGTAAGTCGCTCTGGATAAGGGCGTCTGCAAAATGCCATAAATGTAAATGTAAATTAAAGATTTGTTAATAATTTCTCAAAGCTGCATTCATTTCTACACAACTTTGATGAATAAGGCCCCATATGCCCATTGACGGATGTGCTACCGTGATGCCCATGGTTTCATATATATATTTTCACTCAAAAATACATCAGCATTGTTACAACTCTATATAATGGTTAAAATTCCAAAACAATAAAATATTGGATTTTTAAATTTATTGCTTTCAATTAGACAGAAACACTGTTTATTATACATTAAAACTGTAGTACATTTTATTTCCAAGATTATAAGCATACAGTAGATATAAAAAGACTACACACCCCTGTTAAAATGTCAGGTTTTTGTGATAGAAAAATTAAACCACCAGACAACCAGAAAAAACAGAAACATTTTAGGGAAAAATAAAAAAGTTACAATAAGCTTGTTTCATAAGTGTGCACACCCTTTTATAATTGTGGCTGTGGCTCTGTGTTCACATTCTTATGTTCAACAGTAATTATCATACAGCTGTCATCAGTGACATTATTCTGATTAACCCCAAATACCGATCAGCTGTTTCTGTAAGATTTTCTACACATCTTCTTGGTTTCATCCGACTGCTGAAGCCGTGGTCAGCAAAGAAATTACAAAGCATGTGCGGTATGTCACTGTGGAAAGGAATCTATCAGGAGAGGGGTATAAAAGACTTTCCAAAACATTAGATGTACCATGGAACACAATGAAGGCCATCATCAACAAGTGCAGAAAATGGAGCACCACAGTAACATCACCAAGAACAGGACATCCCTCCAAAACTGATGCAAGTACAAGACAAAAACTTACCAGGGAGGCTGCCAAGAGACCTACGGCAACATTAAAGGATCTGCAGGAACATCTGGCAAGTACTGATTACTCTCTGCATGTGACAACAATCTCTCGTATTCTTTACATGTCTGGGCTATAGGTTAGGGGGGCTATAGGGAAGCCCTTTCTGACAAAAAACATCCAAGCTCAACTAAATCACCCCAAACCATGTGGCAAAATGTGTCATGGTCTGATGAGACCAATTCCAAAAGGTATAATAATTTAATAATTCCAAAAGGTATGTTTGGTGCAAAGAAAGAAAAAAAAGCACATCACCAAAAGTAAAACCATACCCACGGTGAAGCATGGTGGTGGAAGCATCATGCTTTAGGGTTGCTTTTCCTCAGCCAGAACTGGGGCTTTTATCAAGGTGGAGGGAATCATGAATAGCAACAAATACCAGTTGATTTTGGTGTAAAACCCTCAGGTGTCTGCTAGTAAGCTGAAGATGAAAAGGAATTTCACCTTTCAGCAGGACAATGACCCAAAGCACACATCCAAATCAACAAAGGAACGGCTTCACCAAAAGATGATCAGTGTTTTTGAATGACCGAGCCAGAGCCCAGACCTGAAGCCAACTAATAATCTGTGAGGTGACCTGAAGCGGGCGGTGCACAGGAGATGCCCTCACAATCTGATGGATCTGGAATGAATTTTGCAAGAAAGAGTGGGAAAATATTGCCAAGTCAAGATGTGCGACGCTGATAGACTCTTCCTCAAAAAGACTGAGTGGTGTAATAACATCAAAAGGTGCTTCAACAAAGTATTAGTTTAGGGGTGTGTTCACTTATGGAACTTGGTTTTTCCCTATAAAAGTTTCTGATTGTTTTTCACTTCACAAGCCATTATTTAACTTCACAAAAACCTGACATTTTAACAGGGGTGTGTAGACTTTTTATAGCCATTGTAATGTCTGTAGTCTGTAGTTTATTCAAAACACATTAATCCGGCTTTAGTAAATTTCCTATGAAAATCTGAATCTTGAATGCCAACTACAAAAATTACTGTTGTGAATGCAAAAAGATCTTACACATTTTTGCATTCACACCAATAAACTATGATTTTAGAAGACGAGATGATGATTTTCCTAACAGTATTAAATGTCTTCATTCTATCTCGGCCAAACAAATGACAAAATTCTTTGTAAAGTGCCAACAAACTACAAAATTTAGGTTAATATTTTCAGAAAATTGTAAGTAGAAACATTTCACTGTAATACCAAGTGTTTCAGAAGCAAGGTCGAATTATAAAATGTATGTTAAGTACTACTAAGTATTGTGTCAATATTACCTGAAAGGTTCTTTTCTATGACCTGCTCCGTATCCTTTATTTATTTTGTAAAATATACAAATCATTAATATCTGTAAAATGACCTTTTCTTTTACTGTAACTGATGTTAAGTACACTAGCTTAGTTAGGTATTCACCCCAAGAGCACCATGAAGTCCATTATTAAATAATATAAAGAATACGCCAGAACTGCAACTCTGCCTAGAGGAGACCATCCAAAAAAATCAGTGAGTGGGTAAAGAGGGGATTAGTCAGAGAGTCAACCAAGAGGCCAAGGGGAATTCTGGAGCTGAAGAGATCCACTGATGGGAGAAGATGTTCACTGGACAAGGACAGCCTGGATAATCCACACAGTACAACTGCCCATGCTCTCTGGGTGGGAGGAGCCATGCTGTCTGGGTGTGAGGGGCATTCTTTCTCACCTGTCAATCTACTTACTGGTCTTGCTCCTCCAGTGCTTATAGAACTTGAATATAAAATCCTGAATATGACGACTAGGGCCGTTACAAGATGTGTAATTGAGTAATTAGTAAGGAAAAGTGTTTTCTGGTCAGTCAGAATTCTCTTTACATGCATCACATGACTGGAAGGAAATTCCTGCTGATACCACTAGTTTATTAAATAAAAAAACAAACAAACAAATAAATAAATAAATAAGGTTGGAGGACAATCTGGAGTGCCACCATCATGTTTCTTAACCCCTTTCTAAATTTCTACACAACATATGCAAAACTACATATTATTATGACAAAGTTATGACATAACTTTTTTATTCTCATTAGGTTTAAAGATTTTTAGGCTGTTCATAAAACATTTTTTTACTTGTAGGCATTCAAGGGAGATTTTCCAAAACCTTTCCTTTTAGGAATGGTACGTCTCAGGCAGTAACTGAGTGTGCTCTTTGTAAGAACATTGTCATGTCATGTATGTATTTATATGTTATGTAAGGCCTGTCATGTATTTTCTGGCAAGAGAGTACCTTAATCTGGTCGAACTAATGATACTACAGTGAAATGAGAACAGAGGGAAAAGGTTCCAGCTGAGACAGCAGACTTTCTTCACCTGATTGAATCTCTCTCTCTAGTCCTACTGGGAAAAATTTCCAATAAATATAAGTTTAATATGGTTTCTACAGAAGATGACCTGTAATATGCAGAAAACTGGATCAGTTCAATGTTAATATCTTCAACAAGGCACTGAATTCTTACATAATTTCTGTCATTATGTTTCTCTCAGGGATTCAGTAGGAGTGGAGAGTATATTATAGTATTTAATGAATTTATTTCCTAATCCTTAGAGAAATCTAACTTCTATCCAAATCGAAAATCTAACAAATTTATTCATCCATTTTCCATTTTTAATGCTACAGCTGTATTGCTATAAAATCTTAAGGACGTTGAGGGATAAACATGCAGATCAGCATAATTGTCTTGTTTTGGTGCTATAAGAAGAACAGCAGTGTTTTATGGCAGGAAATGGCAGCAGTGTCATTTTCCTGCTGTGTTAAAGTCCAGCTTTAATAGTTTTGTCAACATGAACTGCCCTGAAATTTGAGTCGTAGACCTTTTGCAGGGCCTGCACTCAGACGATAAGTACTCATGTTCCTATTCTTCTGCCATCTTAGCTCTGGAATTTCAGATATATGTAGGCTGTGTCACAAATTCTTGTGATTGATAGAGGAGTTTTAAACTTAAACGAATATACGTACAGTAAATACATATCAAGACCCTGTTGTTTAAACTCATCTGAGAACTGGATTAATATAGCTGGATTGCGCTATCTGACATTCTCACTCCTGTGTTGATTTGAAACTGAAATCCATAATTAGCAAGTAATCAACATATGGAAACAGTACAAAACCCTGGAAAGATCGAAAGATTTCTGTGCAAAATACTGTAAACTGAGCCCTCAATTTAGTTTAATGCAAGAAGATACCAACTCTAGTCCATGAAATTGTACATTAGTAAAAGCATACCCATTTTGGGGTCATTTCTGTCAGTCTCATCTACATGAAGATGGATTTGCAGTGCAGTGCATTATGGGTATTATACTCGCTTAGCTACATGAAATAAAATTAATATCAGTGTCTTTTTAGTATGGCCTCTATAGGTTTTATATGTTGATGTTCTATCACAAACACTAACTAGACGTGAGATATACATCGAGTTTGAAAGGCTATACAAGCAATACAGAAGAAAATCAATTCAAATAGGCTTTGTTTAACTTGAATCTAAAAGTTTTTCATTATGATCATTTCAAGGATTTTCCACGAAGTGCGTTTTTATTGTCTTCATCCTCATGAGAATGTTTTCATGTTTCATGACCTGATTAAAAGAGAGGAATCGGATTTTTATCTCTGTGCTCGGTGTTGGAGTTTATTGACTTTGCTCTGCATGCCACAATAATTAATTCTCTTTTCTGAGGAGAGGTCGAGTGCCAGAAATGTCATACTCCATCTCTTATTATGAATGCTGAGCCTCGGGAATCTGCAGCACTTTAAATTCTATCAGTCAGGTTTAAAGCATGCGGGGCCACTCATTCTGAGTGCCCTTAGAAGCTGTAATTAATGTACTTGACGTTGTGTGTGATTGTGAACACGTCCCACAACAAATCCCTTCTTCCTCTCGTTCTTCTTGTCATTACAGCAGTGTTTCTCAGTGTTCTCATTTCCAACACTGAGTGACGGGATGGTGTGATGAAGAGGAGTTACTGTTACCACCCTGACGTTGATTATTTTCCTATAACAGCATGTCCCCACGTTTTTTAAGTACACCACATCTATTTATAGTTACATTTAATGTCCACAAAACCAATTAGTTCCTGTTATCACTTACATTATAGCAGCTATAAACAGTCCTTCCATCACCAGACTCTCTTTATTCTCTCTTTTGAAGTTAATAATGAAACAAGCAGCTTGTCATGTTATCGAGCTATGTTCTTTGATACAGTATAATCTGTATATTATTGTAAATATTACCCGTATCATACATCAAAAAGTGTTATACTGGGAATATACAGGAAATGCTACCTGATTCTGAGAAATAAATGTCATTAAAGTCTAGCCTAGACTAAATATTTGTTTAAAAATATGAAGAAATAAATATAATCTTTGCATCTACCATAAGCCATTGAAGGTGATATAATTCCCCACACTGAACACCAGACAGGAAATAGAAAGCCATTATAGAGCTCATAGTCTTATAAGAGCAGCTGCATGACTAAGAGCTTTGCAGAATTTTTTTTATTACAAATTGGCAGTGGGCGATCGCCTGTGATGGAAAGGCCGTTATCACGTGCACTGAGTTTCATGTTTGATAAATGAGAAAAGAGGACAGAGGAGTCTGAGGCTGAGTGTCCTCCGATTTAGATTAGAAAATCTCCTAATGGCTGATTTCAAAACTTAATTGCGTGCTGCAGAGTTTAATGATGGGGTTTGTCATATTGCCGCACAGCCAAAGGCTAAAAGCTAATCACTTCACATCGTAATAGAGCTCTGCTTTTTATAAAAAAATAAGAAAAGAAAGCATTATTATTTAGAGGACTGACAGTAAGGAGGGAACAGATATCGATTCCTACTGAGAAAATAGTAGGTTTATTTTATTATTGTTGTGATCAAGAAAGTCTCTGTTTTCTTAGTTTGGATGTTTGTGGCCATTGTAAGGGTCGTTACTGTAGACCCCAGGAGCAGAAATGACCCACAATGCACTGCAAAGAAAACAACTTGATTACAAACATGAGCAAAAAAGCATGAATTATTTCAGCAGCTGATTGTGTATAAATTGAGTTTTAACACTCTCCTCCTCAAGCTGATGGAATTTCCACCCTGATCTCATCAGGCATTTGTACTGAAGGCAGTGTGGACGGACAGAAATGTAGTAAATTAGACAGAAATGTAAGATGAGATACTTTAGAGAATAAGGAAGAGAAGTGGTCTTTTTCATCTAATTGCAGCCCAAATGCAGCACATGTAAAGACCAACATTGGTGGAAAATATTCTATGATCCTCTGCTCACAACCTCATCACATGACCTCCAGTCAAATTCCTCCCTGTTCAGGGTGTACAATCAAGTCTAAACCGTACGTTGAGAAGAACTAAAACTAGTGTAGCATTGAAGTTTGGTTGCTCCACAGACACTTAGTACGTCATAACACATTGTAATACATAGGGCATAAAGACATCGTACATTTAAACAAACCATCTACAGTGCCTAATACTGTGAAAAGATTCAGGGAATCCGGAGAAGTCTCATTGTGTAAAGGGCGAGGCCGGGAACCACTGTTGAATGTGCATGACCTTCGAGCCCTCAGGCGGCACTGCCTGAGAAACCGTCATGCTACTGTGATAAATATAACCACATGGGCTCGGGAGAACTTCGGAAAACCGTCGTCACTTAACACAGTCCGCCACTGCATCTAGAAATGCGACCTGAAACTCTATTACACAAGGAGGAAGCCACACATCAACTCTATGCAGAAACGCCGGCGAGTTCTCTGGGCCCGAGCTCATCTCAGATGGACTGAAAGGCAGTGGAAACGTGTGCTGTGGTCAGATGAGTCCACGTTTCAGCTTGTTTTTGGGAAAAACGGACGTCGAGTTCTCCGTGCTGAAGATGAAAAAGACCAACCAGACTGCTATAAGCAAAAGGTGCAAAAGACAGCATCTGTGATGGTATGGAGGTGCATCAGTGCCCATGGTATGGGTGACTTGCATATGTACCACTGACGCAGAGGTGTATATTGAGATTTTAGAGAAACATATGCTGCCATCAAGGCAACGTCTTTTCCCAGGAAGTCCACGGTTATTTCAGCAGGACAATGCCACGCCTTATTCTGCATGTGCTACAACAGCGTGGCTTCGTAGACACAGAGTGCATGTGCTTGACTGGCCTGCCAGCAGTCCACATCTGTCTCCTATGGTGCATCATGAAGAGGAGAATCAGACAATGGTGACCAAGGACTGTTGAGCAGCTGAAGTCTTGTATAAAACAAGAATGGGCAAAAATTCCACTTGCAAAACTGCAATAATTAGTTTCCTCAGTTCCCAAACCATTAAAAAGTGTAATTAAAAGGAAGGGTGATGTAACACAGTGGTAAACATGCCTCCGTCCCAACTTTTTTAGTGTGTTGAAGGCATCAAATTCTAAATTTGTTTATATTTACAAAATACAATTAAATTGGTCAGTGAAAACATTGAATATCTTTTATTTGTACTTTTGTCAGTTCATTAAAGTTTCAAGAGACTTGACAAATCACAGATTTTTGTTTTTATTGCATTTTAGAAAAAAATCCTGACTTTTATGGAAATGGGGTTAGTATATATACTGTTTATATATATAATGTAAATAAAATGAAAATAACTAATGCCGGCAAACAGTCTGCATTAAAAGTACTCCTGTGTGCAGTTCATTCTGGGTTAAATGGAACAATACAGAGACCACAGAACAGATGTTCCCATCTCTGGTCCCAGAGAACCCCCTGTCCTGCACAATTTTAGAGTTTTCTTATTTTATAAAATGTGTTTTGCAGGCATCCTTTTTCTTTGAAGTTCCTGGTGAATCAGTAATGAGTTATAGATGTTTGAGTAAATTACCAGCTGAAGTCTGTGATAAATTATCTTAAATATTGCTCAGTAATTTACAGTAATTTATGTCTAAATTATTTGGTGTAGAGACTTTAAATTGTCTAACTGTAGAGAGAGTTTAGTACACAGTTTAGTAGTAAATGAAATGTTTTTTTTTATTTTCTTCACACAAAAAAAATGTCTGGATTATAAACAAACACTCCACAGAGGTTAGACTCACCACTAGATTTGATTGACATGTGGTGGCCATATTGTTTGCAAAATGTTTAGTTAATTATTGAGGTTCAAGCTCTGCTGAGTTTTTAAGTTTAAATGTACCTTAAAATTTAAATGCACCATGTCACCTAGTGCACGTCTTATAAATACATTTATATGTGCACTTGTAAATGCTAGCATTTCAGCTAGCGAGTGTGATCATTAATATACAATTCTTTCTACTTTTCCTTCCCAGACTGACATAACCTTCATACTAAAGCTCCTGTTTCTCTCTCAGCTGATAAATATTTCTATTTTTAACCCGAGGAAGGTTTCCTGCTGTGAGCTGCACATTTATCATGAATCAGTGAACAGCAGACACACACCATCTTGCAGCTGAAACAAACGAGAAAACATTTTTTTTTTCTGTAGAAATCACATTTGGTTTCTTTACAATAATAATAAAAAAGTATTGCTACTTTTTAAATCCAAACATATTATTATAAATAATAACAAGTGAGGAATGAGTGTGGTGTGCTGTTAGAGGAAAATAATCAACCTGAAGTTGTGCGGAGCGTCCGCCGTCACCGGAGCATCCCTGTCAGTGAGCTGTTATTATAGAACAAGCTATTGGCTAATTAGCTACTTAATTAGTTTCAGCACAGAAAGTGTTCAGTTCTGAATGTGAGAGTAGTGAATGCGTCACAGGTTTAAACACTGTGCATCGATTGTGATGGTGTGAAGAATTGGAGAACAGCGAGTTGGTCATCAAGCAAAGTGTCAGATCAGAGCTGTTAAATCCTGTGAAGAATCACCTCAGGGGAAATGTGAGTCTGATTCACTGCACAGCGAAATTCATGCTGACATTAAAGGCCTGGGTATAAAACCGAACAGAGCAAACTTTAATTAGAACAGGGGATGAGTCTAACATCTCACACTGCTTCACATGTTTCAGAGTAAAAGGTTGAACAAAGTAATAATGATAAGGCACAATAATAAAACGTTCTACAACCACTAAATGAATAAAATGATCCATGAACAGTACTGAATCATTTATGAATTAACAAATGCTCCACAATCACTACTGAATCATTTATAAATCAGTATTATCGATCCACGGTCACTAACAACTTATAACTCTATTATAATTTCATGAAAGTTACAGTTTTATGAAGAATATTTACTATAAAACAACCCTGACCTTAACCCTCACCCTAAAAGACAAGAAACACAAATCCATCACAAAATTACAGAATAGAGCATAATTTAAAATAAAAAAATAAAAAAAGTATGATGGATGGATAACATGACAAAACAAAGCCATAGAACATAGTCATTTTATTTTATTCACGTTTGTTATGACCACTGATTTACATGTGAAAGTTTTCAGGTCTCTCTTGTATCGCCGTTGCAACAGGTTCAAAATTGTATGAAACTCTACAACTGAACTGTAAATGTCAGCATCTTCGTTGATTTGCCCTTGAGCGAGGCCCCTAACCCTCGATTGCTCAGATGTATGAAATGAAATAAATGTAAGTCGCTCTGGATAAGAGCGTCTGCCAAATGCTGTAAATGATATGTTTCGTTCTTTTTTTAATCTTTCCAGCTTTACTCAGACATTCTGTAATCACACTAACAACACGGTTAAACATTTAAATCAATATTAAGCGAAGTGATTCGAGCGAACTGACACGAGTGTCTTAACAGAGCTGTGTAGATATCACGCTTGAGGGAAGAGCAGGATCAGAGATAACGCCTCAGGCACAGCTTTTACACAGACATATCACAACAGAGCGATAAGGTGTGTGTGTGTGTGTGTGTGTGTGTGTGTGTGTGTGTGTGTGTGTGTGTGTGGGTGTGTGTGTGTGTCCATTGTCTTTTTTTTTCTCTGATGGGAAAACTCATCCCCAACCATCTGCCCCATCACTCCTAATGTACTCAGAAAAACAGAAATGATAAACAGAAAAATTCTCTCTTGTCTTTCTGTTCTATCGCCCCCTACTGGAGGTGTAGTGACTGAAGTGAACTGTTTAGTGCGTAAACAGATCTTGGCCCCAAAAGAGAGGTTTTATTTAGGTGATATCATTCCTCAAACATGTTGGGCTTCTTTCAGGTTTATCATATGAACTTTCAGCTCCAGTTTCCCATCTGATCAGGTTCGGGTCATCTTCAGATTTTGGCAGGCTCTGAATTGAGAACTTGGGTTGCACTGTTGGAAACTGGTCACATTAGAAATTTCATGATGAAGAAAACTTTAAAATAGACAAAAAGAGAAAATCAGTTTAGTATTCAGTGTGTATGGGTGGGAAGAAAGACTCGGGAGGCAAGAGGAATTTCAGCAGAGTTCAATTTCAAGGTTCTAGTTTATGCTCCACTGGCATGGGTGTGTGTGTGAGTATGTGGGCTGGCGATGTCTGAAAAATTAGGTACAAACCTCAACAATAGCCAGCCAGCCTCAGAAACTGACTCACCCCCTTTTTGGTCTTGGGTCTCATTCAGGTCGCAATCACTGCTGTCTTATTAGTTTGGGATGCACCTGCCCATGGCCCAAGTGGAAGCCCAGATACTCAGATCTTGAATCATTTGCCGTGAGTTTCTCATTAGCACTGGCTATGTAGCTAAATCATTTAAACTAGCAGTTATCAAATCCCTGATTAAAAAACCTGACCTTGACCCCTGTCAATTGTCCAGCTACAGGCCAATATCAAATCTCCCCTTTATCTCCAAGATCTTAGAAAAGGTTGTAGCACAGCAGCTATGCTTGTACCTACATAGGAATAACATTCATGAAATGTATCAGTCAGGATTTAGGCCTCATCATAGCACAGAGACAGCGCTGGTTAAAGTGGTAAATGACCTACTGATGGCCTCTGATCAGGGTTGTGTCTCCATGCTTGTGTGGTGTTTCTTAGTGCAGCCATTAGTCATATTATTCTCCTTGATAATTCTCCCTCTGGGTAAAATTATTTCTAAACATGGAATTAGCTTCCACTGTTATGCTGAGGACACACAGTTGTATGCTTCAGCAAAGCCAGATGAGAGACACCAGCTTAATAAAGTTGAGGAATGTGTAAAGAAAATTAGACAGTGGATGCTTATTAACTTCCTCCTACTTACTTCTGACAAGACAGAAGTACTTATACTAGGACCACATGCAGCTAGAAGTAAATTTTCTGATTACATAGTAACTAAAAAGTAACAGTAAAAGTATTTCCTGAATTTATATATTTCTGTAAAGCTGCTTTGGGACAAAGGTTGGATTATTGTAATGCCTTACTGTCTGGATGTTCCAGTAGGAGCAAAAACAAAGTCCAGTTAGTCCAGAATGCAGCTGCAAAAGTCCATACTAGAAACAGAAGATATGACCACATCACCCCTATCTTATCCACACTGCATTTCCTCCCAAGAAAATTTAGCTTTATAAAATGCCACTATTGACCTATAAAGCACTAAATGGTCTCGTGCCACAGTACCTGATGGATTTTTTGGTCTTTTATAATCTGCCACGCCTACTTCGATCAAAAGGTGCAGGCTATTTGTTGGTACCTCGAATAGTGAAGGCTACAGCAGGGGGGAGAGCTTTCTCTTACAAAGCCCCACAGTTATGGAACAGCCTTCCAATTAGTGTTCGGGACTCAGACACAGTCTCAGTGTTTAAGTCCAGGCTGAAAACATATTTGTTTAGTCAAGCTTTTTGTGAATAGTTTTTTCTTAGGTAAAGGAGCAGATCTAGAGGTCTCACAGGCATAGTGTGTTGTGGTGAACTGGTATGTTTGGATGCTGTCACCCCTCCACTTTCACGCGTTCACCCAGCTTTGTTGATGGTGGAGTGGCTGGCCGCCTTATGTCCCAGGGAGCCCTCGTGTCTGTGTTCTGGCTCTCCCTTTAGTTATGCTGTCATAGCTAGTCTTGCCAGAGGCCCTGCTTGATGTACATTGTCCTTAACCATTACTTGACCAGAGCATATCTAATAATCTGTGTTCTCTCTCATTTGTTCTGTCAATCTACACATGTTACTCCTGAGATACAGTGATCCTGACTGCTTCTGCTCTCTGGACCTGCCTGCACCATCCTGATGCCCTACTGCTGGTTGGAGTTGTCATCACCTTAAAACCACTCACTACTGCTGATGATGGCCCTACATGGATAACCTAAAAATTATGAAATTACTGTGGATGGTACCACTTAGAAACCATAAAGGTGGCTGTGGATGTTCTTCCTTGGATAGCTTTAGAACTGCAATTGCTAAGAACAGTTTGCATTCAAGTCTCCATCATTGAACAATTAATAACATCAGTTCAATACAATAGACTTTAAGTTAAAACTATAAGGAATGACTCTGATGCTCCTGACTCTGATGTTCCTGTTTACACAATTGCATTTTTTGCCTACATAGAATACAGTTATAGAAGTGAAATTAGTCATAAGTGCACTATCCAGTGTCACCCAGAGGAGGATGGGTCCCCTTTTGAGTCTGGTTCCTCTCAAGGTTTATGCCTGTACAATAATTTAAATGGGGAGAACCCATGAGGTTTGTGGGACCTCTTGTACTGCAAATAATAGGGTTCAAACCACTTATACTAATTAATTAAATTAATTAAAACCACTTAAACTCATACTAATTTCTCTTGCTCTCATAAACAAACTTAAGAATCATGTTTTTTAGGATTTGATTAAACCACGGTACCATGCCATCTGTTTGTGGATGTTAACCACTGGTGCAAATTAATTAAATCCCTAATAATTCACAAAGCTTGCCTAGTGTTTGTGACAAAAACTTAGTGCCCTAGTCAATCGGAATCTCTTTTTGGATCCATACTGAGGAGATTTTTTGGAAGAGTACATTTTGTCACAAACACTAGGCAAGCTTTATCAATCTGCAATACTGCATGCTGAGATGTTGCGCAGAGACACGGCTTCCAGGCTTTCATGTTGCTTAATCACTAGGACTAACACAAAGTGATACCCTTGAAATCAGCCACTGTATGGTTGAGTGTTTTATCATGTCCTAGATGTCCCACCATGGGCTTATTATGAGCTGCCTGGAACAGCAGTTCACTATAGCTCTTCAGTACCAACAATTGGGTCATCTGTTCCTTGGTTTGAGTATCCTGCATCACTCAATATAATCTATCCTTAATAACTGAAAAATACTGGTAGGTGAGTGCAATTTCTGGCTGGACTATTTGATCATTGATTACTCTCACATGGTCAAAGACATAGCAAATAGTCTCAGAAAGCATCTGTTCCAAGGGGAAGTCCACAATGGGAATCCCCGTAGAAGCGGGTAGGGGCAGAGCCCTTCCCATCCTCTGTGTCATCATGACGTGGCACAGATGTTGACGGCTCCAGCACCACCTTCCCGGCCAGAGCTGCACACATTCCACACATTGCTCTGCTGCGGAAAGACCCATATACCTTCATCATTCTTAACATTTTCCTAAACCTCAGCCAATTTGTCCCCAAAGTAAGTGAATGGGTGAGGTTGGGACTAATCACCACCTCCATGCTATGCATTTGGGCCTGGAAATTTATTAATACAGACACCAGCAGGTGAATATCCCCATGCACACATCTCATCTTCACCAAATGTCCACTACCCAATGCCTCACATTGAATCAGGCTTTGGTGGACTGAGGTCTGATTATACCCTGAGTCCACCAAGGCCTGATATGTACTCACTTGGATTCTCACCGGTATGTGGTACATTCCTGCTCAATCGGGGGATTCCTGAGGTGCATCAGGGATCCAGATCAGTGTTCCCACCTCCATGCCTGGATTCCCTGCTGTGCCAGTAAACCTGCCTGGGCTGCTCCAGTTCTGGTGGACATGAGATGTTCCCTCTGTGGAAAGAGCCAGAGCAATTGGAGATGTTGGAGAAGCAGGGAACAAAAGAATGAGCTGGAAACCAGGTCTGGGGTGTCAGTTCCAGGGGGAGAAGGAGGGAGAGGAGAGACAAAAAAGGGATGCCTGAACCAGGGACCTCTGCCAAGTGATTCTCCACCAACTGAATGACAGGTATGTGGGCCGGTGGCACTGGACCCACAGTTGGAGAGGTGGTGGGCTGCAGCAGCTTCTGGAGTGCCTGCCAGCTCTCAGCTTGCTCCTGCATGAGCGATTCAATTCAAAGTGCAGCTGCTGATCAGGTCGAGAAGACTGATCAGGTTGAGTTGCCTTCTGGTTGAACCCGCCTCCTCTCCATTATCAGCTATAGCTTGACCATGCCCCCGCTACCACATCATGCTTTCTTCATTTACTCTCCACTAACTGCTTCAACTAAAACTGGAATAATTTTTAAGGACTGAGAGTAAGAGTAAATCTTGTGTAAAAAAAGGAAATCTCTCAATATTTTCCAGTGTTCTGAAGTTAGTTTTCTGTGAGAATGTGATTTTCAGACCATTTTGCTAGTTTCTTTTTCTTTTCTAACACGTTGCATTTACTTGAGTTAACTGCTCAGAATGCTAATGATTGGCTTACACTTACTCAC
This sequence comes from Cranoglanis bouderius, assembly GCA_023630585.1. Taxonomy (NCBI): domain Eukaryota; kingdom Metazoa; phylum Chordata; class Actinopteri; order Siluriformes; family Cranoglanididae; genus Cranoglanis; species Cranoglanis bouderius. Next base: position 648,712 of record CM042535.1, read on the forward strand.
ACAAAATCACGCTTAATCTTTCAGGTAGTACACAATAAAGTTTATATTCTAATAAAACTTCAGTAACAGTGAGGAGATGACATCAACAGATAATTACATCCTCAGACTCATGAACACATGAAAACTCCCTGAGAGACAGTCAGGATAATACTCTCGGTGATGAGCCAAGTGTCATCATTCATTGGTCCTACAGGGAGACTCATAGCCCTGTAAATATTATCCAATAAATTAACTGGATTATTACTTGATTATTACTTGAAGCTGAGAGCCTGTGTTTTCACTGTGTTTCTTATAATTATTATTGCAAATCGTGTATTCCACATGGAATTATCCACACATTACTTGTCTTACCAAGAATAAAATTCCCCAAGCTTACTTAAAAATTTTTTTTTTTTAAATCCTAAGATCTCTGACCAATCAAATTTTAGCCATTTTACAGGATTATTGTTGGCTCATAGTCATAAGATTTAGCAGAGACAGAGCAATGCAAAGCATAGAAAGCCTGGATTATACCTGGTTTGAACTATACTTACACATTATGGCTACCACACACATCCTGCAGTCATTTGGAGTGTCACTTATGCACATTCTCAAAAATTAAAGCTAAAATGTCCATGTGGTTCAATACTACGTGGTTTTATCCTGCTTTTAATTCACTATTTTGAGTTGAATCAATAAAATAAAGGCAGTGTTTGTGTTAATTCGATGCTCTGTCCTATAAAGAAAACGTGTTCATGGTGTGAAGGATAATCTGACCCAGTGCTCATCTGCTATGCTTCCAGAGAAACTTTAGCTTCATTTATAATTTTATCCATAAATTATTAATTCCTCAAGATAAGTAATCTCTGATTAAGATGCATCTCCTCCAATGTCCAACTTTTCATGGACTTTAAAGGGATGATATGAATTTATTAATAGAATTATATTTATATGTATAAATTTAAATATATGCATTGAATATTGGACTTAATACTGCTCCACGATGGAGACGATATCATGCAAGAAAAATGGCTTTAAGTTCAGATCAGGTCACACTCAAAGGCAGAATCACTAATAACTGAGACACGCCTCTGTTTTAGACTAACTCTGCCCCCGCCTTGCAGAACTTCCACGCAACTTCTGAATAGCGCTTAAGTCTGTAGTGAAAGATCTGAATAATGATGTGTGTATTTTCTGTATTAAATCCTCACTGTGCACTAAATTCAACTCTGAATACAGCCTTGTGTGAGCAGTTCTGCTCATATAGTGAAAGTTTAAGTACAATGTGCTTTAAGTCTCATCTTGAATTTCTTCTCTTCTGGTAAGGTAGGATTGTAATTTTGTGTACTGTAACTTAAACCCTAGCTGAATCTAGAGTCATAGCTGTTGTTGTTGTTGTTGTTGCCGTTATTGTTGTTGTTTAGCACAGTTGATTGCCTAGTTAGAACAGTTGATTGGCTAGTCTTTGTCTATAGTGCTTAATCACTATAGTGTCAGTCTACCTTAAGGTGTGAATTGTGGGCAGGGCTAAGTGATATATATTGAAGGTGTTCCGCAAACTGTAGCGGTTTGTTTGTAGAACTCTCTTTGTATAACTGGTTCTTTGAAAACTGACTCTTTCCCCTAGGAAATTAACCCTACTATGCTTTATGTTTAGTCATGTGCTTCACTCATATTGCTGTTGTCTCCCCTCACAGGCCCAGGCGCTTTCACCCACAAAGCAGAGGATGCTCTTCCAGCAATCTCATCTACCCTCCTCTGTTGTCTCAATCTCAAACAGTGGTGGTAGGTGGGCTCTGGAATTGCCAGTCTGCTGTGAAGAAAGCAGATTTCATCCCAGCTTTATCCATCCTTGCCTTCTCTCATACATCACGAGAAACGGGCAGAGGTGGTGGCACAGGTCATTTGTTGTCTCGGAGATGGTGTTTCACACCTCTCCCTATGTCTCATTTAACCATCTCTTCCTTTGAATTTCATACAGTTTCAGTCACCTCTCCAATCAACCTCTTTATTGTTGTCATTTATCGTCCTCCTGGTCCACTGGGTAACTTCCTAGATGAGATGGATACGCTACTTAGTTCCATCCCTACCGGTGACACTCCTCTGACTGTCCTTGATGACTTCAACCTTCCATCTGAGAAACTTCACTCCTCCTGCCTTCTGCCTCTTATGGACTCCTTCGCATTGACCTTCAATAGTTCTCCTCCCACTCACAAAGGAGGAAATGTCTTGGATCTTGTCTTCACTCATCCTTCTACAGCAACAAACATGACCACCACTCCACTTCACACCTCTGATCATCACCTGGTATCGTTCTCTTCCTATTTCTTCCAAATTTCGCTACCAACACCTTTCTGTAACCCGTCAGAACCTCCACTCTGTACCCCCTTCATCTGTAGCTTTTTGCACCCTCTCATCTCTCCCTGACCCTGATTCCTTTTCTACCCTTAGACTCAGCCACTGACACTTTCCTATCCTCTCTCTCCTCAACCATGGATCATTTTTGTCCACTGTTTACCAAATCTAGGAAGACTTCTTGCCCTGCTCCTTGGCTGTCGGACGTGTTGTGCAGCTGTAGAAGAGAACTGAGATCAGCAGAGAGAAGGTGGAGGAAAATGCATCTTGACTCAGATCTTGCCTCTTACCGTGCTCTCTTGTCTCAGTTCTCATTGGATGTGACTTCTGCCAAGATGGCCTTCTACAAGGAAAAGCTTGAAGCTTCTGCCAAAGATCCTCGCAAGCTCCACAACATCTTCTCATCACTTCTCAACCCTCTGGCTTCACCTGCTCCTTCCTCGCTGTCTGCAGAAGACTTTGCCTCCTTCTATGATGAGAAGATTAAGGAAATCTGCAAGACCTTCACCTCTACTCAGACTAATTCTATTCTCACACAGGTCTCTCCTCCTTCTCTGTCACATTTCTCTGTCTCTCCTCCTTCTCTGTCACATTTTTCGACCCTAGCAACACAAGGGATTCAAGAAGTCATCCTGTCCTGCAACCCTACCACCTGCCTACTGGATCCAATTCCCTCCACATTGCTCCAGACCATCCTGCCAGACCTTCTGCCCTTCATCTCTACAATCATCAATGGTTCCCTGTCATCTGGCCAAGTTCCAGCTTCCTTCAAGAAAGCATGGGTTTCTCCCATCCTGAAGAAGCCTATACTGGATCCCTCTGACATCAGCAATTACAGACCGGTATTACTTCTCTCTTTCCTTTCTAAAATACTTGAACGCTCCGTATATAATCAACTGTCTCTTTATCTCTCACAGAACCACCTTCAAGATCCATACCAGTCTGGCTTTAAAGCAGCACACCCCACAGAGACTGCCCTCTTGGCCGTCACTGAAAAACTTCATGCTGCCAGATCAGCCAAACTGTCCTCTGTCCTCATCCTGCTTGACCTGTCTGCTGCATTTGACACAGTCAACCACAAGATTCTCCTGACTACCCTCAAGAGTCTTGGAATTTGCGGAGCAGCATGGTAATGGTTTGTTTCATACTTGGAAGGTCGTTTGTATCAGATATCATGGGGGGGGATCAACATCTGCACCTCGCAGACTCTCTACTGGTGTCCCACAAGGCTCAGTACTTGGTCCTCTCCTCTTTTCCCTCTATACCCACTCTCTTGGCAAAGTCATCTCCTCACATGGGTTCTTTTACCATTGCTATGCTGATGATACTCAACTTATTTTTTCCTTTCCTCCTTCAGACACCACTGCTTCTGCCGGATCACAGCATGTCTGACAGACATTTCATCATGGATGGCGGCTCATCAGCTGAAACTCAACCCCAGCAAAACTGAACTGCTCTTCATCCGAGGAGATTCGTCCCCATCCCATGATCTCTCCTTCAACTACTGCTCGTAACCTTGGGGTAATCGTGGACAATCAACTGTCCTTTTCATCGCATATTACTAATCTAACATGGTCCTGTCAGTTTATCCTTTACAACATTATTAGGATTCGTCCATTTCTAACAACACAGGCCACTCAGTTGCTTGTGCAGTCTCTTGTCATTTCCAGACTAGACTACTGCAACTCACTCTTGGCAGATCTACCTTTGAGTGCCACCCGTCCTCTACAGATGATCCAGAATGCAGCTGCACGACTTGTTTTCAATCTCCCTTGTTTTCAAGTTCTCTCACACCACCCCGTTGCTGTGCTCCCTTCACTGGCTTCCAGTAGCTGCACGCATCAGATTCAAAACATTGATGCTTGCCTACAAAGCCAAAAGTGGAACAGCACCCTCTTTTCTTAGAGCTCTCATCACCCCACGCACTGCACCACGCTCCCTCAGGTCAACAAGCACTGCTCGACTGGTCCCACCCTCTCTCAGGATGCAAGGTAGATCTGCCTCACGACTTTTCTCTGTTGTGGCATCAAGGTGGTGGAATGAACTTCCCATCAATGTCAGAACAGCTGAGTCGCTGGCTATCTTCAAGAAACGCCTAAAGACATACCTCTTTCTTAAATACTTACCCCTTGATAATTAGTGTTTTCTTCTTCTTCTTCTTCTTAAAAAAAAAAGAAAAAAAAAAACTCCTAACAGTTGCTCTTTTTTCAACAGGTTTGTGTTCAGTGCACTTCGTTGTAGTCGTACAAACCAGAAATGAAGTATTCATTGATGGAGAATTTAAAGCACTCTTGTACGTCGCTCTGGATAAGGGCGTCTGCTAAATGCTATAAATGTAAATGTAAATTTGCAGCCTAGAAGCCTAGCATTAGCAGGCTGGACGTAAGTATTTATATCCATACAGTACATACATGCTTGGGAGGAAGGAATTCATGTCGTTGCTCTGATACAGCAGAAAATGGAAGTTGAAAGACTGACTTAGCTAGCACGCTTAGGAATATTTGGAAATAAAATGCATGTAAATGATAAAATATGATTTGAATGTAATATGATCACTACGCCCTCATTATTACCAGTGATTTGCTTTAGGAAGAATTTAGCTTTGGATTTTAATCAGAATCTTTGGGGAAGTCACTGTCAGAAATAAGCTTGTTAATTAAGCATGTGTTATTAAGCTGATTGCTCGAGATTTCTGAAACGCACGCTGTTCCTTTTCTAACCTCGGCTGATTACAAATTATAATTATCACGTCCCTTCCTGCTTCGCAGCTGGAGGGCGAACCTGAGAGAAATTCACAGCTGTCAAACGTCTTGCTTTCTTCTAGGATTTTTTTCTCTCCTCTACATGTGAGAAGACTACTTGTTCTCTCACTAAAGGTGTATAATTGCAGTCTTTAAAGATGAATTTGTCTCTTTATTCTCTTTGCACAAAGCCACATGTTCACAGCAGGCTACAGCGAACATGAATACACATGTAATACTTTACAAACTGTCGCACTGCACATCACTAAGTGTTTTATTGCTCTTAAACCACAGCAATTTGACAACTATTGGATTTTTTTCATTTGTTAAAGAACAACTCCTTATACTTTTCAGCCTCTCTTTTATCTCTCTTTTGAAGTTACAGTAACGCAGCTTGTCGTGTTTCAGAGAAACCGTGAAGAAGCGTAAAAACTCCTCTGTCCTGAAGATGTGGGAAAACTTACAGTTACAGCTTTACCTCTGACTATTACAAAGCGCTGACACTGGAGACTCCTTCCATAAACGTCTCCTTAAAGAAAACTTCAGCTTATCAATGGTTACATGCAGTTTTTTTTTTTAAAAAAAAACAAAAACAAATCCAGTAAATAAGATCTGTTCAGGTTAACAGTGACAGTTTAGTGATCAAATGACCAACAAACAGAGAATTTTAGAAATGTAATAAATGTTACTGTCTGCAACATTGAATGAACTAAAACTTTGGCTTAATCTTGCATGTTACATCATACAAATTCTCACATATACTGTATCCATCCATGGAGTGCAACTTTTAACAAAAGCAACATGAATTTAAGTCTTTGTGCCAGTACAGTTAAAAGCAAGCCAAACATTTGTTAAAGGTCAAAGAGGAGGATATACAAAGTGAGAAAAATAGTCATTTTATGCTTTGTAGTTTGTATGTTTTTAAAAATGCATATGTTGTTCAAACAGGGGGTGAACTTTAGCAGGTCATTGCTGCTGAGATTAATATTTTTTTTTTTGTATTGTTAAACAGTACAGCTGCTGTACAATCTTCCAGTTGCCATGGCAACAGAATTTATTTTAAACTAATCTGCCATGTTAATTAAGCAATACGTGTGTAAGAGAACATGAGCCGTAATGAATGTGGGTGGACAGATCACCTACTTCTGACACACACACACACACACACACACACACACACACACACACACACACACACACACAGAGAGAGTTATAATCTGAGCGTCGTTATTATATTATGCAAATTAAAAAGTTTACACTCCAAACAAAGTCCAGAGTATTTGTCATCTGTGATTTTCGTGACTGTCGTGTTAGAAGAGAGACTGATGAGGATAAGTTGAAGAGTATGTGGAACTGGAGGAGGGGTCGAAATGATATGGGGTGGGGCAAGCTGTGGGGTAGGTAGAGACTGGGCGGAGCCATGAGTGACAGCAAAATAATAAAAGTTTCTTGTGAGTAGATTTGAATAAAATGGATCTGGGTTAAGTGAACGACGACGCCTCGTCAACGCATCTTTCAAGAGAATTGAGACAAGAGCACGAAACATTACCATCAGTGGGTCAGGTGATAGCGTTCTAAACACTCATAATCTTAAAAGAATTCAAAACACCTAGACAACTGTCAATCATTTCAGATTCCATTCGGTGTATTTTTGAGTGATAGCTCGTATTCCACGTTAACATGCAGAGCTCCTACACAAAGTGTGTAAAGGTTAGCAGGTCTGATATCACTGCCATTTTCACAATGTTCAAAAACAAATCAGCAAACCATCAGTCTGGTAAAAGGTAAATAAAATAAATAAAAATAAAAACAAAAAACAACAGTTTTTATAAACAACATAAAACAGTCATGATCTTTATAGTTTGGTGTTTTATAGTGTTGATCTTTCCTTATGAAACATTTGCATGGGATTTACATGGAGAACCTCATGGATACTTTGTGAGATGATCTGATGCATTATGGGAAATTATGAGATTATACAGTGAATGAAAATTAGCCTAGCATGGAAGCCAACTAAAGCCTTGATGGTCTTTGGGAATCACATGAAGTGCACACAACCAATCATAAAATCCCCACATGATGCAGAAGGATTTCCATGACATTCCCATAATCAATAATTAAATATGAACTCATATTATTCCATATGAGAGATTAAATATGGATAGTTCATATTTCACATTAATGGCAAGCCCATACAAGTCCAATCTGTTCCGATGGGAAATCCATAAAAATCCAATTAGATTGTGAGATAAAACCGGAACTTTTCCTAAAAATGCCGAGGGTTGTGTGATATCAGGTAACGCAGTTCCAGCTATACAATGATGGGTTCTTAAAGAATAGGGGTTCTCAAACTTTTTATAAGTATTGACATCCATTACCTCACCCATTACCCATATCCTAAAATAACAAACATTTTACAAATAAAACAATACCATCGCTTTTAGCACCAATAACAGAACACTGTATGAATATGCAAATTACTCTTATGAATATTCATAGCACATCAGCCTAAACATAATATTTCTGTACATACATTAAACAAATGTGCAATGATGGGAGTTTTATAGCAGAGATTTGCACGTCTCAGCAAAATGGTTTCAGTTTGCTGGTTGGATAGAGAACGTATTCACCCCCCAGTGATTATTTCTCTATGAGGCTTTTTCTGCTCCGCTTTTTTGGAGTGACTCTTTACAGAATTAAAATTTAAATTAACTATTTATATGTGCTCAGAATTATTTGAAAACTTTAAAAAAAAATAAATAAAAAAAGCTGCTTATTTGATAAGTATTCACCCCCTCGGTGTGAATCGTCGTTTTGCAGCGGTTACAGGTTTGAGTTGACTCTGATGTGTCTCTATGAGCTTTGCACATATCGATTTTGTTATTTTCTCCCATTCATATATTTATTTTTTAATTTTATTAATAATAATTTAATTCATTTATGCCTCTCTTCACATCTTTCTATGTGTAAGAAGGAGGATAAAGGATTTTTCCTCCTGCTCTGCCGTTACTGCTGATGGTTTCTTTCCTGTGTGCTGATAATAATTTACTTTCAGTGCAATAAATTATTGAAGCTCTGTTTAGATGACTCAATCGTAAATCGCTCCGTTCCCTCTCGGTTATTAATGGAAAGGGCTTTAACATCGTTTCTTTAAACCGAGCGCTCGTTTGATGGCCGTGTTCTCCATTAAAGCTCAAACACATTAGAGACCAGCACAGAATTGGACTGAAATTGGATTGGATTTGACCCCGAGTTCCCGAGACAGCGACTCTATCCTACTCTAAATTCATTTTAATTCACGTCAGTAAGGAGAATATTGTTATGAATTTTTCAAACCCTCATGTGGGAACAATAGAACATTTTATTTTTTCAGCTTAAGATCAGAGAGATGCTTAAATTCATTTCATAAAAACCAGAGAGATTTCAGTAAATCTGAGATCACTACTTCATATAAAAATGATTGTGTTCATATCCCATTAACAAATTTATGATATCTGTCTATTATCTATTATTTATTTATTTATTTATTTAGGTTTGTTTGTTTAATGTTATCATTTTTACTTTATTTTTTAGGTCACATGTGGAACTTGAATAGATAGACTGAGTTATGAGAAAACATGTTTGGGAGGAACAGATATATTGAGACAACAAGAAGAATCTGATTTTAAAAAAAAAGGAAAAGAAATTCTACAAACGTAGTAAATTTGCTCACAATTTAATTTGCCATGGCAACGAGACAATTAATTAAAGTCACAGTGTCCTAATTCTTGTGTACGCTTTATTTGTACTCTTAATTTGCCACTGTGATTTCTCAAACAAACAAACATACAAACAAACAAATAAATAAATGTTTTATTTTAGAGTCTCATCTTTAAACCTAGTTCTATGGATCATTTGAAAAAAGAGAAAATAAATAAGGTAAATATACAAACAAACAAACAAACAAATAATAAATTCTGATTAAAGAATCAATATATGTCATTTTAATTATTATTTTAAGCCATATCATATTTTAAACCTGTGGTCACTGAAAATAAATAAATGAATTAAAAATAAATAAATAAATAAATAAATGTATTACAAGAAATAAATAACTTCCTAAATTCTTCAATGTGTTTCATTTTTATTTTTATGCCATTTTTAAAACCTGGTACTATAGGGGTCCATGAGGAAAAACAGTAAAGATACACAGAAATACATAAACAAACAAACAAATAAATAAATTAGTTTTTTGTTTTTTTGTTTTTTTTTTTACTAGTAGTAAATAAATTATTACTAGATAATCAGTATATATATTTTTTTTTTCAAGCCTCATTTTTAAACCTTGTTCTAAAAAGGTCACGGAAAAATCAATAAAACAATGTTAATAAATAAATAAATAAATAAATAAATAAATATTTTTCTCTTTGTATTTATTATTTTGTCAGTTCCTTATGAGGCGTGGTCTCCTGTTCCACTTTACTTCATTAGCATTAGCATTTCCATGTGAGTAAGCATGAAAACTCCAGCAGGCTTTTAGTAAAACAGTTAATTTGTTGTTTTTTTTTAGGACGTTTCGTCTGAATGACCCTCAGCAAAGTGCACACTTGTCTTAGCCACTTGCTCCCTACAGCAGTCTTTCTCTGGATCAATGCTCGTAATCAGGATTCATTAGGACCATACTGACCTAACGGTTCCGGAAAGCGCCACCGAACCCGTGTCTGGGGACATAATGGCATTTTATTTTTGGAGGTTTTGTCCAAACAGCCTGCAGCAGAGTGAAACTTAACATGGCCGCTCGCTCCCTACGTCACTTATCCACTTAATTAATGAAGATTTATTAGCATGCTAATGGGACTAAAAGCCCCAACAGCGAGGCAGTTTGACCAAAGAAGCCCTAGTGACGTCAAACTCAAATCCACACAATTACTAGTTTTGATGAAATGGTGTTAAAATAATGGCACCCTGGGAAGTTCAGCTACTTCCTTGACAGTTTTTGCAAACCTTCTTGGTTGCAGGAAGTTTTTAGAGGAAACAATAATATTTTTCAGCTTGAAAGACATTTCATTATAAACCACGACCTCTACGGTTAAACTAGCTGAGGGTTTTTAGATTACTGTAATGCTAGTTTGATAGTTAGAATGTGTATTGTGGATCTTATAGGAATAAAAAAAAAAAACTTCCTGTGTCTGTTTCCCATAACACAGCCTATAACAGTGGGCAGTTTCTCTGCAGTGGGGGCAAATATTTCCTGTTAGATGTTCTATAATTTCAAGTTTCACTGTATAACAAATCATTTATAACTCTCAGTATTTTCATTTATTTATTTATTTATTTATTTACAGTGGGGGGGGGGAGTATTTGATCCCCTGCTGATTTTGTACGTTCGCCCACTGACAAAGAAATGATCAGTCTATAATTTTAATGGTAGGTGTATTTTAACAGTGAGAGACAGAATAACAACAAAAAAACAGAAATTTCAAAAAAGTTATAAATTAATTTGCATTTTAATGAGTGAAATAAGTATTTGATCCCCTATCAATCAGCAAGATTTCTGGCTCCCAGGTGTCTTTTACACAGGTAACTCTCTTAAAGGGAGTGCTCCTAATCTCAGCTTGTTACCTGTATAAAAGACACCTGTCCACAGAAGCAATCAATCAGCTTTAATTAGCTTTTACACTATATGACCAAAAGTATGTGCACCCTTGACCATCACACCCATATGTACTTGTTGAACAAATCATTCCAGATTTATTCCCCCTTTGCTGTTATAATAATCTCCACTCTTCTGGGAAGGCTTTACACTAGATTGTGGGGCGTGGCTGTGGGGATTTGTGTTCATTCAGCTACAAGAGCATTAGTGAGGTTGAGGTCAGGCGCTGATGTTGATGTGAGGAGGCTCCGGTTCCAGTTCATCCCAAAGGTGTTCAGTGGGGTTGAGGTCAGGGCTCTGTGCAGGACTCTCCAGTTCTTCTACCTTCTTCCAACCTTCACACACCATGTCTTCATGGAGCTCGCTTTGTGCTGGAACAGGTTTATGCTTCTTAGGTCCAGGGAAGAAAAATTGTAAAGCTACAGCATACAGAGACATTCTATACAACTGTGTGCTTCCAACTTTGTGGCAACAGTTTGGGGAAGAACCACATATGGGTGAGATGGTCAGGGGTGCACATACTTTTGGCCACATAGTGTATATAACATTTTATCCATTCCATCTGCTTACATTCTTACTCCCAGTTTTTACACCACTGTTTCCCATATTTCTTTCATTTACCTGACTTAGTGGTTTAAGCTACAAGTTAACCAGTTAACTATCAATCAATGACATGACATCAAATGCCCCGCCCACTTTCTCTCTCACCTCTGCCTCTGTCATTCACCTGTAGCCTACTGAATGTGCCAGTCTGTTTTTAGGTTACCAGGTATTTGACTCCCACATCAATATAAACTTAAGACAATTATTTCCCCTGCTGTCTCAAATGTTTTTGATGATTGTGAGAAATTTCCAGTTTCACTACTTGAACTGCATTTTCACTACAGCGTTTAGAATAAAAACAAAATGTACAGATTTAAGAAAGATGTCATTTCCTGAATTGGCTTTTGTATTAAATCTATTGAGTTCATTTGTCTGTATCTGCTGCTTTATCCTGTATAATTTTTTATTTTTATTTTTATTTATTTATTTATTTTGGATTAATGTCATTTTTGTCCCTGTAGGTTCAGGCCAGCTTGGCAAAACAACAATAATTTACAAACAGCATTAATATAAATCCATTCTGCCTGATTCTAGTGTGTTTCATCTTCCTGAAATCTGCATTTCTGTCTTATCTGAAATGCAGGTCTGAAATAGAAAGGAAGTGATGAGGAAGGAAGCTTTCAATGTTTCGACATCTAGGACACGACAGTTCTCCCACTATCTCCGTTTAACACACAGCCATATTTAATATCTCAAACACACACGCAGTCAGCTGGAATCAAAGAAAGACAGATAAAACACATAAATAATAGATGTGGACACACAAAGCATGACGCATTTTCTACATTTTCGAGAGTAAAAAAGCCATAGGAAGCAAAATATTGCAGTTTATGTTATAAAGAGTTTTACATTTCCTATGTAGTTCACATACAGTATAATAGGTATTAGGAAACTACATCATATAGACGGTGTTGTAGCTAGGGTTTGCAAGAATATTAACTTTTACCAGTCAACTAGTCACCTAGTCGACTTTTCCATAGTTAACACAAAGTATTTTCTCTATTTTTAGGCTGTTCATGACTAAAATAAATAGATCAGTGCAATACCACTGTAAAATAGTAAATCTGTGCATCATGTTACAATATTTAAGGACAGTCCAGTTCTTAAAATGCACTCTTGTGTAAGAGCTGTCGGCTCAGCTGAAATCGCTGATTCTGAAACTAAAAGCGCAGCATGGAAGCCCATGTCCATCACCTTCCTTACAGCTCAGTGAGCTGTTCCTTGCATGTGACATCTACCAGGTTTTTCTACCATGTTCAACTCAGTAGTGTCCACGCGCCACTGGACTAGTTGAGGGGGATTTGATAGTGATGCACAACCTGCAGCTCTGAAAGCACTCGTTTACACAGCTCTGGTCATGACGGAATTCACTCTGGATGTTATTTAAAATTTATTTTCCTTTAATAGATCATTTGAATAACTATGTGAGCAATTACTTCAGAAGTAGGCAGAATTGGTCAGAATTACTCCGGGAGCAGGAGGGCTTGGTCAGAACTGCTTTAGGAGCAGTAGGGATTGGTCAGAATTGCTTTGGGAGCAGGAGGGATTGGTCAGAATTGCTTTGGGAGCAGGAGGGATTGGTCAGAATTGCTTTGGGAGCAGGAGGGATTGGTCAGAATTGCTTTGGGAGCAGGAGGGATTAGTCATAATTGCATCGAGAGTGGGAGGGCTTGGTCAGAATTGCTTTGGAAGCAGTAGGGATTGGTCAGAATTGCTTTGAGAGCAGTAGGGCTTGGTTAGAATTGCTTCAGGAGTGGGAGGGATTGGTCAAAATTTCTTCAGAAGTGGGAGAAATTGGTCAGAATTGCTTCGGGAGCGGTATAGATTGGCTAGAATTGCTTAGAGAGCAGTAGGGCTTGGTCAGAATTACTTCAGGAGCAGTAGGAATTGGTCAGAATTGCTTCAGGAGTGGGAGAGATTGGTCAGAATTGTTTTGGGAGCAGTAGGAATTGGTCAGAATTGCTTAGGGAGCAGTAGGGGTTGGTTAGAATTCATTCGGGAGCAGTAGGGCTTGGTCAGAATTGCTTCAGGAGAGGGAGAGATTGGTCAGAATTGTTTTGGGAGCAGTAGGAATTGGTCAGAATTCTTTCAGGAGTGGGTGGGATCTGTCACAATTCTTTCCAATGGTTTTCCATGCCCTGACTAGCAGAGGCTCCAAAAGCATTCTTTTATTTTATTTTTTTTTAAATAATTGGAATAACTGTGGGAGCAATTCCTACAGGAGCAGGCAGAATTGGTCAGAACTGCTTTGGGAGCAAGAGGGATTGATCAGATCCCGGATATGCCAGATATGCCCTCACTGAACTTACTGTTTACAAATAAACTGACGTTAATTTATGAAAGATTAGCTTTATATCCATTAGCAGAACACCTGTGGAAGTGCATTATATAGAGTGTGAAATAATGACTTTATGCCCTATGTAATGCATCAATATTCTGTCCCTACAATAGGGACAGAATATTGGACAATGTAAAGCGTTTTCTCTTTAAAGCAGTGAAAGTTCCTCTGTGTGTGTGAGAGAGATTTGTGGATGACTGAATCACAGGTGGCACTTCATTTGAAGAGCTTCTCAATGCCTGACTGGCATCACTTGTGTGTGTGTGTGTGTGTGTGTGTGTGTGTGTGTGTGTGTGTGTGTGTGTGTGTGTGTGTGCGTGTTAGACCTCTTGGCCTCATTTCCGTATTTGATGTGCTGGAAAATGAGTGTGTCGCTGCACCTGGACCCCCTAAACACCCCCACCCCCCAACCCCCCAATTCTCCCTTAGCCACCATGTCTCAGGGTCTCTATAGCACCCTGTTAGAAAACAAGAAGTTATATTGAGAACCCATACGTGTTCTTCCACTGGGATCACGTTTAATATACAGTACTAGCAACACACACTCATCCAAGGCAACAATGATCTTTGCTACTTCCTAAAAAACTTTACTTCCATTTTTGCATCAAACAGTAAATGGGAAATAATTGCAGGTAGGAAGTAAATTAGTGATCAGGGAACTGAAGCAATGTTGGACCACACACAAGGAATGGTCAGAGGAATCATAGACTTGTATTTGACCCTTCTTTACTGTGTCATACCTAATTTGCATAGAATTGAGAAAATCTCATTTAAAATATCGCTTGTTGCCAGGGTCTAAAAGTATAGGAACAGCCAGGCCAATTCTAATGAGATGAAAAGATGGATATGAGACGACAGATCAGAATTCAGCTTTCTTTTCCTCATATCTACATCTAGATGTGTTAAACAACTTACTGTAGAACATGGCACCTTTTGTATCAGACCACCTAATGTTTAGGTGAGCAAAAGTATAAGAACATGGTGCATCTCAAAAAATTAGAATATTATGGAGAAGTTCATTTTTTTCCATAATTTAACTTCAAAAAGTGGAACTTTCATATATTCTAGATTCATTACACATAAAGTGAAATATTTCAAGCCTTTTTTTGTTTTAATCTTGATGATTACGGCTTACAGCTCATGGAAATGAGATACTGGAAAAATCCAGTATCTCAAAAATATTAGAATAAAGAATTTATAATACAGCAATGTGGACCTGAGAAGACTCTAATCAGCTAATTAACTCAAAACAACTTTTTACTCAGAACACCTTTGCTCAGTGGTCCAAAGTGCTCTTTTCAGATGAAAGTACATGTTGCATTTCATTTGGAAATCAAGGTCCCAGAGTCTGGAGGAAGAGTGGAGAGGCACAGAATCCAAGTTGCTTGGAATTCAGTGTGAAGTTTCCACAGTCAGTGATGATTTGGGTTGCCATGTCATCTGCTGGTGTTGGTCCACTGTGTTTTCTCGAGTCGAGAGTCGATGCAGCGTCTACCAGGAGATTTTAGAGCACTTCATGCTTCCATCTGCTGACAAGCTTTATGGAGATGCTGATTTCCTTTTCCAGCAGGACTGGTTTGCTGACCATGGTGTTACTGTGCTTGATTGGCCAGCCGACTCACCTGACCTGAATTTTGAAGAGGAAGATGAGAGACACCAGACCCAACGATACAGATGAGCTGAAGGCCGCTATCAAAGCAACCTGGGCTTCCATAACACCTCAGCAGTGCCACAGGCTGATTGCCTAAATGCCACGCCCCATTGATGCAGTAATTCTTCCAAAAGGGGCACCGACCAAGTATTGAATGCATAAATTAGTATACTTTTCAGGAGGTCGAGATTTCTGACAATTCTTTATTCTAATATTTTGAGATACCGGATTTTTGATTTCCATGAGCTGTAAGCCGTAATCATTAAGATTAACACAAAAAAGGCTTGAAATATTTCACTTTATGTGTAATGAATCTAGAATATATGAAAATTCCACTTTCTGAATTAAATTATGGAAAAAATTAACTTTTCCATGATATTCTAATTTTTTTTAGATGCACCTCTAAGTCTTGAAGTAAATGAAAGTAATAGCACTTAATATTTGGTTGCATATCCCTTGGTTCCAATAACTGCATCAAGCCTGTGACTCACTGACACCAAACTGTTGGTGTCTACCTTTGTGTTGCTTTTCCAGGCATTTACTGCAGCCTCTTTCAGTTGCTGTTTATCGGGGGAAAAAGTGGACTGGCTAAGTCAATCACCAGACCTTAACCCAGAAGAGGAGACTGAAGGGAGAAACCCCCCAAAACAAAGTCCTTTGTTGAGTTGAGTTACGTCAATAAAGATTATTGATCCTGTTCCAGAAGCAGCCATGCAAGCACAAGCCATGACACTACCTCCACCATGCTTGGCTGAAAAGTTTCTAATGTTTTGGATCGTGGGCGGATCATTTTTTTCCATCACTTTGGTAGAGGTTAATCTTGGTTCCAGAACTTTTGAGGCTCATCTCTGTATTTCTTTGTGAATTCCAATCTAACTTTCTGATTCTCACTGCTGATGAGTGGTTTGTATCTTATGGTATGGCCTCTATATTTCTGCTCTCAAAGTCTTCTTTGAACGGTGGATTGTGATACCTTCACCCCTGCCCTGTGGAGGTTGTTGGTCATGACACTGACTGTCGTTTTTGGGTTTTTCTTCACAGCTCTCACAATGTTTCTGTCATCAGCTGTCATTTTCCTTGGACGACCTGTTCCATGTCTGGTTGTCAGTAAACCAGGGGTTTCTTTCTTTTTCAGGGCATTCCAAATTGTTGTATTGGCTATACCCAATGTTTGTGCAATGACTATGATTGATTTTCCCTCTTTTCCCAGCTTCAAAATGGCTTACTTTTCTCCCATAGACAGCTCTCTGGTCTTCATGTTGGTTTATCCTTTTTAAGGATACATCTGTCAGTCACATGTTCTAATATTTTTGCTCCCCTACAAATTGGATGGGTTCAAACAAAAGCTGAAATTCTAAAGTCTTGTCTCATATCCATGTTTTGATCTCAAACCCAAATGTATTCACCCTACAGCAAAAGCAAATGAACTGGCCTTACCATTCCAGTAGTTTCGGAGGGAACTGTTTGTGTTAAAAATGAGGGGTTGGTGGGGGGGCATTTAAATTTGAATTTCTAAATTGTCATTTTAATAATATTGTTGTTCATTTCAAACACACAGTCACAAACTGTAGTCTAAAAGTACAGAAAATTATAATCTTTATCTGAATCAATTCAACAATTAACATGGTCAGGAGGCATTGCACTTTCACACATTTCTCTCTTGGGTGAGTGGACCTAGAGCATGAACATCTGAGCAAATGAGTAAAACACTTTACTGCTTCATTCTCACTGACCCTAGCCATTCATGTGCATCCATTTCATTAAATGAACACGGCATCACAATCATGTTGTAATGCCTTTGAAAAATGCTTATTTGTGTTGCTTTCTTTTCTGACCTTTTTCCTGTTCATTTTATTTTGCAAAATATGACAAAATGCTTTGCTGCATCCATTTCATTTTAACGTTCCTATGTCCATGTACAGATAACCAGTTGCAAGGGCGAAGTCTTTGTATGGGCGAAGTCATTGTTTCCCTATGGAGAGAGAAGTCATGCTTTGTTTCCAGGCACCGCTGATCTAGGTGGCACGCACCACTTGGATTTGATGGCAGTTTACTCATGAGTCCTCATATGTCAAACCCAACATCCATGCAATGTATGTCTGTATGTACATAATGTAAACATAGCCAATGAGATGCTTCTTTTGTTATCAGCAATCTCCTGTTCAGTGGGGTTTATATTGAGTTTAAACTGCAGTGCAGCCGTTAGTACAGTCAGCTATGGCATCCTCATTCATTCTCACTTTTACACTGCTGCTTCTGCCACTGTTCTCACTTCATGTACTTCATATTTCCCCATAGGTTTCCACTTTATATCTATTAAGAAGCATAAATCATGCTCTGCCCCTGTCACTTAAGGTGATCCTCAAGGATTGGTGTTTGGTCCCTTCTTCCACCAAAATTGTCTGAAGAAATATTGTGTTCTGCTGTGTGTTCTGATTTTTCTACACAATCCATCTGAAACAGCAAGAACATCAGTCTGGGGACCACAAAGCCATTTTAAGGATAGCATTTTCTTTTTTTATTGATGGTTCAGTGACCGTCATGGCAGAGGAACTTAATGTCTTTCAATTAATAAAGTGTCCTAGTGGACACTTTTGCTTTCTCTCTCTTTATAATGCCGACTCTCCGTCAAGTCTTGTTTGAGTCTTTACTTCTAATGAGTCCCTCTCTGCTTGTCTGTAACCACGCATAGTTGAAACGCAGTCATCATCATCCGAGGACTTCTTGAGGAGTGATTTTTCATGGATAAAATTAAAGGTGAGTGTTTGTTTTGAAATGTGGTGGTCTAGACTCCACCATCTCAGACACTTCTACTCAAGAAAAATCTGACTCTGAATACGAGGACCTTTCCCAGTGTAAATATTAACATAACATTTATTAACATGAACATTGTTTGTCTTGGCTGTAGTACGTAAACAATATCACACTGCACTGTGTTGCACATACTTACTCAGAACTCATAATGTTCTCCTGATCCTTTTCCTATGATACTCATTCCACCTCTGTCCTTATCGCCAATCCAAATCCATGCCTGCCAGCTCGACCTTATAAAGACCTGCTCAGATATGATCTCATACACAATCTCCCACCTAATTGCCAAGTGCACTGAGTCAAGGAGTGATTCTCCACATTTATGGCAATTAAAAAAAAAATCCTGTTTCTGATCCCTGATAAATGATCTCATACTGTATCCAGACTGGCTGCTTCTCAGTTACGCAGCTGTACCTCTAACATCGAGCCTCATTTATCACGCTGGATATGAACAACTTTATGTAAATCAGATGGTACATTAACTCTGCACATGTTTTTACACTCAAACCTTTAATAATTTAGGGCCTGACCGTAGTTCTCAGATCCTTTCCTCGTGTTTACAACATTGTGATCATTTGTAATTCCACACTCTCATGTGAGTTCCACATTAGGTCATCAGATGTGTTTCTCTGTAGTGTCCTACCAAGCAACAAAAATACCCAGCTTCTTATATGACTTCTACAATAATTCCATAGGGTATTTGGAAATCTATTCAGAATCAGCAACTTGCGTCCAAAGGTTACGTCAGTATTTATATGTGGAAAGTTCCTCGTATTCAGAGTCGGGTTATGCAGCTGCCAGTGTTCATTTTAATTTAGTGCATGTCCTCTGATGTTCTCTGTGTAAAATATAAACCTTTTAGTGGACTTTAAAGGGACAATGTTATAGGGTTATATTTATGTATTTAATATTGTTCTCAAATGGAATTCCACAGTGTTTTTGAGTGCATTTGCAGCCAAAACATTCATTTCAGCATGTCAGACAGTGGTGCTGGACTAAACACTGCTCCTCACTTGAGTCGAAATCACATAAAAAACATATGTGTAGTATGTAACTTCGGAATCACGCTTAAGTTGTGTATAATTTCAGTAGTAAATCCTCACTCTGAGCTGTAGCAATGACCCAGAGTAACCTTACACCTTACACACAACACAGGCTGAATGTTTGGGGTTTTTACTGAGTACTTGAGGGCCGGTCAGCTCCCAACACACCTGAACAGAGTAATCAATATCACTGTTGCTTCAGTGTTCTGAGGTTAAATGCTGTGGGGCCTGGAAAGAGCAAAGAGGTGAAATAACGGCAGTTCACAAATTAATTTCCTTCCTTGTTCTTTCCAGATCCCACAACATTTAACCTGTATTGGATGCTGACTGACTCATGAGAACGGCGTAAGAGCTGCAGACATTCAGCCTGTGGTATGTGTGTAACGTTACTTTGGGTGATTGCTTCATTTCAGACTCATTTTAAACACATATATCTGTTCATTTTTATTTTATGGTAATTATGTAATTTAACAGTGCACCTCCTCAGCAGCAGCACCCCTCTCCTGAGTATTCATCTCATCTACAACTACTTTCTGCTAACTTCCTGTATAAAGAGAATTCATGGTAAACCAAAAATTCAACAAACACCCAAAAATCATGATATATGTATATATACTACATTTCTCATCAAGTAGCTTGTAAATTTATTTCACTTTCTTAACTTACGCTATATGGCCACAGATTTGTAGACACCTGACCATCACTCATATATGTTCTTGTTGAGAATCCTATTCCAGATTTATTCACCCTTTGCTGTTCTAAAGAGCTCCATTCTTCTGGGAAGGCTTTGCACTAGATTTTGGAGCGTGGCGCTATGAAGAGTCGTTCCTTCGCCAGCCTCTTTTTTTCTCTTTCTTGAAGCTAATAAGACTAAAAACGCAGCTTGTCGTGTTTCAGAGAAACCGCAAAGAAGCATAAAAACTCCTCTGTCCTGAAGATGTCGGAAAAACTTTAAATTACAGCTTTACCTCTGACTGTTACAAAGCGCTGACACTGGAGACTCCTTCCATAAATGATGAATAAAGTGCTGATGTTCTGACCCGACGTTAATCAGATCTAATATGGGACTGATTTGAGAAGAGCACATCCCAGAATGTAAAATAAATAAATAAATAAATACTTTTTAGAAAAGCTGAGGTTTTTAAACTTCAGATATGACAATAAAGCAGAGAACTTATAGACAAAGGACAGCAGAAATAACTCCATTTCAGACTATATGAATTAAATAGTTCACAGTTTACAATAACAAAAAAAAATAAAATAAACATCTTACAAAGTGGTGTTACACACAGATCCTCATCAAAGCACATCAGGAGCACTAGATCTGCTCCGAGCCAGTCCAGACATTACCATGTACCAGATCAATTTCCTAATAGTTTCAGCTGTTACTCATGTGGGACTCACATTAGAAGGACTATAAATTCAAGTCAACTCCACCATCATGCTGCAGTGTTTTATCACTGTCTTTACTGTGTGTTTCCAAGCCTTTCTAGGTTCAAAGATTTTAGTTTCTTGCAAATAAAGCCTGTGTTTGTATCCAAACCTAGATTCCGGCTTTACAGGGGGAAATGTTGTTTCGAATGAGTCCAGCAAAACCATTTACTGTGATTAATTAAGGCATAACATCTGAAGGAATCTAATATATAATAAACTCACAATATGTTATTAATAAAGAAGCATTTCAGGTACTGTGTCAGAGGAAATAAACCTGTGTGACTGTTAGAGGTGACAAAACTGCTGTAATTATAACAGTGGAAATGAGGAAGAAACCTCAAGAGGAACCAGACTCAAAAACATTCTACGCTCCTTCTGTCCTTCATGCTCAGCTTCAGCCATTTTAATCACTAAGCACCTGTTCCTGCTCTTGGTGATCTCCTCACCTCGTCCTGAGATTTTCCTTCACTTCTTATGGATTGTAATATAATTGAGGTGACACTTTGTGTGTGAACTCTGATAGGTAAGCTCATTATAAAACTGTAAGTTAACACACTCAGATGCAAGCTCCTATAATTGGGCTCAAGTGATAATAAGGAGGGAATTAGGGGGAGGGAGGGAGGGAGGGAATGAGGGGGAGGGAGGGAGGAAGACAGGAAGTGAAAATGAAATAACATGCTATTCTTCAGAATCACAAATGTAGAGATACAAAAGTTTAAACTGATTTTCACAGCTTAGTCACACCGGCTTGCTAATTACACAATTAGTGATTAATTTACATTTGTGTGTGATACAGTTAACTGCAGCTGGAGCAGACGAACAAATTAAAGCACCTACAGAAGACAATTTACATGACTGACTACATTAATGAACCTGCACCCAATATACTGTATGTTTATATGTATACAGCGTCCTCCACTAATATCGGCCCCCTGGGTAAATATGAGCAAAGAAGGCTGTGAAAAATTGTCTTTATTGTTTAACCTTTTGATCTTTTGTTTAAAAAAAAAAATTACAAAAATACCCTGCTGTCATGGAGATCAAACACAACACAGGTTTATAAAAAAAAAAAATCTATTTGTTAAATATAGGTGTGCAACAATTATTGGCACCCTTTTGGTCAATACTTGGTCCACGGTGGTGGACTCTCCTCTTCAGTTCACCCCACAGTGTCTGGCAAAATGAAGACACTTGAGTTTGTTTTTGGATGAGAGTAGAGGCTTTTTTCTTCAAACCCTTCCAAACAACTTGTGGTGATGTAGGTGACTTTAGATTGTAGTTTTGGAGACTTTCTGACCCCAAGACGCAACTAACTTCTGCAATTCTCCAGCTGTGATCCTTGGAGATGTTTTGGCCACTCGAACCATCCTCTTCACAGTGTGTTGAGACGATATAGACACGCGTCCAATTCCAGGTTGATTCATAACATTTCCAGTTGACTGGAACTTCTTAATTATTGCCCTGATGGTGGAAATGGGCATTTTCAATGCTTGTGCTATTTTCTTATAGCCACTTCCCATTTTGTGAAGCTCAGCAACCTTTTGCTGCACATCACAGCTATATTCCTTGGTCTTACCCATTGTTATGAATGACTAAGGAAATTTGGCCTATGTGTTACCTCATATTTATACCCCTGTGAAACAGGAAGTCATGGTTGAACAATTTCCTGTTCCTAGTCACCCAGGTGTACTAAAGCATGTAAAATATCAATGGGAATATACTTCAAATATATTTTTCTTATATGAATTCATAGGGGTGCCAATAATTGTTCCATGAGAGCAGAGTATTTTTGTGAATTTTTTAACAAAAGATCGAAAGTTTAAACAATAAAGACAAATTTTCAAAGCCTTCTTTGCTCATATTTACCAAGGAGGCTGATATTAGTGGAGGGCAGTGTATATCATAGTTATCTAGAACCGGTATATGTCTACTTGTAAAAATTTAATTCCTTGCCAAGTTGAAGGAATTTCTGGTTTAAATTTCATACCATAATTGTCTATGTTCTCTGAAATTAACGGTTTAATAAAGCAGACAGGAAACATGCTAGTTAGCATTAGTTACCTCTGCTGATAACTCTAACTCAAATCTACCTCCGTTAGTAAGTGTTACACAGTGTAGGCCAGTCGGTGTTGTTTTTCCTGCAGTAAGTTAATTTATTTTTTGTCTGTTTTTGCTCTTTTGGACTGTTTGAATAAATGGCCCTGCAGTGGTGTTCTGCCTAATCAGTGACCTTCCACGAGAAGTGATGTTCCTCATACCGTTTCCAATCCAATTTCTTATTATTAATTGTGTGTGAAATTGAACTTGCACAAGATAACACAAAACTGTCTCACATTTAGTATTATCACATAATTCGACATTAAGCAGCCGCATCACAAACCAATTCCAAATGAAATCACTGTGTAGTGTACGAATCTGACAGCGCTGTGGTTTTTCTGTGGTTTTGGCAGAGACATTTAGACGATGAAATATTAACGAGGTTTTGTTAACAAGGTGAAATATTAACGGAGGTTTGTAAATATGGTGATATAGTGACGAGAGTTTGTGTTTTACACGTTCACTCTCTGGCTGCCATCCCATCCTGCTGGCATCATGTCTCAGCTGCTGTGTGTGTGTGTGTGTGTGTGTGTGTGTGTGTGTGTGTGTGTGTGTGTGTGTGTGTGTGTGTGTGTGTGTGTGTTTAGCAGGAACACAGTGTAATGCACTAAGAGACGTGTGAATATCACAGAGATTCTCTCTCAGTTTTATTTCAATGTCAAGTCCCATAAAGAAGAGACGCAACCCACACACTATTTACTATACACACAGTGGGGTCCAAAAGTCTGAGAGCACTAGTGAAAATGCTTCTATTCTGCATTCCTTTCTCATTTAATACAACAATTTTCATTACAAATTAAATTATTGACAACAACTTGAGTGAAAAGTATGGTCTTTGATAAATTTACATGAATTTCAGAGTTTCTTAGTATTTGTTTGTCCCCTTTGTGCACTCGAGCTGCACGGACTCCACACGGTTTGTGTGAAACCTTATGATCCATTTTAGATCAAATCCATTGGAGTGTCGTCTGATGACACACTTCAGTGGAAGAGATTAGACATGAGGAAAATCTGTCTTTTTGTACAAGGCAGTTAACAACATCAATATCAATATCACACATTTACTTACATTTAAATAGGAACCTAGAAATAGTGCAGAATCTTCCATATTACATATTTCACATACTGAACATTTACTTTCTCTATTAAATATTTTAAAATTCTAAAACATTCTGTCTAATTCCATTAAAAAAAAAAATCCCAGATTTTCAATGTGCTCTCAGCCTTTTATATGTTTTAAATATTTTATATTTTAAATTGTATTCTTTTGAGCATTTTTTTTTTCTAATTCTAATTTCATGTTTGTTTGTTATTTGTTATTTGTTTGTTACCTGCCAGATTCACTGTTCATATCATTGAAAACAAAAGTGAACCAGATTTATAGCTGAATTTGTGCCATGAATTTGGGATAACGAGTGTTTTTTGTGTTAAACAAGAGGGGAAAAAATAAGGACCTCAGAGAACTCATCCTGTCATCCGAATCTGTCTGATTCACCCGCAGTATTCCCAGATAAAACACTATACAGTGGGTATAGAATCCCACTGTATCCCCACTTTAAAATAATCACATTTTGTTGCTTTTCAGCCTGAAATGAAGACGGACACAGTTTTTGTTTTATCCAGCTGTATTTACTCAGTGCAACTTATAACATCCAAGTGAAAGATATAACACCAACATGTCAGAAAAATGTCAAAAAAATAAAATAAAAAACAGAATTACTGAGTTGGAAAAAGGATCACCCCCCTCATAAAAATGACTTGTAAACTCAATCAGGTGTAGCTAATCACCTTCTCAATGGCACACAAAGCCATTTGCCTTTCAACTGTGATCAGCTGTGGTCATTTTGATTACCTCAGCATGAAAAGAGCTTTCCTGGAGCATTTTGTAGTGCATCTGAAGCAAACAATCAACTATGGGTGGCAAGGCACTGTCAAAAGATCTCCGGGATAAAGTTGTGGACAGGCACAAGTCAGGAGATGGATACAAGAAAATTCAGAGGCTTTATCAATGCCTAGAAGCACAGTGAAGTCTATTATTAAGCAGTGGAAGGTATTTGGTACAACACAGACCCTCCCTGGATCAGGACGTCGCTCCAAACTGGATGAAAGAGCCAGGAGGAAACTGGTCAGAGAGGCTACCAAGAGGCCTACAGCAACTCTGAAGCAGTTGCAGGAATTTATGACAAAGAGTTGTCATTGTGTGCATGTGACAACAATATCACAAATTCTCCACAAATGTGGCTTGTATGGGAGGGTTGCAAGAAAAAAGCCACCCACGACTGAGCTTTGCCAAAACACACCTTGAAGATTCTGAGGCCACATGGAAAAAGGTGTTATGGTCAGATGAATTATTTGGCCTCAACACCAAACGATATGTCTGGCAGAAATCCAATACAGCTCACCATCCAAATAACACCATTCCTACAGTAAAGCATGGAGGTGGTAATATCCTGTTATGGGGGTGTTTCTCTGCAGTAGGGACTGGAACACTTGTCAGGATAGAAAGAAAATGGATGGGGCAAAATGCCATCAAATTCTTGAGGAAAATCTGCTGCCCTCTGCCAAAAAGTTGTCAATGGGAAGAAGGTTTACCTTCCAACATGACAATGACCCAAAGCACACAGCAAAACTGACCACACAGTGGTTGAAGGAGAAAAAGGTGAATGTCCTTGCATGGCCTAGTCAGAGCCCAGACTTAAACCCCATTGAAAATCTGTGGAATGACTTGAAGACTGTATGAAAAGCAAGGGGGTGATCCTTTTTCCAACTCAGTGATTCTGTTTTTTATTTATTTATTTATTTTTCTGACATGTTGGTGTTATATCTTTCACTTGGATGTTATAAGTTGCACTGAGTAAATACAGCTGGATAAAACAAATACTGTGTCTGTCTTCATTTCAGGCTGAAAAGCAACAAGATGTGATTATTTTAAAGGGGGGTGATTCTTTTCTATAACCACTGTAAATAGCCAGAGTGTGCACTCAGTAGTAAATAAAGCAGTATAGTGATAAACATCACACTTTTCATAAATTACACACACACACATGCACACTGAGACACAGAGTGAAAAACAAGTGTGATGAAGAGCTGAAGTACGTTCACTAATCCATTTCCCAGCTCAGTTCTGTCTGTCTCGATTCAGCGACAGCGATTATGAGGAGCAGAGGAGCGAGTAATGAAGACAGGAAGTGTGTAAGAGAGAGAAACAAACACTGAGAGAGAGAGCTACGTTATCCAGCAACTTACTGTTGATTATTTTCCTATAATAGCACATCCCCAAGTGTTTTATTCCTCTTACAACACAGAGATTTGCCATGCAAGTTGTTACTATAGAGACGATCATGTATTAGAATGAGTGCAGTGATTTAAAACAGAACACTGTCTGACCAATCAGAGTCCAGAATTCAACAGCGCTGTGGTTGAATTCAATCTTCACAGTCTATTTAGAACAAACAAACAGAGCATTAGTACGAGTGTTAAATATCCCTCACTGTACTGAATAAAGAGTCGGGATCAGATTCTGCAGTCAGAATTTTGATTAAGTTTGACCTTGTATTTGCAGTTATGACTTATTATTAAAATTCAGTCAAGGGAACGTCACACTTATGCTATTTACACCTTTACCATATACTATTCCATTTTTCATACTTTCTCACTCAAACTTTTGGTCACTTTACATTCATTTTCAATCCTTTCATTCCTTTGTCCAATCTCAACTCAGGAGCAAGAAAACATGTAACAGAGTAAATAAAATATGCAATGTGTCCAACATCGTATTTTTACTAGGTTATTTTCATATTAATTTATCGACTATTGTTTTTCTGTTCTTGCCTTTCGATCCTCAGATGAGTGACAGCTCTAAAGTGAACAGCATGAAGCTTTTTGACTTTCTATTTTGTTTTCTTGTGTTATTTAACTTTGAAACCTGAAAGTTAAATGAGTTTGGAGTGCCACTACTAAGGTCAAATTTCCTTCATAAAAACCTCTGGGCATGTTTTATATAAATTAATAAAGTGTACAAAATCTACAGCATTTAGTGTCCAGCACCACTATAACTCCACTTTATATTCAAAGATACTCGACAAATGCAATTATCTTTGCATTAATGAAGTTAAGTCTCTTTCATGCTTGAACCATTCTTTTTATTTATTTTATTAAATATTATTGAATTAATGAAAGAATAGCGAGACAAGGGTTCTGTGATGCTTCAAGTCAAGTCAAGTGGCTTTTATTCTTATTTCAACCATATACAGCTGGTACAGTACACAGTGAAATGAAACGACGTTCCTCCAGGACCATGGTGCTACATAAACAACACACTAACTACATGAGACGACACAGAAGTAATTAAGACCTACACGTTCTAAATAAAGTGCTCGTGCAAAGGTAGGTGTTTTAGTGCCTTTTACAGTACAGTGAAGTTTTAAATAACTCAATGAATAACTTTTGAATAACTCAGTGCTTTTACTGAACTATAGAAGATGAGAGAAGGGAGAAGGCATCATGTTGTTTAAGATGGAGCCACATGTTCCTTTATTTCCACCCTGAGGTTAAAGTGCGAGCAGCTGTGCTGTCATCTCTGGTTTGTGGGAATCACGTCCGAGATCTTCAGTGAGCTGGTAAATTGGCATTTCCACACAGTAAGAGAACAGTGAAGTTGCTTGCATCATATCCTTGCAGACTTCAGCATCAATTTCATCTGTGGAAAGCCTAAGAAGCTTCTTCATGTTCAGATCAATCTGTCTCTTCACTAAGAACTTCACAAGCTTCCAATAAGGAACAAATGAAGGCTGCTTGGGAGGATTTATTCCAGGATTTCAATGCAAATAGTTTCTAGCATCACCAAGAAGGCATTTGAGCTTGTTTCTGGAAGAACCTCATGCAGCACAAAGCTTAGGACTCTTATTATAATTGAAAAGGCTTTTACAGTACCTTCTATTTCACAGTGTAGTTACTCATGCTATGTAGAAAAACAAAATGTTATTGATCATTCTTTAGGTACACATTCTTGGCATTCCCAGCTTGATCCTTAGATATGAGACTTCACTTTATGGAGGTCAATCACCATGAGATGATAAAATAGGTGAATTTCTGCATTCCTAAAGAATTGTCCATCTAAAAGCTAGAGCTTTTCCAGACTCCCTGCCTGTCTCAAAATGAGACTTGATATTGTATTTCCTCAAAAAAAAAAAAAAAAAAAAAAAAAAACTCTAAAGGGCATTGTATGTTTTTGAAAATCCTCAGGACCTAGTCAGTGTCTAATCTGAGTGACTGGATCGCCTTGTTTTTCATTAATTGTTCTAGTAGATGAATCCAACATTTTTTTTACTTTGATTCCAGAATGTCAAGGCGTTTTTCCTCCAGACCTAGAGTAAAATTCCTGCTGGCTCATTTCCTTATCGAATACCTATTCTGTGGCCATGCTCATCAGTCCAAGTGGCCCAGATGGTCTGTGGGTCCTTCACTCAGTTGTACATACAGTAACCATCCATCCATTTTCTGTACCGCTTGTCCTACACAGGATCACGGGGAGCCTGGAGCCTATCCCAAGGTACTCGGGGCACAAGGCAGGAGACACTCTGGACGGGGTGCCAACACATCACAGGACACAATCGCACACACACTCACACACCCATTCACGCACTATGGACAATTTAGAGAAGCTAATCAGCCTACAGTGCATGTCTTTGGACTTGGGGTGAAAACCAGAGTACCCGGAGGAAACCCCAAAAGCACGGGGAGAACATACAAACTCCATGCAAACCCCGGAGGTGTGAGGCAAATGTGCTAACTAAGCCACCGTGGCCCCCAGTAAACATCTGTTTTTATTAGTTTTAAGTGAAGTATTGGGTCTGGGCTATGGTTTGTGGCATAATAAGTGTGAGGTTTACAAACCACTATGAACATAGTGAGGGTTTGGTCAGAGACAGTTTTACAAAACACTTAAATATAGACAGATTACAAATGAAAACCGACTCACTGTGTGCTAATAAAGTGTTGAGCCACCAGAACAGCTTTAATGCACCTTGGCCCAAATCTGTCGAATTGTACTGAAGTGAAAACCATTCTTCCTAAACATCTAACAGGGTTTAGTTTTAATTATTCTTAGACCCTTACCCATGGGTACTAGCATGTGGATTTTTTTCAATAAACTTCAATGCACTTATGTAATTCTGGATAATTCTACTTTACGTTAGAACATTGGAAACAGACAAGGTCAACCCTGCCGTTTTGTGTCATCATTTTTCATTGTTGAACTGATTTCTAGCAACAAATAAAATATAAAAATAACCATTCCAATGGCAAGAACATCTTCACTGGTGCATTCTGTGGTTTTGCCAAAGCGATTCAGTTTCAAGATGGTGAAATATTAACGAGGATTTGTGTCTTACATATTAATTCTCTGTCTGTCATCCCATCCTGCTGACAGTGTGGTGTGTACATCACTGATACAGTCTGTGTATCACACTCTCTCTCTCTCTCTCTCTCTCTCTCTCTCTCTCTCTCTCTCTCTCTCTCTCTCTCTCTCTCTCTGTCTCCGTAAACATGACACATGAAGGTGATTTTAGAGCTGAATGTAACTCATTACTGCAGTAAAAAGCTGCTGATGAATGGGGCGTCTAACTCGTGTATCACAGTCCTGAAATAAAGCTCAGTGATGTCATGAATTATTAACTGTAATTCAATAAAACTGCAATGTCTGCATGTATATGGCAGAGTTAAAGGGAAAGTCCAGTCTCCTGTGTATATATAATTCATTCAATTCCTTCAAAAAATTAAATAAATAGAGAGAAAGAGAAAAGAACAAGAAGAAAACTGAAAGAGGGAAATCAAGACAATGATGAGCAGTAACTTGGTTCCAGTTTGGCCAAATTTGACCCAAACTGCATGTGGGTGTAGGTGACATATGGTTTTTGAAAGCAGGAAGCAATCTGATTGGCAATGCAAGAATCATAGTCATAGTTCCTAGTGTGGGTAAAAATGCAGGCAGGCATGATTACAATCTACAGGGTGTGATAAAACAAAGAAACAATAGACTATAAATAGACAAACTAATTAGGTGAGTCATCTTCTTCTTTTCCTTTCAGCTGTTCCCTTCAGGGGTCACCACAGCGAATCATCTGCCTCCATCTAGCCCTATCCCCTGCATCCTCTTCTCTCAGACCGACTACCTTCATGTCCTCCTTCACTACATCCATAAACCTCCTCTTTGGTCTTCCTCTCGGCCTCCTGCCTGGCAGCTCTAACCTCAGCATCCTTTACCGATATATTCACTCTCCCTCCTCTGAACATGTCCAAACCATCTCAACCTGGCCTCTCTAACTTTGTCTCCAAAACATCTCACATGTGCTGTCCCCCTGATGTACTCATTCCTGATCCTATCCATCCCCGTCACTCCCAAAGAGAACCTCAACATCTTCAGCTCTGCTACCTCTAACTCTTCCTCCTGTCTTTTCCTCAGTGCAACTGTCTCCAAACCATACAACATCGCTGGTCTCACTACTGTCCTGTACACCTTTCCTTTCATTCTTGCTGGTACTCTTTTATCACACAACAGACCTGACACTTTTCTCCACCCATTCCAACCTGCCTGCACACGCTTCTTCACCTCTTTTCCACACTCCCCATTGCTCTGGACTGTTGACCCTAAGTACTTAAAATCCTGCACCTTCTTTATCTCTTCTCCCTCTAACCTCACTGTTCCACTTGGATACCTCTCATTCACACACATGTATTCTGTCTTGCTGCGACTAACCTTCATTCCTCTTCTCTCCAGAGCAAACCTCCACCTCTCTAGAGTTTCCTCCACCTGCTCCCTGCTCTCACTACAGATCACAATGTCATCCGCAAACATCATAGTCCATGGAGATTCCTGTCTGACCTCATCTGTCAGCCTGTCCATCACCACCGCGAACAAGAAGGGGCTCAGAGCCGATCCTTGATGCAGTTCCACCTTCACCGTGAACTCCTCTGTCACACCTACCGCACACCTTACCATTGTCCTACTGCTCTCATACATATCCTGCACCACTCTAACATACTTCTCTGCCACTCCAGACCTCCTCATACAATACCACAGCTCCTCTCTTGGCACCCTGTCATACGCTTTCTCTAAATCTACAAAGTCACAACGCAGCTCTTTCTGACCCTCTCTGTACTTCTCCATCAACATTCTCAAAGCAAATATTGCATTTGTAGTGCTCTTTCTTAGCATGAAACCATACTGCTGCTCACAAATGCTCACTTCTCCCCTTAGCCTTGCTTCCACTACTCTTTCCCACAACTTCATTGTATGGCTCATCAGTTTAATACCTCTGTAGTTTCCACAACTCTGCACATCTCCCTTGTTCTTAAAAATCGGCACCAAAACACTTCTCCTCTATTCCTCAGGCATCCTCTCACTCTCTAAGACCTCGTTGAACAACGTAGTTAAAAACTCTACTGCCATCTCTCCTAGACACTTCCATACCTCCACTGGTATGTCATCAGGACCAACCGCCTTTCCTCTCTGCATCCTCTTCAAAGCTCTCCTAACTTCACCCTTGCTAATCCTTTCTACTTCCTGCTCAACAATATTTGCCTCTACTACTCTTCTCTCTCTGTCATTTTCCTCATTCATCAGTTCCTCAAAGTACTCCTTCCATCTTTCCCTCACCGTCCTGTCACCTGTCAACACATTTCCATCTCTATCTTTAATCACTCTAACCTGCTGCACATCCTTACCATCTCTATCCCTCTGCCTCGCCAACCGATACAAATCCCTCTCACCTTCCTTACTATCTAACCTTGCATACATGTCCTCATAAGCTTTCTGTTTGGTCTTTGCCACCGCTATCTTAACCTCACGCTGCATCTCCCTATATTCCTGTCTACTTTCCTCCGTCCTCTCACTGTCCCACTTCTTCCTAGCTAACCTCTTCTTCTGGATACTCTCCTGAACTTCCTCATTCCACCACCAAGTCTCCTTGTCTTCTTTCCTCCTTCCAGATGACACACCTAGCACCTTCCTACCTGTCTCCCTGATCACTTTGGCTGTAGTAGTCCAGTCATCTGGAAGCACCTCCTGACCACCTAAAGCCTGTCTCAACTCCTCCCTGAAAACCACACAGCACTCTTCCTTTTCCAACTTCCACCACTTTGTCTTCTGCTCTGCCTTTGCTCTCTTCATCTTCCTCACCACCAGAGTCATCTTACACACCACCATCCTATGCTGTCTAGCTACACTCTCTCCTACCACTACTTTTCAATCACTAATCTCCATCAGATTACAGTGTCTACATACGATATAGTCCACCTGTGTGTTCCTGCCACCACTCTTATATGCCACCCTGTGTTCCTGCCTCTTCTGAAAGTATGTGTTCACCACAACCATCTCCATACTTTTAGCAAAGTCTACCAACCTCTGTCCTTCTGGGTTCCTTACCTGAAGACCAAACCTGCCCATCACTTCCTCATCCCCACTATACCCTTCACCAACATGCCCATTAAAGTCTGCCCCTATCACCACTCTCTCACATCTGGGAACACTCTGCATCACTTCCTCAAGCTCGCTCCAGAATCTGTCTTTCTCCTCTTGCTCACAACCTATTTGTGGAGCATAAGCACTAACAACATTCAACATCACACCTTCAATTTCCAGCTTCAGACTCATCAACCTATCTGACACTCTCTTTACCTCCAGAACTTTCTTCACAAACTCCTCCTTCAGGATCACTCCTACTCCATTTCTCTTCCTGTCCACACCATGATAAAACAGTTTAAACCCTTCTCCAATGCTTCTAGCCTTGCTCCCTTTCCACCTGGTCTCCTGGACACACAGAATGTCGACTTTCCTCCTCTGCATCATATCTACCAGCTCTCTGCCTTTACCTGTCATCGTACCAACATTCAAAGTCCCTACTTTGAGTCCTAAACTCCTGCCTTTCCTCTTCTCTCTCTGCCTATGGACACGCCTTCCTCCTCTAACACACCTTCCTCCTCTCCTTCTTCGACCAACAGTAGCCCAATTTCCACCAGTGCCCTGTAGGTCAACGTCACCGATGGTGGTCGTTGTTAACCCGGGCCCCGACCGATCCAGTATGGAAGTCATGTTAGTGATTTGCATATTGAATTTGGCAAAAGTTTTACGTTGGATGCCCTTCCTGACACAACCCTCTCTATTTATCCGGGCTTGGGACCGAAACAAAAAGTACACTGGCTTGTGACCTCCTGTGGCTAGATTAATTAGGTGAGTCATCTGTTCAACCTTATTCATTTTGAATTGAAAAAAAAAAAGGAAAATTAAAAAGCAAGTTTATTTTCTTTAGTTTTTTCCATTTCAAAACAAAAATAGATAGTTCATATAAAACAAGCATTCGAAATCCTCAGTTCTCAGCTTTCCCAAACTGTCCAAAGTTTTCTAATCTACAGTAGTTTCATTCACACATGCCAAGATGACAATCTGCTAGTGGCTAGTGTCCAGGTCAATAATAAGGTAAAGTTGTTGAGTCCAATGTGTTTAATGATATGTGGCAGTGGTAGCTCAGTGATTAAGACGGTGGGCTACTGATCGGAAGTTCGTGAGTTCAAATCCCAGCACCACCAAGCCGCCACTGTTGGGCCCTTGAGCAAAGCCCTTAACCCTCAATTGCTCAGATGTATTAATGTAAGTTGCTCTGGATAAGGGCATCTGCCAAATGTAATGTAGCCTAAATATGGCAGCACATTTGATCACTGCATATGCTTATTAAACACCATGATATTGTGGCTCAACAGATTTACTGCATTTACGGATCTGGTCACTGTCATTTCTAGGAGGTTGTCCACTTTTCTGTTCTTCTATTGACCAGTATTCTAAAACATCATATTCAGACTCTAGATTGTCCATTAAAATATTTTTTAAAATGCTGTTCTTATAAATCCATAGCCAGTGCAATAAGTGGGTAAATTCAGAAAAGAACCGGCGGCTTAGTGGTTAGCACGTTTGCCTCACACCTCCCGGGCTGGGGGTTTGAATTCTGCCTCTGCCCTGTTTGCATGGAGTTTGCATGTTCTCCCCGTACTTTGGGGGATTTCTCCAGGTACTCCTGTTTCCTCCCCCAGTCCAAAGGCATGCGTTGTAGGCTGATTGGCATCTCTTAATTGTCCGTAGTGTGTGAAGGTGTCCTGCATTCCCTGGGATAGGCTCCAGGCTCCTGTGACCCTGTGTAGGATAAGTGATATAGAATATGGATGGTTGGAACTAAATTTGATGCAGAAAGATTGAAGGTATGTGTGTGTGTGTGTGTGTGTGTGTGTGTGTGTGTGTGTATATATATATGTATATAGGCTGATGTATGAAATATCTAGCAGAATGTTTAATTAACTCACTATACAAGTTTATTGTTAACAATTAAATGTCCTAGTGCTTTTAATACTACTAATGTCTACTAATGTTTTCATGCTTTTTCTGTTACCTGAACAGTCCAAAGTGGACTGGAACTGGGAACGGGAGCAGGACTGGGAACAGATTTGGGAGCAGGACTGGCTGCTGAACTAGAAAAGTAATTAGAGACAGTGGAGGAGGTCATCCTGTGGACCTCTGAAATTTTGGTGGACGTGGGCCCCTGGGCAGGATCCTGACCTCTGCCCTCCAGGACCTGAGGCTGGTTATGTCCAGTGTCCCGAAACCAGAGCAGAGCGTGTCGGGTTTTTCCTTGAGCCCATGATGTGAACGAAATCATAAACGCCCATGGCAGAGGTAAACAAAACGTGAAAAGTCCAACGGAGAGTTTTTGAATGGTGCTGGAATGCGCGCAGTGGAATGCGGAAGTATGCCACTCGCTACTCTTTGCAGCGTAGCGAGAGCAGGGGAAAACCTAACAGCTATGTGTTATTATTATTTTATTACAGTGCTTATTAGCTGAATGCAGACATTGAGTTTTTCCACTCTGGAATAATTATTATTTTCGGTTTTTAATTAAAATTGCAATTAGAACGGTAAGAGTAATTAACCTCTGATAAGTAGGACTTAAAAAATAACACCAATCTGTGTTAATTACTAGAGAAATGCTCATTTAAACACACACACACACACACACACACACACACACACATACACCATGCGTGATAATCCACATGGAGCTGTGTTAATTACTACAGTGTGCTAATCAGAACCATTCATTCAGTTGGAGATAATATTAAAATAGACACACACACAGTGACCAAAGAGAGAATTTTTGCTGATATTTTTTGTAAATGCCATAAAACATTATAATAATTATTCAGTTATGGAAACTGATGGAATATTCTTTAGCTTTAGACTAAATTACTAGATCCTAATCTCCACCTCTGCTGATTTCTGCATTAGCAGCTGTACTCTGGCCTGGATTTTATTATATCTACAGGATCGATTTTATCACATAACCTGGAGTGGTTTAGGTTACCTTCACATGACCAAGGTGAAGTGACACGAATCTGACTTTCAGCCTTATTGTGACACAGGACTGCATGGACACAAAAATCCGATCTGTTCAAATCAGACCTGAGCCATTGTCACTGTCATTATCATCATCTGTTGTCAACTATGAAAGACAGAAACAGTGACAGCAGAGACTATATTAATCGGAAGGGCAGGGAAATTTACTCATTATTTGAGGAACCCATTCAAGGAATACAGAAAGCGAATAATAATTACAGAAACACTTGCCCAAGGAATCACCGTGTGTTTTGAGAGACAGGTGCATTTATATTAAAGACGGATAGTTCACAGTCACTTTCACAGTCACACGGTTATGAATATAAACCATCACAATAATATGAATTGTGTAATATAGCTTGTGAACATGATCCAAGTATACACCCTCACAGCCTTCCCCAGGGCTCAGTACTCATATTCTTTTTATATTCTAAATCACAGGGTTCAATGATCAGATCTCATGATACACTGATGACACACAACAATTCCTTTTTTTTTTTTTGGTCTATCCACCCCCTGACATCTTTCCCTGGATGAAGAACCATCATCTGAAACATCTAAATCTGAACATCCTGCCTAAAAGCTTCTCTATGCTGGATCTGACAATCAGCAGTGACACGTGGACAGTCCATTCAACATACACAGCTAAACATTTTGGTGTGATCTTAAACAACTTCTCCAATCACATCACGGCAACCACCAGATCCTGCAGATTTCTTTTTCAAACCATCGGAAGAATATGACCAAATCACCAACCTCACTGAGGCTCTTTGTCTCTGTTCCTTCCATGAAGTATTGTAGATCTGCCTCTTCACACATCTGGGATAACAGTGTTTACACATAAACAGGGGTGAAAATGGCTTTCAGCAGAGTGAATGAAGTTCTGAGTTTCTAGCATTGTAGGCTATTTCACAGACGAACCATCAACTTATTAATTTACTTTCACTTCCTTAGAAGGGCTTAAACTTATTATATGCTATGCACCAGAGCAGTCATTGTGTGAATGTGACAACAATATCACAAATTCTCCACAAATGTGGCTTGTATGGGAGGGTTGCAAGAAAAAAGCCACTCCTCAAGAAAAGCCACATGCAGTCAAAACTAAGCTTTGCCAAAATGCACCTTGAAGATTCTGAGGCCACATGGAAAAAGGTGTTATGGTCAGATGAGACTAAAATCGAATTATTTGGCCTCAACACCAAACGATATGTCTGGCAGAAATCCAATACAGCTCACCATCCAAATAACACCATTCCTACAGTAAAGCATGGAGGTGGTAATATCCTGTTATGGGGGTGTTTCTCTGCAGCAGGGACTGGAGCACTTGTCAGGATAGAAGGAAAATGGATGGGGCAAAATACCGCCAAATTCTTGAGGAAAATCTGCTGCCCTCTGCCAGAAAGTTGTCAATGGGAAGAAGGTTTACCTTCCAACATGACAATGACCCAAAACACACAGCAAAACTGACCACACAGTGGTTGAAGGAGAAAAACGGGGAATGTCCTTGCATGACCTAGTCAGAGCCCAAACTTAATGACTTGAAGACTGCAGTCCACAAACAGTCACCATCAAATTTAACTGAACTTGAGCAGTTCTGCAAAGAAGAGTGGGCAAATATTGCAAAGTCTAGATGTGCAAAGTTAGTAGAGACATATCCCAACAGACTAAAGGCTGGAATTAAAAAAATAAGGCAAATTAAAGCAAGGGGGTGATCCTTTTTCCAACTCAGTGATTCTGTTTTTTATTTTTTTCTGACATGTTGGTGTTATATCTTTCACTTGGATGTTATAAGTTGCACTGAGTAAATACAGCTGGATAAAACAAAAACTGTGTCTGTCTTCATTTCAGGCTGAAAAGCAAAGCAAAGAGCAACTGGCCAAGGTCATAGAAGTCAAGTGTTTTATTGCTACATTTTTAAACAGTTTCAGATATTTATTGTACTGTATTTAGTAAGTTTTTAGCAAGGAATATTTTGAATTACATTTCTATGCATGTATGAATGAATGTAAATGGATTAAAAGTTAAACTGTACTACTGCTCCATTGTTCTTAATATCCACTTCTTGAACATTTAGTTGGGAAATGTTGGATGGAGATATTAAAAGAAAAAGGGAAACAAAAGATTTGGGGATTAAAAGTGTAGTGTGTGTGTGTGTGTGTGTGTGTGTGTGTGTGTGTGTGTGTGTGTGTGTGTG
Source organism: Cranoglanis bouderius (assembly GCA_023630585.1). Classification (NCBI taxonomy): domain Eukaryota; kingdom Metazoa; phylum Chordata; class Actinopteri; order Siluriformes; family Cranoglanididae; genus Cranoglanis; species Cranoglanis bouderius. Next base: position 686,026 of record CM042535.1, read on the forward strand.
TGTGTTTGAGATATGCAGCTTTTTATAACAGGCTTTTCACGTCACACAGATACAGCTGTCAGGAGACATCAGCTCTCAAAAAACGACTACTGGGCCACAGTGACAAATTTCCCCAGCTTCTTCAGTTCATCTGAACCACACACACCCACACACACACACACACACACACACACACACACACACACACCACTTCTGAATAGAAATGCACACCCATTTTCTTACAGAGCACCTCACCATCGCAAACAAACACCTAAATCTGATGGCAATGAAATGTTCCAATTGTTCTAACATAACACAGATATTTATTCATTAATTGTTTTATTGTGATCTCAAGCAGATGTTTGTAGAATGGATAAAAGCAGGGGCTCCTCACTTCATGATCAGCTTGGGGCTTGTAGACCCGGGACATAAAGCAGCGAGCCACTTCACCGTTAACAAACCTGGGTGAATGCATGAAAGTGGGGGGGGAGGGGGGCGACAGCATCCACTCTAGATCTGCTCCTTTACCTAAGGAAAAAACTATTCCCGAAAGGCTTGACTAAACAAATATGTTTTCAGCCTGGACTTAAACACTGAGACTGTGTCTGAGTCCCGAACACTAATTGGAAGGCTGTTCCATAACTGTGGGGCTTTGTAAGAGAAAGCTCCTCCCCCTGCTGTAGCCTTCACTATTCGAGGTACCAACAAATAGCCTGCACCTTTTGATTGAAGTAGGCGTGGCGGATCATAAAAGACCAAAATTTCGCTTAGGTACTGTGGCGTGAGACCATTTAGAGCTTTATAAGTCAATAGTAGTATTTTATAATCAGTGTGAAATTTGACTGGGAGCCAATGCAGTGTGGATAAGATAGGGGTGATGTGGTCATATCTTCTGGTTCTAGTGAGGACTCTTGCAGCTGCATTCTGGACTAACTGGAGTTTGTTTATGCTCCTACTGGAACATCCAGACAGTAAGGCATTACAATAATCCAACCTAGAGGTGACGAAAGCATGGACTAATTTTTCTGCATCATGTAGTGACAATATATTTCTTATCTTAGCAATATTTCTGAGGTGAAAGAAGGCTATCCTAGTAATATTATCTAAATGAGCTTCAAATGAAAGACTGGAGTCAATAATCACACCAAGGTCTTGATGATGATGAAACAGAAAGGCCATCCAGAGTTACTATGGAATCAGAAAACTTACTTCTAGCTGCATGTGGTCCTAGTATAAGTACTTCTGTCTTGTCAGAATTAAGTAAGAGGAAGTTAATAAGCGTCCACTGTCTAATGTTCTTTACACATTCCTCGACTTTATTAAACTGGTGTCTGTCATCTGGCTCTGCTGAAACATACAACTGTGTGTCATCAGCATAACAGTGGAAGCTAATTCCATGTTTATGAATAATTTGACCCAGAGGTAACATACAGTACTGTGCAAAAGTTTTAGTCAAGTGTGAAAAAATGCTGTAAAGTAAGAACGCTTTCAAAAATAGACATGCTAATAGTTTATATTTATCAAGTAACTGTCACGATCCGGGTCGAGCTCCTCATGTTCTCCCCTGTCTTTCCCTTCCCCACATTTCCAGCACTTTTCTCTCTCTGTTTGTGTTTGTGTGTGTGTGTGTGTGTGTGTGTGTGTGTGTGTGTGTGTGTGTGTGTGTGTAATTATCACTTAATGGGGACATCATACTATTTACACAGCAACCTCATGGGGACAAAAATCCGCATCCCCACAAGGGGGATGCATTGAAACGTGTTGGGGAGGCTGTAAATAGGTGCCTCATGAATTTTTAGCTTTGGCCCATAACTCATGATCCGGACAGTTTGTGTGTGTGAACGGTTTGCTCTATGTCACCCCCTTTAGTCTGGAACCAGAATTTGTTGGGGGAGGGGCTTGGCCAACAGCTTCACACACTCTGCAAGTCTAATTTATGCAAATTACGGTACCACCCACTTAGTAAAGGACTGGGGGTAATCTGCACATGCACAGTAGCTTTACTGCCTATTAGTGGACTAAAAAGCTTTAAAACAAAGAGGTGAGATGTTTAAAGTTTTGCTCAATTAGGCATTAATATTGCTATTCGATAATAAGTTTAAATAAACAGAAGATGTAGGTGTACAAAAAGTGACTGGTAAGTGAAAAGCCTAATTAGACTGTTAGAAGTCTAGGTTGTTAGCATAAGCTAAACATTCAGTCAGAACAGATAGCTATCATGTTTTCCAAATAATTATATGTCCTAATTATAATTCTAAAAATAAGTTTCAGTCTTTAAATTTTCACACTGTGTGTGTGTCAAAATCAGCTTTTTTAAAAACAGTAAAATGAAATGGCGGAGTGTAGTTTTTTGACTGCACTAATAGTTCGTAAACACCACACAGGATGTAGGAAAAGAACTACAATTCCCATCTGCCCCAGCTGTCACTGGCTAATGACACCAGCTGCTTTCCATTGCCCTAATGAGTGATTCTGCTGCTTCAACAAGACCTAATACAATGAAAGGTAAGTTTTTTTGTTTGTTTGTTTTTTTTTGCAGTTTATAAGTTTGTAATTTTATGTCCATGCTTTAAGACGTTATTTATAATTTAATCGCAATATTAAAGTGATTGTTATGCTAGCGGACTTCACTAGCCAGCTGAGTTAGCCTACACCTTAACCAATCTAGCATATTAGTAAGTCCAATAAGTTAATAAAATGAAGCTAATATATTACATTGGCTTCGGTAGTTGGCATGTCATGTGAATGTTTAGTGTTATACCGATTTATTTAACTAGCTTCACCACGTAATCGGATAGTTAGTTTATAAATAGCAATGTCAGGTTTCCGAAGAAATCTAGCCTAAATAGTTATCGATCTGAGCGACGGGTTGAGTTTAAAGCCCCTGAAATCGAGGACAGGGTGGACAGTAGTCTGGGCCAAGCACAGCTCATTAGTCATTAGTTTTTTATTATTAATCTTTAAAGTGCTTGTTGGTGGTGTGATGCGCCTCAATGCTGTAACTACAGCGCGCTCCTTTTAATCTGCTGCTCTAAACACTGCAGCTGAGCTGTGACCTGTCTGTAGAACGGTTTTGACTCAGCAGAGTTATTAGCATGCACGGATATTGTTATTTTCTTAATGAGGAACATCACTAGGCACTGAAAATCTCATAAAATCATTTATTAATATTTTCTTGTAGAGGTAAAATGCCACGAAGGACCAGCCGTCTCACAGATGCCATACATCATGTAACTGCAAAGAGTGACAAGACATCAAAGCTAGAGGTGAAATACATCAGTCCAGAGAAAGGTACATTTGAGCATTGTGTATTGATCATGATAGATCCCAGTCTGACTGATTTTTCTTTTCTCGAAGGATCTCTTGACCTGGGGAAAAAAAATCTGAATCACAAAACAGTGATTAGTGTAATCATGCACAACTGTAGATTTAGGCTGTCTAATTAAATAGTTTAACACGATGTTATTCTTTATTTTTTGACAGGCCGTGGTATCTTCGCTCTAGCTTCATTTTCCAAAGGTGATTTTGTGTCTGAGTACAGGGGAGAAATGACTGATCTCACTGAGTCTCAAAGAAGAAGAAGAATCTACCACAATGCATGTGTTGTATTTATGTTTGACTTCCAGTGGAAGGGAAAAACATGGTGGTAAGAGGATAATTTAATTCATAGCTTGTACCATCTAGATTACATGTAGAGTTAAACGATCCATAGAATTAACCTGCATATAATATGACTTAATGTCGGCATAGTTTTTCTTCAAAGTGTAATTTCATTGTACTTGTATATTGTAATTGTACAGCATTTGTCCACTTAAACATTTACATCTGACAGTTAACAATAAAAATTCTGTGCAGAGCTTTCATATTTGTATAATTTGATGTTGAATATTCAGTCACTGAATACTTTGCCTTTTCTCTTACTCTTGTTGTGTGTATTAAGTATTGATGCTGCAAAGAAGACAGATCTTTTGGTAGGCTGGTTAATGATGACCACAAGCACCCGAATTGCAGAATGAAGAAGACTGAAGTGGATGGAAGCCCACATCTTTGTCTGTTTGCTTTAACAGACATTAAAGAAGGAGATGAAATTACATACAGTACAGAGGAACGGGCTGGCCTTGGCGTAGCAAGGTATGCAGGGTATCTCCCTCTGTGTTTTCACAGAGTACGCATTGCTATCTAACCTCTATGTTAGTCATTTGAACTGCTAGCTTAACAGTTATAGGACTTTATAAATATTTATATGTTCCACAACAAATGTTGTTGTACTTGTGTAATGACAATAAAAGTACTGAAATTATTCTTTATCAAGTGGAGATATTTAGAAAGTAATAGAGGGGGTAGACATTGGCAGTACAGAACTATGCAGGTTCAGTTAAAAATAATTTTGAAATTGTCTTTTAGTTCTCAGTGAAACACGTAGCACAAATTTTTCAAAATTAACTAAATTGTTATTGATTTTTAGATGAAGGACTTAATTCATGATGCTTCAGATGAGCTCTTTGATTCTACTCCAGACAGTGGAGAGGAATATGTCCCAGACTCCAAACATGAAAGTGATGAGAGTAGTTCAGAGAGTAGCACGTCCATTAAACCACCAAATTTGTGTCGATCGGACACAGACTGCTGGGACACATCCCAGCAGTTCTGTCCCTGATAGCACCACCCCAAGTGTCATGGACAAAAGCTGTCATGAGACCATGGAGCTAACTGAACATTCTCAAGTTATAGACAGTGATGCAGCTTCAGCAGTCCTAAGGGTGTTCACAAAAAGGCAAGAGTAGTAGTCAGTGCAGTCAAAAGAAAAAGTGATGGTGGTAGGTTATATAACAAGAAACACTACTGCCCATTTTGCTTCAAACCTTATAGCAAAATGGCAAGACATTTGGAATATGTGCATTCCTCTGAAAAAGAAGTGGCTGAAGCATGCCTGTTTCCAAAGGGTTCTAAGCAAAGAAAAATGATTTTTGATGATTTGCGTCGCAGAGGCAACTATGTACATAATGCAGCTGTAATGAAGTCAGGCAAAGGAGAACTAGTTCCATACAGAAGACCACAAAATAAAACTGAAGGCATTGTGCATATTGCCAAGGGCTGTTTACCAGGAATGTTCTCTGGAAACATATGAAAATCTGTAAATTAAGCCCTAAAAATTACGTTCCAAAGCCAAACGTGTCCAAGTGAAAAATGGTGAAAATGGTGTCCAAGCTCTCTGTTCAAATGCGCAGCCTGTACCTTTAAACAAGACAATAAGCCACATGAATCAAGATGAAATCACATTTGCTGTCAAAAATGATAGTTGCATCATTCAGTTGGGAGAACACTTGCTAAACAAAGGTGGATCATCTGCTAAGAATGAGGCGTATGTCCGACAGAAGTTGCGAGAACTAGGAAAGTTAATGATCAGTGGCAGCAAAGTTGTATCTTTGAAAACAGTGGAAGATTTCATAGATCCACACAACTATATGAAGACAGTTCAAGCTGTCAGGCATGCATGTGGATATGATGATGAAACCAACACATACAAAACAACATCTCTTGCAAAAAAAACTTGGAATAAGACTAATGAAGCTTAGTAAGCTTATAAAAGCTAAAGCTTTGATTAACAAAGACCTTGACTTGGCACAGAAAGTCACTGACTTCCAAGACATACATAAAGAATGGTGGTGTGATTTGATCTCTGCAACAGCTGCACGAAATATAGAAGAAGTGAAGTGGAATGCACCTACAGTGTTGGTGCTTTACAAAAGATGTACAAAAGCTTCACAACTTCCTCAACAAAACACAAGATGAATGCATTAAATAGTTATCATCAGAGCCTTCAACAAAATACTGGTCCAATCTTGCCAAGACCATTTTGACTCAAATCATCCTGTTCAACCATCCTAGGGAGGGAGAGGTATCAAGCATGCCTTTATCCGCATTTTTAACCAGGGACACCACTGATCCACTGATATAGATTGGGTGCTGTCTGAGGTTGAGAAGAAACTGTGCAGACGTTTCTCAAGAATTGTTATCAGAGGAAAAAGAGGACACCCAGTTCCCATTCCACTGACACCGAAAATGCTGGGTGCATTGGATTTGCTTGTAAAGAACTGGGAAACTTGTGGCATGCTAAAAGAAAATGTTTATCTTTTTGCTCGGCCAACAGCAATGTCACATTACAGAGGCTCAGACTGCATCTGCAGCTTTGCAAAGTGTTGTGGTGCAGATGTTCCATATGCACTTACATCCACAAAATTACGAAAACAGGCAGCAACTGTTTCTACAGTTCTAAACCTGAGGGACACAGACTTGGATCAATTAGCAAACTTTCTTGGACATGATATCCGAATTCATCGGGAATACTATCACCTTCCTGAAAAGACCCTACAGCTTGCAAAAGTCAGCAAAGTTCTTATAGAACTAGAACAAGGAAGAGTTGGGCAGTTTAAGGGCAAGAATTTGGATGAGATCACTATTGACCCAAATGGTATATAAAATACATTTCTTTCATTTTATTTTCGTTCACGTACTCATCTACAGTCAGAGGTCCTGATGCACTTTTGTGTATTTCTTTAATATAAATCACATGAAACATAAAGTGTATGTGGTGTAAGGTCTGACATTATGCATATTTACCACATTTCTTTTTGCAGAGCAGATGGAGCTAAACAGTGATGAAATAATGAGTGAGGAAGGTGAGAAATGTGAAGAACTTGAAGGTATAGATTTTTTTGGAGTAATAATAACCATAATTATTGTTACACAATAATATACAGTACTGTGAAAGTATTTGCCCCATCCTGATTTCTTGTTTTTGTGTATATCTCATACTAAATAGTTTTAGATCTTCAAACGAAATACAACATAAAACAAAGGCAACCTGAGTAAACACATAATACAGTTTTTACTTTATAATTTTTTTTTTATTAAAGTAAAAAAAAAAAAAAAAAAAGTTATCCAACACCTATCACCCATGTGAAAAACTGAGGAAAGCTTAAAATCTGGTTGTGCCACGTTTAGCAATTTAACTGGAGATCAGACTTTCACAGTGCTGTGGTGGAATTTTGGCCCACTCTTCTTTGCAGAACTGCTTTAGTTCAGCCACACTGGAGAGTTTTTGAGCATGAACTACCCATTTAAGGTCCTGCCACAGCATCTCAATTGGCTCAATTGACTCAAAAAGTCAGGGCTTTGACTAGGCCCCTCCAAAATTAAAATTTAGATTTTTTGAGCCATTCAAAAAATGGACTTACTCTTATGCATACTCCTATGGTTCATTGTCTTTCTGCATAATCCAGTTGCTCTTGAGTTTCAACTTACGGACTGAAGACTGGGCATTCTCCTTTAGGATTTCTGAAACAATTTAGTATGAGATGTACACAAAAACAGAAGAAATTAGGGTGGGGCAAATACTTTTTCACAGCACTGTATGTTTTTTTTTGTTTGTTTGTTTGTTTGTTTGTTTGTTTGTTTGTTTTTAACTGTAAGAAAATTGAAAATTGAAAAAAAAAATACAGTATGCTTTAATGATGTCTGCAAATGTGGTTAAAATTTTACATGGAGTTAAAATAAAATGTTCCACAGACACTCCAGCAGATGTGAGTGTACCACCAGTAGACACTGAAGTTGTGCCCACTGTGAAGATGAAGCATTCTCTTCAAAGGTCTCTACTAAAGGTGATTGCGGTAATAAATCTGCTTATCTCTATATCTGATGTATTTTTCTTAAAGTTTTGCATAACTGAGGCTGGGTGATGGTTATAGTCAGCAATAATATTATTTGCAGTTAATATTATGGTGGGACCATTAGTTTATAACCTTAATAGAAGATATATAGACAGACAGATGGTTAGAAACACCATACTATTCCTGTGTAGGACCCCCTATTGCTCTTGGAACAGCAATCAGAAAGAAATCAACAAGAAAGGGATGTACATGGTCAGTACTCAGATATGGTTATCACATTCAAATGATTCTCAGTTTGTATTATGTGGTCCAATGTGCCAAGGACATATTCCCCACATCATTACACTACCTGTAGCCTGGCTATATTTCTCTAAGGAGTTAGCATCTTTGGAGATGTTATTTGCATAGGAATCAAATGGTATCTTCTTTTCAGAGAATGGAAATTTCAGAATTGTGTAGTTTGCTCGCACTCATCCATAATTTCCAACATGAGCATCTCCTGGGACTCAGTAGGAGTCCCACTGCATCAGTAAGATCCCCACTGCATCTTCTCCAAAAGGCTGAGTACACTTAGTTACTATTTGGTACATATGCACAAACAGCAGACAGAATTTTCATTTTTGAGACTCAAAATGTAAGTTCCAGTCTGTAAGTTGGCAGACAATAATTGCCGTTGGGTGTAAGGGTGTGTGTTTGCTATGTAACTAATGTTTATTCTTAATGTTTTATTCTTATTTAGGTAAAACCTCTACTCTGAAAAAGAGGAAGGCTTGGGAAATAAATGAGGTGCATGCGGTGGAGAGACATATGAAGACATTCATCATGTCATGTCGTGTCCCAGGGAAGTTGGCCTGTGAAAACTGCATTAGATCTGAGCCTTTAGCTCTTAAAGATAGAGACTGGCAAAGTGTCAAATTCTATGTCTACAACCGCATTGTAGCTTACAAGAGAGATGTAAACAAGAACGATTAAATAACACTTTGATAGTAACACTTTAAGTTACGTTACATGCTTTACTAATAAGTTATGTTACATCTTTAGCCTTTTACTTTGTAATGAACCAGTCAGCATTTACTTCATAATAAACTAATCAGGAACAAATCAGGTATTTAAAATATCTATTAGAATCTTTACCTACATCTTTATATTGAATGTGATCAAATTAGTTTGGGCCGCCTTCTTCCAGTGGGCCCTGTTACGACCCAGTCTAGGGTTAGGTCGCACAGCGTAAATAAAGGCACGAGGTAAGGAAAGGTGGAGTGAAAAGTATGTGGTGTTGGAAATAACCGGAATGAGACACAGGAGTAGCTCTCAAAGGGTGATTATATATATATATATATATATATATATATATATATATATATATATACACACAGGTGCATCTCAATAAATTAGAATGTCGTGGAAAAGTTCATTTATTTCAGTAATTCAACTCAAATTGTGAAACTCGTGTATTAAATAAATTCAATGCACACAGACTGAAGTAGTTTAAGTCTTTGGTTCTTTTAATTGTGATGATTTTGGCTCACATTTAACAAAAACCCACCAATTCACTATCTCAACAAATTAGAATACTTCATAAGACCAATAAAAAAAACATTTTTAGTGAATTGTTGGCCTTCTGGAAAGTATGTTCATTTACTGCACATGTACTCAATACTTGGTAGGGGCTCCTTTTGCTTTAATTACTGCCTCAATTCGGCGTGGCATGGAGGTGATCAGTTTGTGGCACTGCTGAGGTGGTATGGAAGCCCAGGTTTCTTTGACAGTGGCCTTCAGCTCAACTGCATTTTTTGGTCTCTTGTTTCTCATTTTCCTCTTGACAATACCCCATAGATTCTCTATGGGGTTCAGGTGTGGTGAGTTTGCTGGCCAGTCAAGCACACCAACACCATGGTCATTTAACCAACTTTTGGTGCTTTTGGCAGTGTGGGCAGGTGCCAAATCCTGCTGGAAAATGAAATCAGCATCTTCAAAAAGCTGGCCAGCAGAAGGAAGTATGAAGTGCTCCAAAATTTCTTGGTAAACAGGTGCAGTGACTTTGGTTTTCAAAAAACACAATGGACCAACACCAGCAGATGACATGGCACCCCAAATCATCACAGACTGTGGAAACTTAACACTGGACTTCAAGCAACTTGGGCTATGAGCTTCTCCACCCTTCCTCCAGACTCTAGGACCTTGGTTTCCAAATGAAATACAAAACTTGCTCTCATCTGAAAAGAGGACTTTGGACCACTGGGCAACAGTCCAGTTCTTCTTCTCCTTAGCCCAGGTAAGACGCCTCTGACGTTGTCTGTGGTTCAGGAATGGCTTAACAAGAGGAATACGACAACTGTAGCCAAATTCCTTGACACGTCTGTGTGTGGTGGCTCTTGATGCCTTGACCCCAGCCTCAGTCCATTCCTTGTGAAGTTCACTCAAATTCTTGAATCGATTTTGCTTGACAATCCTCATAAGGCTGCGGTTCTCTCGGTTGGTTGTGCATCTTTTTCTTCCACACTTTTTCCTTCCACTCAACTTTCTGTTAACATGCTTGGATATAGCACTCTGTGAACAGCCAGCTTCTTTGGCAATGAATGTTTGTGGCTTACCTAGTGAACCAAACTGAGAGACCATTTTGAAGGCTCAGGAAACCTTTGCAGGTGTTTTGAGTTGATTAGCTGATTGGCATGTCACCATATTCTAATTTGTTGAGATAGTGAATTGGTGGGTTTTTGTTAAATGTGAGCCAAAATCATCACAATTAAAAGAACCAAAGACTTAAACTACTTCAGTCTGTGTGCATTGAATTTATTTAATACACGAGTTTCACAATTTGAGTTGAATTACTGAAATAAATGAACTTTTCCACGACATTCTAATTTATTGAGATGCACCTGTATATTGTGGTATTTACAAGGTACGTACACATGGGCTGTACACCACAGATAAACCGGAGAACTTCAGGGTGGACCAAGGCCAAAACAACAAACAAAACTACTGTAAAGGAAAACTAACTTACCTACACAAACAAACATAAACAAAAGACAGGTAGCTTCCCTAAACTCCCTTACCAAAACATAGACAAACCCACACCCAACAGAAATGGCAGTCACACCCCTACAACTGGTGAATATATACACTGTGTGATATTTACAACCATACAGCAAGGTGACTATATACAAATCTACACAACAGACAACATAAAAGGGCAGATCAATTCCAAAGTCAGGACAGGTACAGTTCAAAAACCAGAAATATCACAAGCACTCTAATAGAGCAAACAACTAGCACAAAGGCCAAACGAGTGAGCATCAAAAAAGAAACTGATAGTGCTGGCTTCCAAGGCCTTTAAATACTGTCGCCCATTGATGATGTCATCTTGGGGGCGGAAGCAGCACACAAAGCTGAGGGAGGGCTGGAAGACCTGGACTGGAGTCTGGAACACCTGACCTGCACAGAGTTCACACAGTAAATACACAAAATATACCCGCACTATATAGCAGGTTGTAACAGTCCTTATGCAGTTGGCTGACAAATTCATGAGTAAGCCTACTGGGCAATAAAAGCTTCAGTGTGCTACCTATTTACATGTTTAGACTGCCTGGAATCATAATTAGCTAGCTCAACATACAGTGGGTATAGAAAAGAATCACCCCCCTTTAAAATAATCACATTTTGTTGCTTTTCAGCCTGAAATAAAGACAGACACAGTTTTTGTTTTATCCAGCTGTATTTACTCAGTGCAACTTAAAACATCCAAGTGAAAGATATAACACCAACATGTCAGAAAAAAATAAAAAATAAAAAAACAGAATCACTGAGTTGGAAAAAGGACCACCCCCCTCCTAAAAATGACTTGTAAACTCAATCAGGTGTAGCTAATCACCTTCTCAGTGGCACACAAAGCCATTTGACTTTCAACTGTGATCAGCTGTGGTCATTTTGATTACCTCAGCATGAAAAGAGCTTTCCTGGAGCATTTTGTAGTGCAACTGAAGCAAACAATCAACTATGGGTGGCAAGGCACTGTCAAAAGATCTCCGGGATAAAGTTGTGGACAGGCACAAGTCAGGAGATGGATACAAAAAAATGTCAAAGGCTTTATCAATGCCTAGAAGCACAGTGAAGTCTGTTATTAAGAAGTGGAGGGTATTGGATTTCTGCCAGACATATTGTTTGGTGTTCAGGCCAAATAGTTTCATAAAAGCTCAGTCGTAGGTGGCTTTAAAAAATAGACAGAATAAACAGACACAAACGAGACACACCTGAAACTCATAATTACACATCGAACAGTAAACTAATGAACATACGAGGGTGGGGACATGACATGGACAGGGAACCAATAAACATTCAGAGGCGGAGACATGATGTAAGCCAAAACAAAGGCACATGGCAAAGTAAACACACAAGAGTTTATGAATGCATAGTCCAGCAGGTTTTTGTGAATGGAGCTCGCACTACTCTCCGTAGTAGCACAAAGCGTGGAATGTGGAAGTGTTCATGCAGCGAACGACTCTGGGAGTCAGCCGCTCACTTAGCAAGCGACTTCGCGTGCGAGGGTTCTCTAACAGCAACACCTCCTCCTCTGCCAGTTAGACGGGGCTGATGTATATAACTGTATCCAGGAGGACTGGCTTCATTTAGTGCTATGTACTCGTTTGGTTTAATCCATGTTTCTGTTAAACACATTATATTAAACTCGATCAGTAATGGTTTCATTAACAATAAGTGTTTTAGACATAAGAGATCTAATATTTAACAGTCCTAGCTTCAGCTAATTTTATGTTATTTGTTCAGCTCAGGGAACAGACACAGTCTCGATATTGTGGAATATCACAGTGCCTATGCTCTTGTGTAGCACAGCAGCTATGCTTGTACCTACATAGGAATAACATTCATGAAATGTTTCAGTCAAGATTTAGGCCTCATCATAGCACAGAGACAGCACTGGTTAAAGTGGTAAATGACCTATTGATGGCCTCTGATCAGGGTTGTGTCTCCATGCTTGTGTTGCTTGACCTTAGTGCAGCTTTTGATACAATTGATCATACTATTCTATTGGTAGACTAGAAAATGTTGTTGGCATTAAGGGAGCGGCCCTCTCCTGGCTCAGGTCTTATTTGACTAATCGTCATCAGTTCGTAGATGTAAATGGTGAATTCTCTATGCATACTGAGGTAAAGTTCGCTGTTCCGCAAGGTTCTGTTTTAGGCCCACTGCTTTTTTCTTTATATATGTTACCTCTGGGTCAAATTATTCGTAAACATGGAATTAGCTTCTACTGTTATGCTGATGACACACAGTTGTGTGTTTCAGCAAACCAGATGACAGACACCAGTTTAATAAAGTTGAGGAATGTGTAAAGGACATTAGACGGTGGATGCTTATTAACTTCCTCTTACTAAATTCTGACAAGACAGAAGTACTTATACTAGGACCACATGCAGCTAGAAGTAAGTTTTCTGATTCCATAGTAACTCTGGATGGCCTTTCTGTTTCATCATGTGCAGCAGTAAAAGACCTTGGTGTGATTATTGACTCCAGTCTTACCTTTGACGCCCACGTAGGTAATATTACTAGGATAGCCTTCTTTCAAGTCAGAAATATTGCTAAGACAAGAAATATATTGTCACTACATGATGCAGAAAAATTAGTCCATGCTTTCGTCACCTCTAGGTTGGATTATTGTAATGCCTTACTGTCTGGATGTTCCAGTAGGAGCATAAACAAACTCCAGTTAGTCCAGAATGCAGCTGCAAGAGTCCTCACTAGAACCAGAAGATATAACCACATCACCCCTATCTTATCCACACTGCATTGGCTCCCAGTGAAATTTCACATTGATTATAAAATACTACTATTGACTTATAAAGCGCTAAATGGTCTCGCACCACAGTACCTAAGTGAACATTTGGTCTTTTATGATCCGCCATGCCTACTTCGATCAAAAGGTGCAGGCTATTTGTTGGTACCTCGAATAGTGAAGGCTACAGCAGGGGGAGGATCTTTCTCTTACAAAGCCCCACAGTTATGGAACAGCCTTCCAATTAGTGTTCGGGACTCAGACACAGTCTCAGTGTTTAAGTCCAGGCTGAAAACATATTTGTTTAGTCAAGCTTTTTGTGAATAGTTTTTTCCTCAGGTAAAGGAGCAGATCTAAAGGTCTCACGGGCATAGAGTGTTGTGGTGAACTGGGATGTTTGGATGCTGTCGCCTCCCCACTTTCACACCTTCACCCAGGTTTGTTGATGGTGGAGTGGCTGGCTGCCTTATGTCCCAGGGAGCCCTCATGTCTGTGTTACCTTCTGGCTCTCCCTTTTAGTTATGCTGTCATAGCTAGTCTTGCCGGAGTCCCTGCTTTCACTCACGCAAAGTACATTGTCCTTAACCATTATGGGACAATAAGCATACCTAATTATCTCTCTCTCCCTCTCCCTCTCCCTCTCTCCCTCTACCCTTCTGTTGAGCTACACATGATACTCCTGAGATGCCAGTGATCCTGACCCCTTCTACTCTCTGGACCTGCCCGATCCATACTGATGCCCTACTTCTGGTTCTGATCTCATCAATTGGAAGTCACATGCTGCTGCTGAGGCCCCACACGGTGCAGCCTAAAGATCATTGAGATTACTGAGGATGTTTCCACTTAAAAACCATAAAGATGGCTTTGGACCTCAATTCATATGAACAGTTATGCTATGATGGCTTTAGGACTGCAATTACCACAAACAGTTTTACACTCAAGTCTCCATCAGTGAACAGTGGAGAAGTTCAACAAAACAGACTTCATATAAAAACTGTAATGAATTTTTCATGGTCTCACAACTGCTATTTGACATTGTAGCATTGGTACATTTATAGAAGGGATTTATTTAGGATGGGTTCCCTTTTGAGTCTGGTTTCTCTCAAAGTTTCTTCCTCATATCGTCTCAGGGAGTTTTTACTCACCACCATCACCTCTGGCTGCTCATTGGGGATAAATTCATAAATTTAATATCTATGTCCTGCATTTATATACTTCTGTAAAGCTGCTTTGGGACAATGTCCATTGTTAAAAGTGCTATACAAATAAACTGAACTTGAACTATATATATATATATATATATATATATATATATACAGGTGCATCTCAATAAATTAGAATGTCGTGGAAAAGTTCATTTATTTCAGTAATTCAACTCAAATTGTGAAACTCGTGTATTAAATAAATTCAATGCACACAGACTGAAGTAGTTTAAGTCTTTGGTTCTTTTAATTGTGATGATTTTGGTTTACATTTAACAAAAACCCACCAATTCACTATCTCAACAAATTAGAATATTTCATAAGACCAATAAAAAAAACATTTTTAGTGAATTGTTGGCCTTCTGGAAAGTATGTTCATTTACTGTACATGTACTTAATACTTGGTAGGGGCTCCTTTTGCTTTAATCACTGCCTCAATTCAGTGCGGCATGGAGGTGATCATTTTGTGGCACTGCTGAGGTGGTATGGAAGCCCAGGTTTCTTTGACAGTGGCCTTCAGCTCATCTGCATTTTTTGGTCTCCTGTTTCTCATTTTCCTCTTGACAATACCCCATAGATTCTCTATGGGGTTCAGGTCTGGTGAGTTTGCTGGCCAGTCAAGCACACCAACACCATGGTCATTTAACCAACTTTTGGTGCTTTTGGCAGTGTGGGCAGGTGCCAAATCCTGCTGGAAAATGAAATCAGCATCTTCAAAAAGCTGGTCAGCAGAAGGAAGCATGAAGTGCTCCAAAATTTCTTGGTAAATGGATGCAGTGACTTTGGTTTTCAAAAAACACAATGGACTAACACCAGCAGATGACATTGCACCCCAAATCATCACAGACTGTGGAAACTTAACACTGGACTTCAAGCAACTTGGGCTATGAGCTTCTCCACCCTTCCTCCAGACTCTAGGACCTTGGTTTCCAAATGAAATACAAAACTTGCTCTCATCTGAAAAGAGGACTTTGGACCACTGGGCAACAGTCCAGTTCTTCTTCTCCTTAGCCCAGGTAAGATGCCTCTGACGTTGTCTGTGGTTCAGGAGTGGCTTAACAAGAGGAATACGACAACTGTAGCCAAATTCCTTGACACATCTGTGTGTGGTGGCTCTTGATGCCTTGACCCCAGCCTCAGTCCATTCCTTGTGAAGTTCACTCAAATTCTTGAATCGATTTTGCTTGACAATCCTCATAAGGCTGCGGTTCTCTCGGTTGGTTGTGCATCTTTTTCTTCCACACTTTTTCCTTCCACTCAACTTTCTGTTAACATGCTTGGATACAGCACTCTGTGAACAGCCAGCTTCTTTGGCAATGAATGTTTGTGGCTTACCTAGTGAACCAAACTGAGAGACCATTTTGAAGGCTCAGGAAACCTTTGCAGGTGTTTTGAGTTGATTAGCTGATTGGCATGTCACCATATTCTAATTTGTTGAGATAGTGAATTGGTGGGTTTTTGTTAAATGTAAACCAAAATCATCACAATTAAAAGAACCAAAGACTTAAACTACTTCAGTCTGTGTGCACTGAATTTATTTAATACACGAGTTTCACAATTTGAGTTGAATTACTGAAATAAATGAACTTTTTCACGACATTCTAATTTATTGAGATGCACCTGTATATATATATATATATATATATATATATATATATATATATATATATATATATATATATATATATATATATATATATATATATATAGTTCAAGTTCAAGTATTTACCCCTTGGTAAATATGAGCAAAGAAGGCTTTGAGATATTGTCTTTATTATTTAACCTTTTGATCTTTTTTAAAAACATTCATAAAAATACTCTGCTCTCATGGATATCAAACAATTGCAAACAAAACACAAGTTTGTTAAGTATAGGTGTGCAACAATTATTGGCACCCTTTTAGTCAATACTTTGTGCTGCCTCCCTTTACCAAGATAACAGCTCTGAGTCTTCTCCTATAATGGCTGATGAGGTTGGAGGATACATGGCAAGGGATCTGAGACCATTCCTCCATATAGAATCTCTCCAGATACTTCAAATTTTGATGTCCAAGCTGTGGACTCTTCTCTTCAGTTCACCCCACAGGTTTTCTATGGGTTTCAGGTCAGGGGACTGGGATGGCCATGGCAGGACCTTGATTTTGTGGTCAGTAAACCATTTTTGTGTTGATTTTGATGTATGTTTTGGATCATTGTCCTGCTGGAAGATCCGACCACGGCCCATTTGAAGCTTTCTGGCAGAGGCAGTCAGGTTTTCATTTAATATCTGTTGATATTTGATAGAGTCCATGATGCCATATATCCTAACAAAATGTCCAGGTCCTCTGGCAGAAAAACAGCCCCAAAACATTAAAGAGCCACCACCATATTTAACCGTGGACATGAGGTACTTTTCCATATGGCTACCTCTCTGTGTGCTCCAAAACCACCTCTGGTGTTTATTGCCAAAAAGCTCTATTTTGGTTTCATCTGACCATAGAACTGGATCCCATTTGAAGTTCCAGTAGTGTCTGGCAAACTGAAGACGCTTGAGTTTGTTTTTGGATGAGATTAGAGGCTTTTTTCTTGAAACCCTTCCAAACACCTTGTGGTGATGTAGGTGACTTCAGATTGTAGTTTTGGAGACTTTCTGACCCCAAGACACAACTAAATTCTGCAATTCTCCAGCTGTGATCCTTGAAGATTTTTTGGCCACTAAAACCATCCTCTTCACAGTGCGTTGAGACGATATAGACACACGTCCAATTCCAGGTTGATTCATAACATTTCCAGTTGACTGGAACTTCTTAATTATTGCCCTGATGGTGGAAATGGGCATTTTCAATGCTTCTGCTATTTTCTTATAGCCACTTCCCATTTTGTGAAGCTCAGCAACCTTTTGCTGCACATCACTGCTATATTCCTTGGTCTTACCCATTGTTATGAATGACTAAGGGAATTTGGCCTGTGTGTAACCTCATATTTATGCCCCTGTGAAACAGGAAGTCATGGTTGAACAATTTCTTGTTCCTAGTCATGCATGTGTACAATTTTTTTTTTTAAATATCAATGGGAATATACATGCAAAGAAATGCTTTAGAGCAAAGATGGCTTCAAAATAATGAAATTAAACGTTTCTATATTTTTTTTAAAAATACCGTAAAGAGCAGTAAACAGTAGTAAATGAAACAGTCAATATTTGGCGTGACAAAAAAATAAAAATAAAAATAAAAATAGTAGTCTCCAGTACAATGTGTGTAGTTTTATAAGGAAATGAGCTGGTAAGTTTTATTGAGCATCTTGCAGAACCAGACACAGTTCTTCTGGACACTTTGACTTTCGCACTCGCTTCTTATTTCTGCAGCGAAACCCAGCAGCCTTCATTGTGTTTACTGTCTGAAAAGTGTCTCTTATGTAATACGCTGCTTTCTTTAATGACATACAAACATTTTTCTCTAATATTTAATTTTGTGATAGAAAACTAACGTCTGGGAATCTAAAATGTTTTTAAGATGTGTGTGTGTGAAGAAGAAATGTCTAATGTTCTGTCTGAGACTCAGTGTTAGAATTATTTTGATCTGATGTGTGAGTCAGTGTGTGATGGCGGAAATGATCAATGTATTCATGCATGATATTTCCATCTGGTCAAAAAATAAAGTGTGCACTGCTCTTAGATCACAAGCCACTGCACTACTGTGTGCAAGAATATCACACCATTATTATTATTATTATTATTATTATTATTATTATTATTATTATGACAACGTCACATGCTTTAAGCAATGCTTATTGATAACATTTATTAATTAACATCATAATCTTTATTAGCTATGAACAAATCTTTATTCAGAATGTGACAATTAACAAATGTTTATACATCACATGTGTGTATAATATGGATTAAATAATTGTTCAACTAACTTAAACCACTATTTTATATTAGAGATTTTTTTTAACGCTAACAGCAGATATTTGCCTTACTTTTACTAAAATATTACTTTTTACACTTTATTTTATACACAAAATATATATATATATATAACAACAAAAAACTGGTCTTGCTGCTCCAGTACTTTTGGAGGGGACTGTACTATCACATGTATTTGGTTAATCCAGTGATTTTTTTATTTCTACACTCTGTAGCAGTTATACATGTCACCAAGTACAGCAACAGATTGAAATATCACCCATGTGCTGTTTAGTGCTGTTATGCTATTATTTTTAATTTATTTTAAACTGTCATTGTCCGGTCTTAAGGTCACTCTGATGAATGCGACACCGCTGTTGTCTGCTGTAAATTGTAATAATAATAATAATAATAATAATAATAATAATAATAATAATAATAATAATAATAATAATAATTAAAGCTGCAAGCAGCATTTTCAGGGGCCAAGCACCCAGACTCTGTGAGCCGCACATTCACAGATTGTTGCGTAAGCAATCACAGGAAAGCAGAGCCATAACTATTGGCAAAGGGATTCAAGAGTAATTTGTAGTTTCATGCATTTTCCAGTCTGTTATGGGAGAACAGTTTTTAATATCAGATTTCCTTTGATAACTTTGTTTCGAGAAGTCTCAAGATGATGTTAGACAAATTTGGTGAAGATTAGACAAAATTAAGAGGAGTAGCAAAAATGGCAGTTAGATGTAAGCATGTTATTGTTACTTTTGACCAGTAGGTGTCACAAAATTTGTTGCATGGCCTTAGGTCATGGTTCATGAAAATGCCTACCAAGTTTTGTGTCGGTTGTTGAGATACAGCCTCACTTCCTGTTTTGCTGTCAGATTTGTTGGCCTATTACAGACAATTGTTATAGATGATGTGTGCCAAATTTGGTGATGATTGGACAAAATTTGTATGAGGAGTAGTACAAAAACAGTTTTTGAAAAAAGGTGGAAATTGACATCATAGGGTTCGTTGAACTCGGCTCAACCCAGAGACACAGGAATGCTTTTAAATTTTGGACACATGGTTCAAATGTTATGACCATACAGGTAATTCCAAATTAGGCTCAAATATGACCTGATGGTGGCGCTAAAGTGTTGGTAGCACTTGGCCCAGATTTGGTCAGAATGTTCCCCAGATCCAAATCCCCAGTCCCCAATCAGTGTGCCAAATTTTTACAACTTTTTACCTTTTCTGGGCTGCCATAGACACCCACAGCACACACATTCCCATTTTTTGACCTGAAAGTGTCTTGCCTTGTCCCCACAGGCACCACAGTGTGTTCATCCTCAAAGGAATCACTCTCACCAGAGGGTGAACGTTCGTAGTCAGGACCATTGAAAACTTTGTCCTCAGTTTCTGAGATTTGTTCTCACAATGCGGTCTTGTGGTCATTATTCTCGTAGACAAAGAATCACAATGTTCAGACAGAAAGCACTACTGTACTGTGTGTGTGTGTGTGTGTGTGTGTGTGTGTGTGTGTGTGTGTGTGAATGCTCTTTTATAGATTTGCCCCTCACCCATGATGAGTTCGCTGTATTCTGAGTTCCTGCAGAATCTGTGGAGAATTAACAGGTAACTCATCATGATGGAGGGGCAAATCTAAAAAAGAGCATTCACACACATATACACTTGATGCTTGAAATTCTTAAAAAAAACAAAAAAAAACAAAAAAAAAAAAAAAAAAAAAAACAACAACAACAAAAAGATAATAAAATACCTCACACCATTCAAGCTCTAGTTCCAGGAGGCATAAGAAAAGAATATGAACAAGCTGAAAACATATCTTATATATTTTCTTGCTGACTATTTTAGGTCTGTAAATTTATACTTATTACCTCTGAAAGTGATGCTTTTTGATTTGTGCCCATAAAATTATGTGTACTGTGTTTGTGAACACATTATTATATTGTTTTCACAAATACTAGTTTTCTTCCTTACTAAAAAATAAAGTTTTCAGGTATATGAAACACTAAAGAGGACAAAAATTGCCCTTCATATAATAATGAAATAAAGAAAAATCTCAGGTTTGCCCAATAAGGTATAAACTATATTTACTTAATAAATTGGCAATATCATGATAGAGAGTCAACAGGTACAAACAGAACAGAAAAATCAAGATTCTATTTGTCACGTACACAATTATATAACTTGCACTGAAATGAAAACCTGGCCTACTCCACTTTAGATTGTGCATTAAATACTAAATTAAAATTAAAAAGATCAGAATGAATAGAAATAATACAAAATAATACAAAAATAAAATACGAGATAAGAAATATGAAATACATGTACAGGAATGTGCAAAAAGGGATGCACAAAATAAGCAGTATGTTATGTGTAGTAACGATGCAAAGTTCAGTGTGTAGAGTGTCAGTGTACTGCAGAGTGACTTTAGAGTCCTTATGAAGTCCTATGGAATCTTTATGGAGGACATGTCCGTGTTGACGAGTCTGATCACCTGAAGGAAGAAGCTCCTCCTGAGCCTCTCATTTTTAGCCATCAGACTACAGAAGTGCTTGCCTGATTGCAGCAGGCTGAACAGACAGTTACTGGGGTGGGTGGAGTCCCTGATGATTTTAGCAGCTCTTGTATTGCATCACCTGGTGTAGATGTCATACAGAGAGGGGGAGAGCAGACGCAGAGATGCACTCAGCTAAGCAAACCACTCTATGCAGGGCTTTGTGGTCCTGGTTTGAGAAGTTTCTGTACCACGTTGAGGTGCACTGAGTCAGTAAACTTTCTATGGCCCCAGTATAGAAAGTTTTCAGGATTGCTGGGGAGACCCTGTATTTCCTCAGTAGGCTCAGATGGTACAACCATTGTCTGGCTTTGATCACCTGAGCATGAATGGGATGAGTCCAGGTGAGGTCCTCAGAGATGTGTCCTCCAAGGTACCTGAAACCACTCATTCTCTTCACTGGGGGTCCCGCTGATCTTGACTGGGGTGTAGTTCCTCTGCTGCCTCTTCCTGAAGTCCACAACCAGCTTCTTGGTTTTACTGACATTCAGGGGGAGACTGTTAGCCTGGCACCAAGCTAAGAGTATCTACACCTGATCAAGGTAGGTGGCCTCGTCATTGTTGGAGATGAGGCCCATAACCACTGTGTCATCAGAAAACTTGGTGATAGAGGTGGGGCTCAGAACACAACCTTCTGGGGCTCTGGTGCTCAGGCTGCTGGTGTTGGAGGTAAACTGGCCCACTCTCACTACCTGGGACCAGCCTGTGAGGAGGTCCAGGACCCAGTCATGGGGGGAGCATTAAGGCAGAGGTCCCTGAGCTTGGAGGCCAGCCTGTGTGAGACTATGGTGATGAAGGCTGAGTTATAGTCTATAAACAGCAGCCTCACATAGTTCCCTTTGTTGTTGTCCATATGGGTGAGGGTGGTGTGAAGAATGTGAGAGATGGCATCCTCAGTAGACCTATTGGG
Organism: Cranoglanis bouderius; assembly: GCA_023630585.1. NCBI lineage: Eukaryota > Metazoa > Chordata > Actinopteri > Siluriformes > Cranoglanididae > Cranoglanis > Cranoglanis bouderius. Next base: position 708,023 of record CM042535.1, read on the forward strand.
GAGTAGGTGAACTGGAGTGGGTTGATGGTGTCAGGGATGGAGGAACAGATGGAGTTTTTGATAAGTCTCTCAAAAACCTTCATGACAAATGATGTTAAGACTACAGGACAATAGTCATTTAGGCAAGAGTGCTTATTGTTCTTAGGCACAGGAATAACATCATGATTTTTTAAAGCAGGTGGGGACCACACACTCAGTTAGGGACTCATTGAAAATAGAAGTTAACAAACCAGCTGATCAGCACAGGATTTCAGCACACGGCCGGAAATGCCATCAGGGCCGGCCACTTTCCTGATGTTCACACACTTCTCATCGCTACCAGAGCTGCTTCTTTCTGTAGTGCTAGTTGGCAGGCTAGTGCGATTAGCCTTGAAGCGCGCATAGAAAGTGTTCAGCTTGTCAGCCATAGAAAATTCAGCTCTCACTGCACTGGTGGATTTGCTTCCGAATAGGCTGATTGTCCTCAGTCCCTGCCATATGCTTTGGGAGTCATTGAGTTAGAAATGAGATTCCACCCGTTCCCTGTACCGGAGTTTAGCGGCTATCATTGCGCGTCACAGATCATAGCATGCCGTTTGCACATCATAGTCAGATGTTCTAGGTGAGGCGAGCAGGAATGTGACAGAGTGGTATGTTCCTGGGGTCGCACCATTTGTTGTTGACCATGAAACAAACCCCTCCACCTCTGGATTTATTGGCCTCCACTGTTCTGTCCATCCGTAGAATGGAGAAGTTACAGCTGGGTCCGGTACAAAGGGGGTCAGCCATGTTTCAGACATACAGAGTATGTTACAGTCCCTGATGTTCCATTGGAATGGTATCCTGACTCTGAGATTGTCCATCTTGTTCTCAATAAACTGGACAATGGCGAGCAGAATACTGGGCAGGGGAGGACTTTGTACTTTGTTCTTAAGTCTGTTGCAAAGCCCAATGTGTTTTCCACTGGGTTTCTTTTTTGTTGCCTCGTGGAGCTCTCACATGGCCATTGCCACATAGTATCTCGGATGGCCATGATGGTGGTTACCGATGTTCAAAAGTGTTCTGCTGTTATACAGCTGCAATCAAAATTATTCAACCCCCATTGCAAATCAGGTTTATTGTCAAAATTTGCAGACTTTCAGCTGTTTGCAATGAACAAATAAAACAAAAGCAATTGAGATAGTTCAACACAATGAATGCTTCAAGTGGTTTCCCTAAATTCAACTGAAAATGCAACTTATAATGACTTCTCCAGTCTCAAAATTATTCAACCCCCTGAATAGAATCCCTCAAAACAGCACAAATATGCAATCAGGTGTTGTCTCAAGCACACCTGATGCAACTAATCAAGGGCTTCATTAGTTGCACCAGGTGTGCTTGAGCTGGAACACATGAAATACCTGAACTGGCTAGGGGCAGAAAATACATGAAATACCTGGACGGGGCAGAAAAAGGAAGCTATCAACAGCTGCAACCAGATTTCTGAGAAGGCAGGTTGTGAAAAACCCTCGAGTAACTGCAAAAGACCTGCAGCAAGACTTGGTGGCAACAGGCACTGAGGTTTCAGTGAGCACAGTATGGCACGTACTAAACGCAGAAGGTTTCTATGCCAGAACTCCAAGACATACACCACTACTGACCCAAAAGCACAAGAAAAGTCACTCAAAATCATATAAATAAGCCACAGAAGTTTTGGAATTCTGTACTGTGGAGTGATGAGACAAAACTGGAACTTTTTGGCACAATGGATCAGCGGTATGTCTGGAGAAAGAAGAATGAAGAAAGAACACTTTGTCCACAGTCAAGCAAGGTGGTGGCTCAGTGATGCTCTGGGGCTGCTTTGCATCCTCTGGCACTGGAAACCTGCAGTGTGTGGAAGGCAAGATGGATTCATTGAAGTATCAGGAAATCCTAGGAGAAAACGTCATGCCATCTGTGAGGAAGCTGAAGCTTGGGTGTTATTGGACCTTAAAACAGGATAATGATCCCACCCAGGCTTGGTTGCAGAAGAAGTCCTGGAAGATTCTACAGGGCCATCACAGTCACCTGACTTGAACCCCATAGAAAATCTCTGGTGGGATTTGAAGAAGGTGGTTGCAGCACACAAACCCAAGAATATTACTGAACTGGAGTCCATTGCTCATGAGGAATGGGCTAAGATTCCTCAGGAACACTGCCAGAAGCTGGCTGTGCATCTCGTTTGCAGCAGGTCATAACAGCAAAAGGGTCTCTACTATGTACTGAAGATGCTTGCCATGAAGGGGTTGAATAATTTTGAGACTGGAGAAGTCATTATAAGTTGCATTTTCAGTTGAATTTGGGGAAACTGCTTGAAGCATTCGTTGTGTTGAACTATTTCAATTGCTTTTGTTTGATTTGTTCATTGCAAACAGCTGAAAGTCTGTAAATTTTTACAATGAACCTGATTTGCAATGGGGGTTGAATCATTTTGATGTCGTGTGGGCAAAAGGAGAGATTAGAAGTAGGTAAAAACATAAATAAAAGCACAGTGTAAGTGGAGCAACCAGTCAGTACATGGTGGCTTTAATTATTATCAGACAGTTTTAATTATTATTTTTTAAATATTCTAGAAATCATGTTTATATGCATTGAACTACACTATAAATACTGATTAGTAAAAACTGATCCCAAGTTTGGGAACTGGTTTACTCTGTTTACACTGAAGTGTTGTACGTGAAGGTTATTTATTCAGATTGAGCTCTGAGTCTGATTATTAACAGATTATTAGGCTGCAAATAAATGTACATAATGAGTTTCCCACCCTGGACAGTCTTTACACAGCTTGACAAAAAGCCCAAAAGATGGACTTTTATTTTCAGTTGGGTGTCATTAATGAGGTTAACAAAAGCCTTGATGCCACCTATGTCATAAATGATGAGATGTTCTATAGCAATATTCGCAGTTTCTTGGAAAAAGGGCAGAATAACAATCCTACTACCAGGAAAATAGAAAACGAACCTGTCATTCCACCTGTCAATGACTGAGGAACTCCTGTGCCACGTCACATCGACAGCCTGAAGTTAGTCAGCTTCTTTTATTGAACCAGTGCAGAAGTGAAGACAATTATGCTGATTGGTGTGTTCTGAAAGAGAGAAAAAAATACACAGACCTTTTATTGGCCTTTGTGACTTTTAATGACCTTTCAGTGCCCTTTTTCGTGACTTTCACACTTATTTTTAATGATGGTCTGAGTGCTGGAGCTGGATTCAGAGATTCATCTCTTAAATGCACAAGATGTAATAAATAAATACATAAAGGAAGTAAGTGTCAAGTTTCTGTTTAATTCAGGTGCAGAATTATTCTGTAATTTCATCATCACATTTTTCTGCTGCATGAAGAGATTTATGTAATTCCTGAGCAGAAATCAGAATGGATTTGCCGTTTGTATTTTCAGCTTCTAGTGTGTGAAGAAAATGTTTATTTCTCTCAGCAGGTTAACACAGATGATTATGGTGTTACAGAAAATGCAAGCAGCAAGAGATTATTGCTGATTATTGCATCTTACCAGCCGAGAGCGAGCTGTTAGGGCAATCACAGAGGACATTAATGCTGAGAATGTAATAATAATATCGTAACATAAATCAAAAGGGACAGACAGCAGATTTGTTGTTTCTTTTTAATGCAAAATGTATTGAAAATTATCAAAAAAAAAAAAAGAAAAGATTTTGCTGCCAGAGAATGAACATGATAAGTAATGGGACAGTAGCGGAATAAGTAAAACCGGTTTTTAGTTATAGTTTCAGTAATAGTTTTATTCAGTAATAGTTCTTATTAAGGATAATTACCTTGTTAACAGATTTTTAACCATTTTCCCAATTCCAAACAAAAATAAACGAAAAGTACGATATCTTCCCCATGTCCCTGTCTGAACCAAAACAAGAGAAAAAGGCATGCTCATAAACAATAAGACACCCCGTCTGTGTCCAGGTAGCTATAAATGTACAATTATCCAGTATTTACAGCAATGTTTACAGTGAAGCTGAGAAAGATTGAATATACAGTACTGTGCAAAAGTTTTAGACACCCTATTTTTTTAGTCCAAACGTTGCTATTATATATTTATATATGTTATATATTTATTTTATGACTTCTACATGATCAAACATTAGTTTTCTAGCGCAAAATGAAATGTTAGAGAAAAATGTTTGTACGTCATTAAAGAAAGCAGCATATTACAGTAAGAGACACTTTTCAGACAGTAAACACAATGAAGGCTGCTGGGTTTCGCTGCAGAAATAAGAAGCGAGTGCGAAAGTCAAAGTGTCCAGAAGAACTGTGTCTGGTTCTGCAAGATGCTCAATAAAACTTACCAGCTCACTTCCTTATAAAAAGTGCAGTGCTGCATTATACAAAGTTCAAAGACAAGCAGCAAAGAATTGACAAAGTGTAAACCTGGCATCATTCCTGATCTGCCAATCCCCACTTCAGCTCTAGATCTCTTCAGAGAAATTCTAAACATGTAGCAGAGAGAGAGACACACAAAAATACCAAATCCAAAAATACAATATGTCCAGAGATATAACACTGGAGTCTCATTCAATACATTTTAAATAAATGTATTCTTACAGAAAAAATCCAATCCATTATGGAGTGTCCTTGTGAATGAGCTGTTACTAAACAAAGCACATTAATATACCACAGAAGCCATGCATTATACATTTTTTTCCTTTGTTGTTTACTCGTGATCTTGACATAACCTAAAGCTGTTTTCTCATGTCGTAATTTTATCCCTAGAAAATCTCGCACCTTGTGATACATGCACATTGGCATCTTTGCCATCATAAATTTAATAATTGCCCGCTGTAGAGATGGACTTAAGAGAGACGGGTGTCCCCTTCTCAAGTGTTGGACACTAATGTGGAAGTCATCAATCCTGCAGGGATGAGGTATTTTTGTAGGCCTTTTGTTAGCGTCACCCTGGTTCCCTCAACAAAAATCCAATAGGGTTTTTCCATTGGCTTTTTGATTATTGCAAAAAAAAAAAAAAAAGCTCTGTAACCAGCAAATGTTTATGATTCTTACACGTTTTGTTCATCAAGATAATCTTCACAAATGACCACAACTTTTATTAATTTTGAAGCCTAAATACAATCGCCAGAAGTAAAAAAGCTAAAGTTAGACTATAAGCGAATGACTTCAACGTCACCACCACTACACTTCCGACAGCTCTTTCACTCTTTATTTAAAACACACAAAAATAATATAAATTGATACATTTCTGATTGGAGATCTCATCAATTGGAAGTCACATGCTGCTGCTGCTGAGGCCCCACACGGTGCAGCCTAAAGATCATTGAGATTACTGAGGATGTTTCCACTTAAAAACCATAAAGATGGAGCTTTGGACCTCAATTCATATGAACAGTTTTGCTATGATGGCTTTAGGACTACAATTACCACAAACAGTTTTACACTCAAGTCTCCATCAGTGAACAGTGGAGAAGTTCAACAAAACAGACTTCATATAAAAACTGTAATGAATTTTCCTGGTTACACAACTGCACTATTTGACCGTGTAGCATTAGCACATTTATAGAAGGGATTTATTTATTTATAATCGCACTATCCGGTGTCACCCAGATGAGGATGGGTTCCCTTTTGAGTCTGGTTCCTCTCAAGGTTTCTTCCTCATATCATCTCAGGGAGTTTTTCCTCAGCACCGTCACCTCTGGCTGCTCATTGGGGATAAATTCATACATTTAAAATCTATATCCTGAATTTATATATTTCTGTAAAGCTGCTTGGGGACCATGTCCATTGTTAAAAGCGCTATACAAATAAAAATGAATTGAATTGAATAAATTTACAAGTTGGAAAGTTTGAGTTGGAATAGTTTGCAAGAGTGTGAGTATAAACATAACGAGGCTGTAATAGATGAGTTTTGCTGTTCGGCGTGATGATGTTTAATGTCCCTCACATCCTCTGTGGTCCCATTTAGCCACTTGCTAGCAATCACTTTTTTCAAGACACGAAAAAGCTTTTAAAAAATCACAAGTGGGGTATTACTGATGTATTTTATGTCGTAGAATAAAATGTGAAAATATCTTGAGCTCATGTTAACCACAGACCTTATTTCAGGCATTTATCCAAAAAACCATTCAAAAAAGCCCACTGACTTCAGGACGATGGATATCGAGTACACAGAAAAATTCAATCGAGATCATGAGAAAACATGAAAGAAAAAAATAATAATGCATGGCCGCTTAGGGCTTCTGTAATATACTGTACCTGTGATTTGCAGAAATCTGAACTAACTGAACTCACTTTACTGAAACTTTATTCTGCTGATTAGACCAAGAAAGGGTTTTAAAACCAGCACCGCTACCTAAAACTCATCTCTACACTTCAGCTCGCTCGCTACCCCTGTGCTGTAATTTGAATAGTGTCCAAGTAAGCTCTTTGTTTTTACCCCCATTTTAATTTCCTCGTGTGAGCTGTACGGGAAGCAGCGACTGATCCGTTACATAAATATATTCATTACTGCAATTGATCTGTGAGATTAAGTCCTCTCTAAGGCGAGTGAAAGCTACAGAGTGAAAAAAAATAGAACGAGTCCAGAATAGTAAGTACAGATTCACTGGCACACTTTTCCTATACTCCATAATTTAATGAAAATCCTGAAACTGGGCTCGATATCAGCATAAATCAGGTTTGTGGTGTGTTTAGCTCTGAAATATGAAAGAACAGCATCTGCTCTTTTATATACATTTTCATTACATTAGCAGTTTTGCTACTCAGCAGCTGAAGGAGTTCTGCCCACAGCTTAGTCAGCACCTTGAATCGGCAAAACACGTAGCACTTCTGACTATGTCCCTGTATCTCATTGAGTGTGTAACGTGTGTGTGAAACCCCACTAGATGTGCTTTAAGTGCAAGATTTATCAATTAAAGTCGTGATAGCTGGGATTAGTGTAGAGTAGTAATTCCAGGGATTCTTAGAAATGTGGAGTCATCATGATACAGTGGATTTGTCTTTCACTTCTCTTTGACCCAGATCACCAAAACAGTTTTATTATTACTTGCAACACCATCCAGCCCTAAAGACACTGTCATGTCAACGCTGGAATCAGTGCTGTTGGTGTCGTTTTTTAATTAAATCAGAAAATGTAATTGTGGTCAAGTTGCTGTGGTATAAGAACAACTAAACACTTTGACCCATGCTGTTACAGGAAAATAATCAACTTTGGTCTGGTAGCAGTAACTCTGCTTCATCACACCACCCTGTCATGCTTGATTCCTTATGTAGCTGTGTGAATGCCCGAGAGGTAGGAGCTGCTAGCTGTGATTGTGTCACGAGCTGTTTGTGTTATGCAGGGTTACATAGGTTTGTTTTTTAAAGGGTGGACTGAGGAGGATTGCAGAATGCTTTCAGCGATAGCTGTCTCTATGGAAATGCATCTAAATTAGCATCTCCTGTCCTGGGCAATTCAATTCAATTCAGCTTTATTTGTATAGCGCTTTTAACAATAGACATCGTCACAAAGCAGCTTTACAGAGATACATACATTTTGGATCTAAATTTTAAATTGATAAATTTACCCCCAGTGAGCAGCCAGTGGCAATGGTGGCAAGGAAAAACTCCCTGACACGACATGAGCAAGAAACCTTGAGAGGAACCAGACTCAAAAGGGAACCCATCCTCATCTGGGTGACACCGGATAGTGCGATTATAAGTAAATCCCTTCCATAACTGTATGATACATGATATAAAGTGCAACTGTGTAGTCAGGAGATTCAACACAGTCTCAACATGAAGTCTATTTTGCTGAAATCATGAACTGTCCACCGATGGAGACCCGAGCGCAAAGTCTGTTTGTGAATTGTTTGTGGAGGCTGTCCATATTCGCCCATCCTCAGCAACAGTGAGCAACCCCCAGCGATGAGAACCCCAGAAGCAGGGCACCAGGATGGACCAGGCCGGCTCAGAGAGCAGAACGGGTCGGGCCCATTGCCACCCCAGGAGCAACGCTCGTAGAACTTGTGATGTGACGATTTGATGTTGGTATCGTCCAAAATCTTCGCAGGTGTTGGCGTCTATGTGAGTCACCATTTAACAGGTATGTCGTTATTTTGATTATGGGTATATGACTGTTTGATCATTACCAGACTGGTTAGTTACGTTTATTTTTGTGTGTGTGCTGCATTTAACAGTTGCGGGCCAGTGTGCAAGGGACGTTACAGTGGCTTTTGGTTCTCCTTGAAACGGCTGTTTGGATGCCTCGTTTTCGTGTCTGCTTTGCTGTATATCACCGTTCGGCTATCGGACCGTGCTACTTCGGCTATCTTATTGCTCATGGGACTGATCTTTGGAGCTGAGTGATACAGGATAGTACGATTTCACTGGTGGCTCAGACTGGCAGATTGGCATTATTAATTCACCTGTTGCCACTCGTGCTTCGTCGCACGGTGCTTGTTCATGTTCCCTAACTGTGTTTAGTTGCTGAGTTTGACACCCGCAGGATTAGCTGGGCCGATGTTTTTGGCCTTTTTGTCTATTATGTTTACATTTCCCTTCTTTATTTTGATTGATTTGAGTTTAGTTTTGTTTTATAGAATGTATATTTTTCTCTTTTGTTGTGATTGATTTGAGTTACTTGGGTTTTTTTCATTTATCTTTCTTTCTTTTTGTGATTTACCCAAGGTTGTTTTCTTGTGTTTTTTTGTTGTTGTTGTAATTTGTGGGTTGTTGTGTTTGTCTGTGTTTTTCAGTTAACAAACCAGTGCTTGGTGTGAGTGTGCACGTATGATTGCTGTGTCCATCCTGGTCAGGAGTGCCGATCCCCAATTCTGAAGTGGTATGTCTGTGTCATTAGTGTAACTTTGTTTTTCTTGATGTGTTGAAGTGTTTGTGTCTTAAATAAAGTTGGCTGTTTTTTTTATCCGCCTATGTCTGATACCTGACCCAGCCATAACCGGATCTGTGAGCCTTGTGTGCTCACATGTTAATGGTTATTCCCTGGAAATAGGCCTCCGGGGTGGCGTAGTTGGCGATTTGGCTAGCAGTCCACCCTATCCTGTGGTCTGTTTATCTATGTTCATAAAGGTGTATGTGGGAGGGCTAGGGGGAATCTACCACCAAATGTTGTAGTACTCCGCCCTCCTTCAGGGCTAATTGCCACACTTACATAATGATTTAAATTCACTCAATGAGAGGTGTATGCAACAGTTCAGAAATTTAAAAAATTTAAATTTAAAAAATTTGACGTGAAAAGGAGTAAAAACAATCTCAGCATCAATCTATTGTGTCTGCAAATAATAAAGCACAGTTACTTTTTTAATGAAGGAAAAACAACAACAACAACAAAAAAAACAGTAATTGTGGCATGTGCAAAAATTTGAGCACCCTTCTAGTCGTAAAGTCTCAGAACTTAATTAACTCATTAGGCCTTACTTGTCTCATTAGGACTTGTTAGGTCAGGTCAAGAATTGTCATTAGATATTGTCAGCTGATTAAGTTTCCAGAACATAATAAAATCTCTGACTATTCAAACCTTATGCTAACACTCATTAGCCATGGGCTCCTCTAAACCGTTAAATTTGGATGTGAAAATGAAGCTAATTTATGACTACAAAGCAGAGGAAGGCTATAAAATTATATCAAAGTGCTTACAGCTACTAATTTACACTGTATGAAATATGATTAAGAAATGACAGTTAAAAAGAACTGTGGAAGTCAAGGCAAGATCTGGAAAACCAAGAAAACTCTCATATATATTTTTACTTGAAACTCTAGGCTCTGGGCCTGAGCAGCTCCCTACAGCTGGATCCTGGACTTCCTGTCAGCTAGACATCAGGTGGTTAGAATTGGCAGCAACCTCTCCTCCTCGCTGACCCTCAACACTGGAGCCCCACAGGGCTGTGCTCTCAGCCCCCTCATGTACTCCTTATGCACCTATGACTGTGTCCGCACACAGCTCCAATATGCAAAGCACACTATTCTACAGTGTAGTGTTGCTTGCACAAACGTGATCTGCATGGAAGAGTCATCAGAAAGAAACCTTACCTTGCAAGCTCATTACAAAAGCCAATGTCTGTAGCCAATATCTTCTGTAGATAAAACATTTCACAGGTAGATGAAAGCTTTTGGAATGGCCCTCACAGTCCCCTGAATTGAACATCATTGAAAATATATGTAGGTAGATCTTAAACATGCTGTGCATGTGGCACAAGAATATCTCAGGACTAGAATCGTTATTTTTATAAAAGAGGTTGTATGAATGCAGTGTGGCATAACACTATAAATACAATGTGACTACCTACTGTAAATACAGTCAAGAGTCAGCCCCAAACACAACTCAATCTACACACTGCTTTTGACAGACAGCAACCAGGACCTTTTAATTATTGATAAATTATCATCAAGGGGTTCGAGCACCTACAGGATATTTCATCAAGGGGTTTGAGCACTTACATGAACTTTCATCAAGGGGCTCGAGCACCTACAGACATTTCCTCAAGGGGTTTTAGAACCTATAGGACATTTCCTCAAGGGGTTTTAGCACCTACAGGACATTTCATCAAGGGGTTCAAGCACATACAGGACATTTCATCAAGGGGTTTGAGCACCTACAGACATTTCATCAAGGGGTTCGAACACCTTCAGACATTTCATCAAGGGGCTCAAGCACCTACAAGACATTTCCGCAAGGGGCTTTGAACACCCACAGTAGATTTCATAAAAGGGGTTTGAGCACCCACAAGGCATTTCATCAGAGGAGTGAACTAAGCAGATGGGCCAGGAGAGAGAATTTCAGGAGGTTCTAGACCAAGCAGAAGCAGCATTCCATAGTTCCATAGTGGAGATGTGGTCTGTGAAGTGATAAAAGCAAAAAGAGAACTGCAGAAGTCAAGTCTTAAGTCTAGAAATAATTACTGGTTGTAAAGTGACTTGAGCATTGTGTATTGAGGAGAGGTTGTATTCCTCTGGTGCTAAGAAGAACAAATCTGTAGGATCTTTTAGTTAATGTGATGTGATAAAGCTCTAGTTCTGTTGAGGTTGAGTTTCAGATGAGGGGCCTTTATCCAGGAAGAAAGGTACTTCATTATCTTCTGTAAGGCTTGTGAGAAGTTGTGTATCATCAGCAAACAAGTGGCAAGAGAAGCCATGAGATATAAATGCTTATCTCAGTGATTTATTATATCATGAGGACAAGAAATGGACTTAGTACTGACCCTTGAGGAACGTCCATAGACAGAACCTGTCTGAATACATTAAAACAATCATATATTAGATTTAAATAATAAAATACTGTAGGTCAGGGTGAAGTCTGAAGATGAGTATCTGGTGATTGAGTACATCAAAGGCAAGTAAACAAAGAGGACTTCATCATTAGGCTAAATTAGCTTCAACCCACACACACACAAACACACACACACACACACACAGACACACACACACACACACACACACACACACACACACACACACACACACACACACACACACACACACACACACACACACACACACACACACACACATAAACCTCAGGGTCAGTGGAGCCGTTACACCAGTTCTAACACATGCTTAGGCACAAAACAATTAGAGAGTGTGTATGTAGTGTGTGATGGATGATGGGTCACACAACCACATCAACACTCAGAAAAACACACTGTTATATTGATAAGTATTTACCTTTACTCTGAAACCCCTAAACAACAGTGTGTTACAGCGTGTTAGTGTGTGTTACAGTGTTAAAATGTGTTACTGTGTTGTTGTATATTAGAGTGTTATTTTGTATTAAAGTGTGTTATTGTGGGTGACAGCGTGTTTTGTATAGTGTTAGAATTTGTTTTTGTGTTTTGCACTGTTTCAGTGTGTGTTACAGCATGTTACATTGTGTTAGTGTGTATGTTGCAGTGTGTTATTCTGTGTCACAGTGTGTTATTGTGTGCTACAGTGGCTTAGTGTCTTATACAGTGGGTTATTATGTGATAGTGTCTTATTATGTGTTACAGTATGTTACACAGTGTGTTTTGTAGTGTATTAGTGTGCACTACAGTTTGTTATTGTCTGTCACAGTGTGTGATAGAGTGTGGCAATGTGTGCCACAGTGTTACTGTGTGTTAAAGTGTGTGTTAGTGTATTATTCTGTGTCACAGTGAGTTGTGTGTTACAGTGGGTTAGTGTGTGTTAGATTGTGGTAAATTGTGTGTTAGTGTGTGTTACAGTGTGTGTTAACGTGTTAGTGTGTTAGTGCAGTAGTGTGTGGTCATGTTAGAGTGCAATAGTGTGTGTTTTATTGTGTTACTGTTGTATTATTTGTTACAGATTGTTATTGTTTATTACAGAGTGTTGTGTGTTAGAATGGTGTATTGTGGGCATTTTTTGTATTAGAGTCTATAATTCTGTGTTATTCTGTGTTAGCCTTATTGTCTGCTAGTGTTATTATGTGATATGTATATAACTGTATCCAGGAGGACTAGGACACATTATATTAAACTCCTGATCAGTAATAGTTTCATTAACAATAAGTGCTTTAGACGTAAGAGATCTAATATTTAACAGTCCAAGCTTCAGATCAAAGGTGCTGGCTGTGCATTCAGTATGGTCTAATTTTATGTTAATTAGGTTACTCAAACAAACTTTCTGAGTATTTCTACATATTTGTTCAGCTCGGGGAACAGACACAGTCTCGATATTGTGGAACCTAGGTGACGACTCAGTGCAGCTAGCAGACGGTCGGTTTAGCCTGCTTGTCTGCTCCCTGGCCTTGGCTCTGAATTGTTAACAGTTAACTAGGCCTGTTCTGAGACTATGTGCTATTCTGTAAGAAATGAGAGCAGCACCTTCCCGGGTGGGATGGATACCGTCCCGCCCTAACAGGCCAGCCTTGCCCTCAAAACTACTCCAATTATCTATAAAGCCCACATTGTTTTCAGAGCACCACCTGGACATCCAGCAGTTCAGCGACCGTAACCTGCTGTAAGCTACATCGCCACGCCGCTTTGGGATGGGACCAGAGCATATTACTGCATCGGACATTATCTTCGCTAATTTACACACCTCTACAAGGTTACTCTTAGTAACCTCTGACTGACGAAGGAGTATATCATTAGCCCTCTATGGCATGAATTTTTATTTTTTAGGGAAAAAAATATTTAACCCCACTTTTTGGGAGATTAGGGATCTTTGATAATATATTAGCCATAAAATTGGCCCCCCCTGCCCCGCTCCACAAGATATTGGTTTGTTGCCTCAGGGCAACAATGTGCTTTGAGGGTACTAAAATGCCAAGGTTTTCTATAGTACATACAATAAGTAGAATAAGGAGAAAACAAGCAATATGTGCATTATAAAAAGTTTCATTTTAAGAAACATCCAAAAATGGTTTTCACATTTCATACAAGCATTTAAACCAACAACTAAATGACCAATAGACTGTGGGTATGTGTGTGTGTGTGTGTGTGTGTGTGTGTGTGTGTGTGTGTGTGTGTGTATATGTGCAAGAATGTGTGTTTCTGTGTCTGAATGTTTGTGTGGAGTATTGAATTAGTGTTTTTCTTTTTGATGAAGCACACTCTGATTTCCTATTCTGTGTGGAACCTCAGGAAGCAGTTGCTGGTGGATGTGAAACAGAGGTGGACATCATACTTCTGGCACTTCACTTTTGGTGTACCTTTGCACTCTGGTATCGTACATCTCCCCTTCTTTTCAGCCATAATCATTCAGTGGCCTGTAGCATCCAGGTGCACATCAGGGACTGGAATGAGTGCAGTGGGTCCTTTTCTCTTCTTCTCCTCATACTCACCAGAAATTGTGGAACTGGGACAACCTCTCTTGTGCTCCAGACTCTTTCCACTTTTGCAAAGGCCTTCAGCGATGTATGCTTTGAAAGTATACAGCCTCATTTGTTCCTCCTTTCTCATGCCAGTGCTGTCACAATCTCTTCTATAGAGCAGCCAAGCAGTCACAATGGTCATATCCAGGAAGTGGAACACCAGCCGGTGGTACCACTTCTTTGTTCTGATTTTGTTCCGGTACAGTGCAATCAGCGAGTCAAGTAGATCTACCCCACCCAAATTTTTGTTATATTCTTTCACCACAGCAGGGCAGGACACTTTGGTGATCACCTTTTGTTTGCCATCCCACCTGTCAACCTCGGTGACTGGGTGTGCTCCAATGTGAAGAGTCACTGAGTGGTTATCATACCACTTCACATGCAAGGTCATTTCTCAAACCATGGCCATCTTCTGTTCAAAAGATCCATGACCTGTTCTCTTCAGCTCAGCATCACACATCAAGTTAACACCTGGTAGTCTGTTTCCATGAACAGTACCACTGCAGTGAATTCCCTGCTGAGCCAGTGTGAGTACAAGAGGAACAGTCGTGAACCAATTGTCGAAGAAGAGCTTATAATTCTCATGCTTCGGTATAGGCTGGGCCAGCCAGAGGACAACTTTGTCACTTGCTCCCACATCTGCTAGCTCAAGGGGGTTGTACAACTCTCCCTGTGTAGATTTCAAAGTTGTGTGGGACACCGTCAGAGCCAGCCAAGACAAGTACCTTGTAGTCCCATTTCCTTGGTTTTTGCTGGCAGGTATTGCTTCAGTTTGTTTCTTCCCCTGAATGGGACCATCTACTCATCTACAGCCAGCTTCTCACCCATTGGGATCTTCTTGAGCTTTGAGGTGAGATGTGTGACCAGTGGTCGGATCTTATGGAGTGGATCATCATTTTCCTTCTGTCTCTCTTCATTGTTGTTGAAGTGAAGGAATTTTTTGATGGCCTCCCATCTATTTAGTGCCATGGTATCAGCTACTTGGGCCACTCGGACTCAGACACACACCCGCACACATCACATATGATGTTACTCTACTGACTGACTCCTGACCTCCTAACTGCCTCTCAAACCTGATTCTGGTCTCACTCTTCCTCACTGTCACTCTCGTCAAGCTCACTGTCCTAACTGTCTGAAGGAATGAGCCTAACTGCCCGATCATGGTCCTTCCTCCCATAAAATGTTATTGTGTCCATTACCTGTGAGTATTAGTAGATAGTAAACCAAACTATTGACTATGGTCATAATTATGCATCCTAACACATGTCCATGCTTTAGCATGATACTGCCCTAACAAAAGTGGTCTAACTGCACAATGTTGCCCTGAGGCAACGAATGAAAAAACACAGATTTAGTATATAAATGAAAACAAAATATGTCTTTAAACAATCAAATACAATTCTTTACAAATTGATGCACATGCAAATATTTTTTCTATAAAATTATTTCAAGTTAAACATGTTAAAAAGCGATGTTTATCTTAACATATTCTGGCACTGTGTCCCATGCGGCTATAGCTCCTGAAAGGACTACTCCACCCCCAGACAAAAGGCCAAACCCACTTCACCCCCTCATTTGATTGGACAGAGACATCATCTGACGTTATAATTTTAAGAAAAAGAAAAAAAATTTAAAGAGACTGTGTAATTACAAAAAATGTGGTATGTTGCCTGAGGGCAACACCATGCCATAGAGGGTTAGCTCCTATATGAATAACTATCTTTGAAAACATGTGCTTGCTGCGACCCTAAAATGAATGTAAATTGTTTTAAATAAATATTAAAATAATAAATATTAATTTGTGAAATATATTAGGACAGGAATAATGTCACTGCATGCAGATATGTACCATTTACAATGAACCGCAAAGCAACACATTCAGATTGGGGTACAGTAATGGCGTGGCTTCGGCATGTCCGATTTTTAGTGTGTGGCTCAACAAGTTGACAAAGACGTGAGATTCCATCTGCGGAGAATCAATATCTTTCATGCAAGTAAGTATCAGGGAAAGCCAGCGGATTTTGTCTATCCCTAAAAATTCTTCTCTCTGCAAAGTGCTCTTCTTACAGTTTGCGCTGAGATGTCCACAGGATTACAAAGAAATGGTGAAGCCATTGCAACAGACACTAAGACGAATTAGTTGCGTCAGTTATATGTCACTTTGCTCACAGCTGATTGGTCCAAGTTGGGTTTGAGTTCTCTTACCCATGGAGCCGTGGATCGTAAGTTACACCAGGTTGGCACAAACTAAACTGAAACTTACCTCATTAGCCACCTAAACCGGCTTCATAGTACAGTCCCCAGCTATTTTATAATAATAATAATAATAATAATAATAATTATTATTATTATTATTATTATTATTATTATTATTATTATTATTAATGATTTATATTAGCAAATCACTGAATCTGTTATCCCCAAAAAATAAGTAATTACATTTTTAATCATTAAGACACACTTATGTAATTATTGAGCATTAACTATTTCTCTAACGTCATATCATACTATCCATTACATTATCCATTTATAGTTATTTAATGTTCACAAAACAAGTTAGTTCCTGTTGTCACTTACGTTACAGCAGCTATAAACACTCATTCCCTCACCAGCCTCTCTTTATTCTCTCTCTTTATTCTCTCTCTTTATTCTCTCTCTTTATTCTCTCTCTTTATTCTCTCTCTTGAAGTTAATAAGACAAAAAAATCACAGCTTGTCGTGTTACAGAGAAACCCCAAAGAAGTATAAACTCCTCTGTCCTGAAGATGTGGGAAAACTTAAAGTTACAGCTTTACCTCTGACTGTTACAAAGTGCTGATACTGGAGACTCCTTCCATACATGTCAAATAAACACATTTCTCCTTACAGAAATCTTCACCATATCAACTATTACACGTGGTTTTTAACCCGTTTATTATTATTGGAGCGTCTGCTGTAAACGTCCCTGTGAGTGAGCCGTTACTACAGAAACGATAACGTATTAGAACAAGCACATTAATATAAACCTGCACTACTGTTATTTTATTTATTTATTTATTCTATTTATTTGAAAAGGGACCATGTACAACTTTTAACATAAATGTTTCCATTTCAGGCATTGTACCAGATTTAGCCAAAGGCTTAGAAAATTAATCAACACCTTCTGACCAATCACAATCCAGAACTGAACAGTGCTGTGGTGCAAAGAGATTTCAAATCATCCTAAAACCAAACACCCAGTGTGCACACACACACACACACACACACACACACACACACACACACTTCAGAACTTTAGAACTCACATGACAGGACATATGTGTGTGTGTGTGTGTGTGTGTGTGTGTGTGTGTGTGTGTGTGTGTGTGTGTGTGTGTGTGTGTGTGTGTGTGATGCTAAAATGACTAAGTGACAGGATCATAAGGGGTTTTGGCCTCTGTCACATGAGGTTTAAGCTCACACATCAACACCATCTGTACTGAGGAACACACACACACACACACACACACACACACACACACACACACACTTTGACCTCCCTATGTTTTATGCTGTATTAAAATATCATGTCAATAAAATATCAATATCATGTGAGTTCTAAAGTTCAGAATTAAGTGTGTTGTTGCTGTGTGTGTGTGTGTGTGTGTGTGTGTGTGTGTGTGTGTGTGTGTGTGTGTGTGTGTGTGCACACATGGATATTATTCGCATGTGATTAACAGAGTTATATAATGTCCTGAAACTGCACAGTGGACCACAAATACAGGAGAAAACACACAGGTACAGTATATGAGGTAAAGTGAGGTGAGTTAAAGTAAAGTGCAGATTTGTTAGTAAAATTTGTGCATCATGATGAATGCAAACTGTGATACAGTTTGACTCACACACACACACACACACACACACACACACACACACACACACACACACACACACACGCAATTACCAAAATACACACCCAGGTGCTACACAACAACAAGCAAAACACAACAATACCTCACTCACACCCCGATTCCTGCACTGAGAGAACAAGATAAAATCAAGATAAAGAAATTATTCTGGTGTCGAAATTAGATGAGTGTTTCAGATGAGTGAATCAATTAAAAAAAAAAAAAAACAAGTGATGTGAAAAACTAAAATGTGAAAATAAATGAATTATTAACTAAATTAAAATAATAAAAAATAAAACCACATGACCTACATGAAAAATTAACAGGTGAAAATAAATTAATCATGAAAAAAAGAAAAAAAGGAAAAGATAGGGAAATTTATAAAAATGTATTAAATTTATAAAAACATTTTAAAAAACAAACAAACAAACAAGCAAACAACAAAACATGACCTACATGTGAAGAGATTCAATTTACAAAATTTTATTGACAGAAAAATTCATGTGTTTGGTATATAGGCTATATCCAATCACATATATTGATAATGATAATAAAGAGATTTATGAACAACTCATAAGGAATTTTATTCTGTAAGTTTAGTCTCCCATGTCTCTTTTTCTGTGCATTTTCTTTTTTCGAAATATTTGTAGGTCTCTACTAGAAATAGCATCAATCAGATACCCAGAATCGGGAATGTTTGCATATAAAGAAATTGACTTTCTTTTGTTAGGATTGATTTTATAATATTTATACTTTATATACTTACATTTTAAATAAAGTAAATCTAAATAGAAAAAAACACAAATATATATATATATAGTGTACAGTATATTGCAATTATAACTAGTTGTTACAGAATTATACCAGCACCTGCAAATGATTTCAAATTCATGAATACATTAATACAACAAGCTAAATGTACTATAGATATTTGTTTCTTGTTCTACTACTTCATGCATACAGAACATTCGTCTTGAAGAAGATTCATGGAAAGATGTCTCTCTGGAGAGAAAAACAAATGGTACATCTGTCATTAATGTCTAACTTGTAACTGAACTTGTCTTTAGTGCAGTTTTAGAATGATAAGTTATAATACTCCATGCTAATATAGTAATAGCATTTATAATCATAAGATAGTGATGTATGCCTCTGGATGTGTGTTACTCACCTTCAGTAGCAAAGGAAATTAAGTTTTTCATTGCAGTCTCTGTTTTCCCAGGTATACTTCGTGGTATCACAAGCTCCACAGCGGTAATGTGGAACTGGACATGAAGGCAGTGAGTCCAGGCTCTCCACCGGCTTCCCGTTCACCCAGAACCATTTTCCATCCAGGAAGCGCTGGCCGATCCACACACTGACTGGTTGAACAGCCGTAGTTTCAGGCAGGAGAAACTGGGTGTACAAGGTCAGCCAGGCCAGGCCTGTGTACTTCACCCTGCAATACTGCAGAGCCTCTTCCCAGGTCATCTTCTCCTTCACCAAGATCAGCGGGTAGTTTGGCAAAATGGAGCTAGTTGAGCTAGATGAACTGGTAGATGAGCCAGATGAACTAGTAGATGAGCCAGGTGAACTGGTAGATGAGCCAGATGAACTGATAGATGAGTGAGTTGAACTGGTAGATGAGCCAGGTGAACTGGTAGATGAGCCAGGTGAACTGGTAGATGAGCGAGTTGAACTGGTAGATGAGTGAGTTGAACTGGTAGATGAGTCAGATGAACTGGTAGATGAGCCAGATGAACTGGAAGATGAGCCAGATGAACCACCATGTACATTACCTATTTGAACCATCCTACAGAGAAGTAGGAAAGAAAAAATAAATAACAATTTCATCTCTGAAATGTGATGTGATTTGTCTGAGCTCTGTAAACCTTTGTCCATCTATGCCAGCCCAGTTTACATTTTCCAAATCCCAGCTCAACTGAAAAAAATATTTAAATATTTAAAACACATGCAAAATAGGACAACCACTCACATTCAGAAAAAGTGTACAGGAAAAAAAAACAATCCTAAAACAGTGCTAAGGATGTTAAATTCTCAGCTCTAGTGTCCCTTCATAGAGTCAGGTTTTATCATCATACTCAATGAATAGGGATATCAGGGTTAAATGAGGCAATGCAGATTCACAGTGAGGTAATCAGGCAAAGTTCAACACAGCAGAAGGCAGAATGCAGACAAAAAGGCAAAGCAATAATCTAGATAAAAATGGTCATCTAGATAAGGGTCAAACACAAAAACGTCTCACAGCACAGATATCAGCAATGTTTTTTAACTTGCTGCATAAATATGCACACAAATCGCGGCAAGTTAAAATCTGGTGTGCAAAGTAGGTTAGAATTCAGTTGAGGGGGACCTCCAGTGGACAGCGGGGGTAGTATGGGTAATGACTTAAGTGCCAACCTCTTGAGGCACAGCTCTTATGCGTCTTCACAGTGCAAGGTGGGTCATCCCCCAGGATGAGGGGCAGGGCAATCTGAATGATCCCTGTGGTATTATTTCATTAGGTTGGGGTTTAGTATGTCTCAGGTGGCAATTTACAATTGCGCTTCAGGACCAGAACATCTATGCGATAATGTAATTGCCTGCTTTTCTTCTGGAATCCAGCAGAGTCCGTACTGAGTAGGCTGGGGATAGGTAGGGAAAAGGTTCATCCATTGGTGGTAATAAGGAGAGGGCAGTAATCGATAAGTGACTGGTGTGATTCTGTGAAGGATTTTTAAAAGGTCCAATGTATCATAAACGTTTGGAAGTAAGGAGTAGGTGGATGTCACAGGTCAGAAAAAAAGGCTTACAGGCCTATGGCAAAAGTCAGCTTGCTGCTTCTGTGTTGAAATAGTTTGTTATAGCTGCATATGAACCGTTTCCAAAACTCCACTAGCCAATTCCTTTGGCCTGGTATTCATGGAAAGACTAAAGGCTGATACCCTATGATACACTGAAATGTGGTTTGTTTAGTAGAGGAATGAATTTTGAGTATCTGTATGCTCAGAGAAATCTGCTCTGATCTTGTTGTCCTCAATCCTTTTGCCATCTTTTTGGTCCGAACATGCAACTGGTGTTCCAAGAGCCTTTTTAAGACTGTATCTGTACATGTGGAATCTGTTCAGGTAATGAAGGGGAATAAATCCAAAGTTGTCAATATTAACAAAGATGACCTATTGTCAGGCAGTGGAGACAGCTGCACTTGAGATTGATTAAGTTCTGGCAAACAACCCTAAAAGGTCAAGGTCAATAACAGCCAGAGTTTCAGGTGATCGGCAAACAACATAGACTAGGCAAAATACAAATTCATGAAACAAGGTAACAAACAAAGTCAAGAACCAGAATAGTGAGAACAATAACAAAAGACTTGGCAAATCAGGAAATGATACACTGAGGGTTACTTCACATTGAATGGCTGTTTGTGAGTCCTTTATATAGGTGGAGGTGTGATTGGGAACAGGTGTGCATGATTAGAAGTCTGGTGACTGTCAACATAACAATGAGCATGTGAGTTGGGCAGTGTAGTCCATGGCAGCCATGTTTGTAGGCTGCTTTGTGTTCTGGGAAATGGAGTGCTGCACCAAATCTCATCTCTTCATCACCTTCGTGTATTCTGAGAAGTTGTAGGCATTTCTCAAGTCCATTTTTCTGCAGCTCTTAGCATCTTTGAATTCCAGGGCTGTAGGTACTAGTTACAATGGATACAGTAGTAGGTTGTAGAAACAAAAGTGCCTTCTAAAGTGTTTATCCATTGGCTTTCGAATGTATACATGAGTTATTGCTGTTACTGTTTACTGTGGCTATGATCTGAAGTTTTGTTTTAATTTATGTTGTAGTTGTTTTAAATGGATTTGCGATTTCATGTTGTATTGGGGGGAAAAAAAGGGGGAAATCGTTTGTGTTAGGAGTCAAAACTATAAATAGGGATAGGACCAAATAGTTTAAACAAGAAAAGGAAAAATTGAGTGTAATAAAGAAAAACACTAAGATTAGAATTTTAAATAGGCTAAAAGATTAAATGTTAAATAGATGTACAAACCATATGAATAAAACCAT
The DNA here is from genome assembly GCA_023630585.1 of Cranoglanis bouderius. Taxonomy (NCBI): domain Eukaryota; kingdom Metazoa; phylum Chordata; class Actinopteri; order Siluriformes; family Cranoglanididae; genus Cranoglanis; species Cranoglanis bouderius. The sequence goes on from CM042535.1 coordinate 729,704, forward strand.
TTTAAAAAATCCTACCAGTCAGATAAATTAGGCTAACTTACAAATTTTAGGTCAAATATAGAGTACAAATATAAAATACAAATATAGAGTACACTTTATTCCTTTTGTTTTTATTCATTTTATTTTTCTGTTTTTATCACTTGCTCATATTGTGCAGTTTATTGTTCCAACATAATATATGTGGATAGTGTAATTTCACCTGATGGTCTGTGTGTTATTTACTTTCATTATCAACCCTGCTCTTTACTTTGAATGTTGTTAGTGCTTACGCTCCACAAGTAGGTTGTGAGCAAGAGGAGAAAGACAGATTCTGGAGCGATCTTGAGGAAGTGATGCAGAGTGTTCCCAGATGTGAGAGAGTGGTGATAGGGGCAGACTTTAATGGACATGTTGCTGAAGGGAATAGTGGGGATGAAGAAGTGATGGGCAGGTTTGGTCTTCAGGTAAGGAACCCAGAAGGACAGAGGTTGGTAGACTTTGCTAAAAGTATGGAGATGGCTGTGGTGAACACGTACTTTCAGAAGAGGCAGGAACACAGGGTGACATATAAGAGTGGTGGCAGGAGCACACAGGTGGACTATATCTTATGTAGACACTGTAATCTGATGGAGATTAGCGATTGCAAAGTAGTGGTAGGAGAGAGTGTAGCTAGACAGCATAGGATGGTGGTGTGTAAGATGACTCTGGTGGTGAGGAAGATGAAGAGAGCAAAGGCAGAGCAGAAGACAAAGTGGTGGAAGTTGGAAAAGGAAGAGTGCTGTGCGGTTTTCAGGGAGGAGTTGAGACAGGCTTTAGGTGGTCAGGAGGTGCTTCCAGATGACTGGACTACTACAGCCAAAGTGATCAGGGAGACAGGTAGGAAGGTGCTAGGTGTGTCATCTGGAAGGAGGAAAGAAGACAAGGAGACTTGGTGGTGGAATGAGGAAGTTCAGGAGAGTATCCAGAAGAAGAGGTTAGCTAGGAAGAAGTGGGACAGTGAGAGGACAGAGGAAAGTAGACAGGAATATAGGGAGATGCAGTGTGAGGTTAAGATAGAGGTGGCAAAGGCCAAACAGAAAGCTTATGAGGACATGTATGCAAGGTTAGATAGTAAGGAAGGTGAGAGGGATTTGTATCGGTTGGCAAGGCAGAGGGATAGAGATGGTAAGGATGTGCAGCAGGTTAGAGTGATTAAAGATAGAGATGGAAATGTGTTGACAGGTGACAGGAGGGTGAGGGAAAGATGGAAGGAGTACTATGAGGAACTGATGAATGAGGAAAATGACAGAGAGAGAAGAGTAGTAGAGGCAAATATTGTTGAGCAGGAAGTAGAAAGGATTAGCAAGGGTATAGTTAGGAGAGCTTTGAAGAGGATGCAGAGAGGAAAGGCGGTTGGTCCTGATGACATACCAGTGGAGGTATGGAAGTGTCTAGGAGAGATGGCAGTAGAGTTTTTAACTAGGTTGTTCAACAAGGTCTTAGAGAGTGAGAGGATGCCTGAGGAATGGAGGAGAAGTGTTTTGGTGCCGATTTTTAAGAACATGGTATATGTGCAGAGTTGTGGAAACTACAGAGGTATTAAGCTGATGAGCCATACAATGAAGTTGTGGGAAAGAGTAGTGGAAGCAAGGCTAAGGGGAGAAGTGAGCATTTGTGAGCAGCAGTATGGTTTCATGCCAAGAAGGAGCACTACAGATGCAATATTTGCTTTGAGAATGTTGATGGAGAAGTACAGAGAGGGTCAGAAAGAGCGGCATTGTGTCTTTGTAGATTTAGAGAAAGCGTATGACAGGGTGCCAAGAGAGGAGCTGTGGTATTGTATGAGGAGGTCTGGAGTGGCAGAGAAGTATGTTAGAGTGGTGCAGGATATGTATGAGAGCAGTAGGACAGTGGTAAGGTGTGCGGTAGGTGTGACAGAGGAGTTCACGGTGAAGGTGGGACTGCATCAAGGATCGGCTCTGAGCTCCTTCTTGTTTGCGGTGGTGATGGACAGGCATCTGACAGGTCAGACAGGAATCTCCATGGACTATGATGTTTGCGGATGACATTGTGATCTGTAATGAGAGCTGGGAGCAGGTGGAGGAAACTCTAGAGAGGTGGAGGTTTGCTCTGGAGAGAAGAGGAATGAAGGTTAGTCGCAGCAAGACAGAATACATGTGTGTGAATGAGAGGGATCCAAGTGGAACAGTGAGGTTACAGGGAGAAGAGGTAAAGAAGGTGCAGGATTTTAAGTATTTAGGGTCAACAGACCAGAGCAACGGGGAGTGTGGAAAAGAGGTGAAGAAGCGTGTGCAGGAAGGTTGGAATGGGTAGAGAAAAATGTCAGGTCTGTTGTGTGATAAAAGAGTACCAGCAAGAATGAAAGGAAAGGTGTACAGGACAGTAGTGAGACCAGCGATGTTGTATGGTTTGGAGACAGTTGCACTGAGGAAAAGACAGGAGGAAGAGTTAGAGATAGCAGACCTGAAGATGTTGAGGTTCTCTTTGGGAGTGACGAGGATGGATAGGATCAGGAATGAGTACATCAGGGGGACAGCACATGTGAGATGTTTTGGAGACAAAGTTAGAGAGGCCAGGTTGAGATGGTTTGGACATGTTCAGAGGAGGGAGAGTGAATATATCGGTAAAAGGATGCTGAGGTTAGAGCTGCCAGGCAGGAGGCCGAGAGGAAGACCAAAGAGGAGGTTTATGGATGTCGTGAAGGAGGACATGAAGGTATTCGGTCTGAGAGAAGACGATGCAGGGGATAGGGCTAGATGGAGGCAGATGATTCGCTGTGGCGACCCCTGAAGGGAACAGCCGAAAGGAAAAGAAGATCAACCCTGCTCTTTACTAACCTAGACACTGGTCCATCTCACTGTGCTCTAACCCTTTAAGCCTACATTGAAGGGCACATGATGTACGTCCTCGTTACACATTCTTCTTTTGAACAAAATGAAGTGGGGGAGGTGGAGGGATTAATGCTTTGTTTAAAGGCCTCATGAATATACTTTTCCATAGCGCTGGTTTCTGGAACTCTAATAACTGCTAAACCTTTCCTCTCTGAGGATTAGCTCCTAAAAGCTTTATAGCACAATCAGTGGGGTGATGTGGTGGTAATAGGTATGTGTGTTAGGGTTGATTGATACTCGTGGGCTTTCTACAGAAGTGTCCAGACAGGAAAGTGACACACAGGAGTCGAAAAACAGAATGGCTTCCCAGAGGTTAATTCTCTCTCTGACCATGAGATTTTAGGTCTTGATAATGGAGCCATGGTAGTCCCAATATGGTTTGAATTTGAGCAGAGCTAATGAGAAAGAATGGCAGTCATTTATTTTATTTTATTTTTTTATAGAAAAGTCTGATTTACTGTTTTGAACTCCACGGTTCCACCTTCAACCTGTTGTACTTCATGATCCTGAATGTGTACAGCAGGATCACATTTTATGATTGGTATATTGAGAGAGTGTGCAAGTTGTTTGGAGATGAAGTTTACAGCTGAAACTTTATAAGATTTGAGTCCCCACTAGAGGATAAAATAATAGAAATAGTATTAGCAGAGAGCATGGTAACTTCTGAGGCTGAGGCTTTATCAGTATGAGGGACTTCATTTTATAATGAAATGGCCTCAATCACAACAACACAAACATAATATTTCAGTGATTCAGACACACATCCTGTAGTATAAATATATATATTAGTATATGGGAGATAACCTATAGTCTATATAAGCAAAACAAATTTAGCTTAATTTTTTAAAATAATAATAAAAAGTTAAATTTAATTTCTGGTACATTCATTAAATTTGTTTGATGACTAAATTTCTTTACATATTCGTCTGAATTTCCTCAGTTTTTGGTTCTGCCACAGACCAACAGGCCAGCAGGTGCTCTACATGTAATGTTGAGTCAAAAGGAGAACAAGACAACCACTAACTTAACTAATGTTAACATTCTAAAGAGCATATTGGAGGGCATAAAATACCCATATATTTAAACAGACAGTATCACAAAAGATTTTTGAAGTGTGCTATATTTTGAAAATAAACATTATTTTTTGTTACGAAGTATAAAATATGTCAAAGATACAGTGTCCTCCACTAATATTGGCACCCTTGGTAAATATAAATTATTGTTGAACCTTTTGATTCCAGGTAAAGAAAACCAGGTTTATCTAAAAAATATCTTCGTTAAATACAGGTGTACAACAATTATTAGCACCCCTATGAATTCATATGAGAAAAATATATTTGAAGTATATTCCCATTGATATTTTACATTTTTTTAGTGCACCTGCGTGACTAGGAACAGGAAATTGTTCAACCATGACTTCCTGTTTCACAGGGGTATAAATATGAGGTAACACACAGGCCAAATTCTCTCAGTCATTTATAACAATGGGTAAGACCAAGGAATATAGCTGTGATGTGCAGCAAAAGGTTGTTGAGCTTCACAAAATGGGAAGTGGCTATAAGAAAATAGCACAAGCACTGAAAATGCCCATTTCCACCATCAGGGCAATAATTAAGAAGTTCCAGTCAACTGGAAATATTATGAATCAACCTCGAATTGGACGTGTGTCTATATCGTCTCAACTCACTGTGAAGAGGATGGTTCAAGTGGCCAAAACATCTCCAAGGATCACAGCTGGAGAATTGCAGAAGTTAGTTGCGTCTTGGGGTTAGAAAGTCTCCAAAACTACAATCTGAAGTCACTACATCACCACAAGTTGTTTGGAAGGGTTTCAAGAAAAAAGCCTCTACTCTCATCCAAAAACAAACTCAAGCGTCTTCAGTTTGCCAGACACTACTGGAACTTCACATGGGATCGGGTTCTATGGTCAGATGAAACCAAAATAGAGCTTTTTGGCAATAAACACCAGAGGTGGTTTTGGTGCACACAGAGAGGTAGCCATATGGAAAAGTACCTCATGCCCACGGTTAAATATGGTGGTGGCTCTTTAATGTTTTGGGCTGTTTTTCTGCCAGAGGACCTGGACATTTTGTTAGGATACATGGCATCATGGACTCTATCAAATATCCACAGATATTAAATGAAAACCTGACTGCCTCTGCCAGAAAGCTTCAAATGGGCCGTGGTTGGATCTTCCAGCAGGACAATGATCCAAAACATACAAAAATGGTTTACTGACCACAAAATCAAGGTCCTGCCCTGGCCATCCCAGTCCCCTGTGGGGTGAACTGAAGAGGAGAGTCCACCAGCGTGGACCTCGAAATTTGGGGGATCTGGAGAGGTTCTGTATGGAGGAATGGTCTCAGATCCCTTGCCATGTATTCTCCAACCTCATCAGGCATTATAGGCATTTTTTGTTAAACCTGTGTTGTGTTTGCAATTGATTGATATCCATGAGAGCAGAGTATTTTTGTGATTTTTTTTAACAAAAGATCAAAAGGTTAAACAATAAAGACAATTTTTCACAGCCTTTTTGTTCATATTTACCCAGGGGGCCGATATTAGTGGAGGGCATTGTAAATTTAGATTTACTTTATTTACAATGTAAGTGATTGTTGTGAAAGTGTTTAACTGTTCAGTGCTTTGGTAAAGAAATTATTATAAAGAAAACAATATGGGATGGGTATCGGTATCGGCTGATACTCAAAGATCCAGTATTGTTCAAGTTCAAATTCAGGTTCAGTTTATTTGTATAGCGCTTTTAACAATGGACATTGTCCCAAAGCACCTTTACAGAAGTATATACATTCAGGTGTAAGGAATCAGCTTCGAAAATGAAAGAAAAGAAACAGACGTGCACGCTTGGATTCAAAGCACCTTTTTAAAGGAGATAAGAGTTTAAAGTGTGCCCGCATTATCTACCAGAATATGTAGTGAAAATTACCTGCATCTCTCCACCAAAATATGTAGTGGAAATTAGCTGTTTGGGTTAAGTTGATATATTCTCCACCATTTTATGTAAGTAAAAATTAGTTAAATTGAGCTATCTTTATTCTCCAAAGATGTCGGAGAGATTAACAGATCAGCTCGAAAGGGGAAATTTGGCTAATTTAGTATTACTGATCAACTATTCGTCCAGCGATAAGTTGAAACTAGTGTATTCATTAATTATGCATTAGATATTACCTCCATGGCCACCGGCAATAATATCCTAAACATAGTGAAATATCATTTAAAGAGCATGTAGCAGAATCGCAATTCAAGGCAATAGACACTTGTAAGCAATAAGAAGACGTATATTTAAGAACAGACGAGACTTTATTGAACTATTCTATGACACAGAAACTAATCTAATATATAAAACACACACACACACGCACACACACACACACACACACACACACACGCATACATAAACGGGTGATGATGAAGAGTGAATGAAGTTCCGAGTCTCTAGCGTTGCATGCTATTTCACAGACCATGATCTGAACGAACCATCAACTTATTAAGTTATCTTCACTTCCTTTAGAAGGGCTCAATTTATTATAGACACCAGATTAGCTAGATTCTGGGGTATTGCACTTGCCTTAGCTGTGTTGAAGGGATTTCCTCGTTACGTCGTGGTGTCGTCAGCGGTCCGGTCGGTGAGAGGCGTCTCGGAAGACCAATCAGAATCATGAGTGGAATGAAGGCGGGAGGCTTGAAAAGCAGGCGGCGGCTCTCGCTGGGTCCCCAGGCCGAGGTAAACGTGATCTTATCTCCCCGACATTGATTGGCTCTGGAGACCCTAAACCGACACCGTCCTTCGAAGCGTGCCAAGAAGAAAGAGACACGAGAGAGAGAAAAGCAAGCAACGACCCGCAAAACTTGTGTTCTTAGAATTTTAACACTTCCTGGGCTAGTCCAGCCCATAGTGCTTCCTCTAATCAATATTGTCTTTGGGCAGGGTGTTAGCCAGATTCTCCACCTATTATGCTAATCAGCCCCTTGTCCATGTGGATGAGTGGTTCCACACTCTTCAATGGTGAGTGGATTATTAAACTTTGTCGGAAACTTTGCATGTACATATCAGAACAATCTACACCAATTTCCTTACTCTTATGATTTAGGAAATCACTCAATGAACACATACATACCAAACAAGACATGTTTGACTATACTTAAAGTATATTACTAATATTTAAAACACAATGATCCTCCTAGGGCTACTACACTAATATATGGTTAAATGGAATAATTAGTGGCAACTTAAAGGTGATACACATGAAGAAAATAGAACAACACATGGTAGGACATAGGTGATTGCAGTTGTTCAAAGATGTATTAATTTCCACAGTCGTTGCTCCTGGTAGGTGCCGATTGTGGAATGTGTGAGTCCTTGTGTAGACTTGTGGAATTGTGGAATGTGTAGTCTTTGTGACTGAGCAAAAAGGTCTCTCCTTTCTTCCAGAAATTATTGGCCTTACTGGTCTGGCCCAAAAGGCCTAAATCACTGCATTTGAGAGCAGTTTCTGTGGTCGAGAGGGTTCAGCCCTGGGTCAGGGAGGCCTTTAACGCTTGCCGTGTTGGTTGAGATAAGGCGAGTGCACACGCTGGATTTAAGTGGCGTCTGGGTGTGGATTCCTGGTTTTATGGCTCCCTGAGTGGAGACATTTTGGTCCAGAGTTTCTTGTGGGTTCTCTGGCTGAGAAGGCCCATTGTTTTATTTCTTCTGGTTATAACTGTGTGAATTATATGATGCTGCTTGTGCTGAGGCGTTACACAGGACATAGACTTTAAAAGAGGAAGAAACCTTGAGAGGAACTAGACTCAAAGGGGAACCCATCCTCATCTGGGTAACACCGGGTAGTGCAATTATAAGTAAATAAATCTCTTCTATAAATGTACCAGTACCACACGGTCAAATAGCAGTTGTGAGACCATGAAAAATTCATTACAGTTTTTATATGAAGTCTGTTTTGTTGAACTTCACCACTGTAATCTCAATGATCTTTAGGCTGCACCGTGTGGGGCCATCCTCAGCAGCAACATGTGACTTCATCCAGACATACCAGTTCACCACAACACACTATGCACTATTGGTATTTTAACAAGCATTTCAGCGCTGTAAGATACCAATACTGAATCTTTGAGTATCAGTCGATACCGATACCCATCCGTAGACAGTGTGACAATGTTGAGTAGATGAGTACTATAGTCTGTTTCATTATTATTTTTGTAAGCTTACTCAGGCTGAATGAAATGAGGCAGTTTAATATGTGTGCTGTAGAAGATTCTGTGGAGCCTAATGACCAAAATGCTCATATCACACAAATTTTTTAATCCATAATCCAATACTTCTTCCACAATCCAGCACTTCTTGACCTTATTAAATTGATTTACCTCCTCATACTCAACCTGGTTCAATTTGGATAAAATATTTCATTAAGTGTAGCATGATTTATACATAATAGCACTTTATTTTACCCCAGTATCATTCAAACATGAGATTTTACAATCAAAGCAAAATGAAATTGTACAATGTTCTTTTTACATCACTCCTGCAATACATAATTTATATATATATATATATATATATATATACATACATACACACACACACACACACACACACACACACACACACACACACACACACACACACGTATGTATATAGATAGATAGATATAGTGTACAGTATATTGGTTACATATGTATTATAACTAATTGTTACTGAATTATACCAGCACCAGCAAATTATTTTAAATTCATGTATACATTACAGTTTTTCTCAGTCGCTTTTGTACATTTATTGAATCATCCTTAATATTTGCAAACCAATAAGTGCATTTCTCGAAACAATTGGTACAAACAGCACCACACAATGGGTTATCTGCAAAAGCCTGTAACTTGCTCAAAATCTTTAGTTCATCTCTCAAAAGTAAGTATTTATGTCAATGAACATATCAGTGCCATCAGAATGAAAAGTCCTTGTGTCATTGTTCAAGGACAAGAGAGTCAGCATGCTTAGCCATGTTGTCAATGTAACAGTGTACTCTGTATTACCTGATGTAAAACTATGGCTACGGTTCTGATGACAATGATTGAAAATGCACAAGGCTGCACTTTTTCTGTTTGGCATATATCATATATATTTCAATAGCACAAAGGTACACATTACTGTATGTGGGATATAGATTGAAAGAGATTGGGCAGGATTCACATTTACACTTGTTGGTCTGTCAACAAATTACAGTACAATGTCATGCCTATGTCCTTGGTCCCTTCTACCTCTTCCTCTGTTTTGCCTCTCTACCCTTCCACTATGCATCCCTACACCTCTCCTTCTTCCCGGATGTTGACCCTGTTCGTTTCCTTGTTGTCCTTCCATTGTCAGAAATTGTAACACTTTGTTGTGCTCTGTCTATATATGCTTGCCAATTGAAGGTTCATGAGATGCACCTCTGAGCTATTTTAGAGAACTGGTTGATCATTGGTTGATCTAACGCTTCACACATTTCCCTTCATTACTGAAAGTCTGATATCAATTCATCAATTCGGGGCACATTTACAAAAAAAAAAAAAAAAAGTCTAATATAAATGTATAGAAAATATGCTTGACAGGTTATGACAACTAGTTCAACCAAAGAACTAATGCTGAGATGTTTTGGGGGGTAAGACTATTCAACAGGGGACCATATAATATATTTTGATCAACATGACATAAGCAATTGATAATGTAGGAAACAGCAGACACTTCTACATAATCAACTGCATGAATGTACCAAAGCTTTTGTAATTTGTTCAAAAAAATGAGAAACTGCTTGTATGATGTTCACAAGTGACTAGATTATGTGGAGTTTGAACAAGTAGATTTTAGAATTTCAGTTTTGATCTGAGAAATGCACCAAAGAGACTGAAAAAAACTGTAATACAACATGCTAAATATACTATAGATATTATAGATCTGTTTCTTGTTCTACTACTTCATGCATACATTCATCTTGAAGAAGATTCATGGAAAGATGTCTCTCTGGAGAGAAAAACAAATGGTACATTTGTCATTAATGTCTAACTTGTAACTGAACTTGTCTTTAGTGCAGTTTTAGAATTATGAGTTAATATGTTACTCACCTTCAGTAGCAAAGGAAATTAAGTTTTTCATTGCAGTCTCTGTTTTCCCAGGTATACGTCTTGGTGTCAAAAGCTCCACAGCGGTAATGTGGAAATGGACATGAAGGCAGTGAGATCAGGCTCTCCACCAGCTTCCCGTTCACCCAGAACCATTTTCCATTCAGGAAGCGCTGGCCGATCCACACACTGACTGGTTGAACAGCCGTAGTTTCAGGCAGGATAAACTGGGTGTACAAGGTCGGCCAGGCCAGGCCTGTGTACTTCACCCTGCAATACTGCAGAGCCTCTTCCCAGGTCATCTTCTCCTTCACCAAGATCAGCGGGTAGTTTGGCAAAATGGAGCTAGTTGAGATAGATGAACTGGTAGATGAGCCAGATGAACTGATAGATGAGCCAGGTGAACTGGTAGATGAGCGAGTTGAACAGGTAGATGAGCTAGGTGAACTGCTAGAGGAGTCAGATGAACTGCTAGAGGAGTCAGATGAACTGATAGAGGAGTCAGCAGAACTGATAGAGGAGTCAGATAAAATGCTAGATGAGTCAGCTGAACTGATAGAGGAGTCAGATAAAATGCTAGATGTGCCAGATGACATTCTAGATACATCATAACCGCCATGTGCATTACCTATTTGAACCATCCTACAGAGAAGTAGGAAAGAAATAATAAGTAGCAATTTCATCTCTGCTGTGATGTGCCTGAGCTCCATAAAGCTTTGTCCACCTATGCCAACCCAGCTTACATTTCCCAAATCCCAGCTCAACTGAAAAAACTTATTAAAAACACATGCAAAATAGGATAACCACTCATGTAAGGTGCAAAGAGATATGACAATATAATAAAAAAATTATATTATGACAGTCCATGGCGTGTGTGACATTATCAAACTATTGACACTATGAACACACACACACAAGCTAATACCAGTGCATTTTCAAGTCGTCCTGTCTGAAACAGGTATTTTAATACCAGTTTATGGTATTTGTTTTAGCAGCAATTTAAGAAAGAAATGTGCAAAAATTGTAGAGGTCTGCCAAATGCCATAAATGTATTCTATTTACAGCATTTGGCAGACGCCCTTATCCAGGGCAACTTACATTTATACATCTGAGCAATTGAAGGTTAAGAGCATTACTTAAGGGCCCAACAGTGGTAGTTTGGCTATGCTGCGATTGGAACTCATGACCTTCCAATCAGCAGCCCAACACCTTAACCACTGAGCTACCACTGCCCACAATTTTCATTACTTCTGCAATTTTTGCACATTTCTTTCTTAAATTGCTGCTAAAACAAATACCATTAACAAAATACTGTATTGACCACCTGCATTTTTGCTGCTAATTAGTATGTTATGTTTACATTTACAACATTTTTTATTATATTGTCATATCTCTTTACACCTTACATGAGTGGTTATCATTCCATTGAGTATGAGTTTGTGTGTCAGTCCAGTCTCTGAGTATTGAGGAGTCTGATTGCTTGGGGGCAGAAACTATTACACAGTCTGTCCATGAGGGCCCAAAATCTTCAGTACCTTTTGCCAGATGGCAGGAGGATGAATCGTTTGTGTGAGGGGTGTGTGTGTGGGGTCATCCACAATGCTGGTAGATTTGCAGATGCAGCTTGTGGTATAAATGTCTGTGATGGAGGGAAGAGATCCTCTGCAGGGTCTTGCGATCCGAAATGGTGCAATTTCCAAACCAGGCAGTGATGCAGCTGCTCAGGATGCTTTCAATAGTCCCTCTGTAGAATGTGTTTTTTCAGCCTTTGCCAGAAAGTAGAGATGCTGCTGGGCTTTCTTGGCTATGGAGCTGGTGTTGAGGGAGCAGGTGAGGTTCTCCGCCAGGTAAACACCAAGGAAGATTAGATAAGATGTACCTTTATTGACCCCCCATAGGGGAAATTCAAATTGACACAGCAGCACAAGTAGAATTAGTAACATCAAAGAAAGAAAATAATTTCCATAAATACCTATACAGTAGAAATAATAGAAACAATAAAACAGGTCTGTGTGTATGTACATATGCTATAGTTCTATTTGTGTATGTACCTGTGCAATATCCTCAAGTATTTATTTACATACATATGCAAGATCTGTGGAATGACAATAAATTGTTGAGTGTCTGTTTCTGTGAGAATCAATCAGTGAAGTAGGAGGTACTGGGTATTGTAGCATTGTGGAGTCTGATGGCTGATGGCACGAAAGAGCCCCCCAGATGTTTTGAGGCACACGGCTGGATGAATCTGTGGCTGAATGTGCTCCTGAGCCTCCTCAGCTCAGCGTAGAGAATCAACTCTGAGAAGGATTGTCCATGATAGCTTTCAGCTTCCCTCTCATCCTCTTCTCAGTCACTTCCTCCAGCCTGTCCAGTTCCATCCTTACTACAGAGCTGGACGTCCTCACCAATTTGCTCAGTTTATTGGCCCCATAAGTCCCAGTGCCACCTCCCCAGCACACCATAGCAAAGAAGATAACACTGGCCACTACAGACTGGTAAAACATCTGTAGCAGCCTGGTGCACACATTAAAGGGCCCGAGCCTCCTCAGGTCACCAAGAATGTAGTGCTCTTGATGATCTCCACAGAGGAGTCCTTGATGTTCAGCAGATAGTGGTTGCTCCATCCTCTCCTGAAGTCAACAACCATCTCTTTTGTTTTGTCCATGTTCAGGGACATGTTGTTGGTGCTGCAAAAGTTCAATAGCCGCTGCACCTCCTTTCTGTATGCTGACTTCTTGTTCTTGCTGATGAGACCCACCGCAGTCATGTCATCAGCATACTTGATGATGTGAATCAAACTATGCGTTGTCGTGAGTCAGCAGAGTGAACAGCAGTGGACTGAGCACACAGCCCTGGGGAGCACCAGTGCTGACTGCGGTGGTGCTGGAGATGCTTCTCCTGATCTGGACTGACTGAGGTCTTCCACTCAGGAAGTCCAGGATCCAGTTGCAGAGGGAGGTGTTTAGTCCCAGAAGACTCAGCTTTCCAATCAGGTGCTGAGGAATGATAGTGTTGAATGCTGAACTGAAGTCTATGAACGGCATTCGGATTTTGTCCAGATGGGTGAGGGCCAGATGTAGGGTGGTGGCGGTGGCATCATCTGTTGAGCACTTGGGAGGATACATGAACTACAGGGGATCCAGTGAGGGGGGTAGCATTGTCTTTATGTGCCTCATGATAAGCCTTTCAAAGCACTTCATGATGATGGGTGTGGGACGGGACGGTCATTGAGATTTCTTCAGTATGGGGATGATAGTGGTGGCCTTCAAGCACATTGGAATGACAGCGTTGCTATAGGAGACTTTGAAGATGTCAAAGAAAATCCACCAGCTGGTCTGCACATCCTCTGAGCACACTGCCAGGAATGGTGTCTGGTCCAGCAGCTTTCTGTGGGGCAACTCTGTGTAGAGTTTTCCTCACATCAGCTGTGGTAAGACACAGCACCTTGTCGTTGGTAGGAGGGGTGGTCTTCTTTGCCACCATATCATTCTGTGCCCCAAACTGAGCATAGAAGTTGTTCAGTGCATCTGTGAGGGAGGCATCAATGTCGCAAGCAGGTGATGTTCCTGTGATGTGGACGTAGTTCATGTGACATAGTTCCTGCTTTCGAATCGTTTGCCCGGAGTTTGTCACTTGTGTCGGTGTTTAAATTATACTGTTCCTTTATTTTTTATTAATAATTTTGCGCTAACATTTCCATTTGTTGTAGCTAGTCTTATTTACATTCTCACTTGAACACTGCTGTTTAAAGCCGACAACATGTTGGATGTTTCTTTACCTTTGAGTGTAGGTGAGGACACGTTCGAATTGCACACGGTGCAGTTGGAGTTGGACGCCATGGAGAAGCAGATCCGCGACCTACTAAAGAAGCAGGCCCAGCTGCGTGAACAGAGAGCTGCACTAGAGACATCTCGCGCTGACGCTCACAAAAGCACGGTAAGCTCATGGCGTGATACAATCACTCCCACCACCTCTACTCCATGCGTTTCTCTGCACAGGGGCCGTGCACGCAGGACGCAACCAGCCAAGGTCTCCTTCACTCCGGCGCTGACACACCATGGACCTTGGGTGCACCAGCAGCGGAAGGCGTGGGCCAGACGCCAGGCGAGGACCTCTCCCACTCTGCCGCCCTCAGTCTTCGAGATCTCCACCTGGAACCGCTTCGCCCCTCTCCGCGAGACCAAACCCAACGCCGTGATCATCGGAGACTCCATTGTTCAGAACATCTGGGTCACCTCAACTCAAATGTTTACTTGATTAAACATATTTGTTTAATCAAGCCTTTCGTAAATAGTTTTTTCCTTAGGTAAAGGAGCAGATCTAGAGGTCTCACGGGCATAGTGTGTTGTGGTGAACTGGGATGTCTGGATGCTGTCACCTCCCCACCTTCACCCATCCACCCAGGTTTGTTGATGGTGGGGTGGCTGGCCACCTTGTCCTAGGTAGCCCTCATGTCTGTTTTACCTTCTGGCTCCCCCTTTTAGTTATGCTGTCATAGCTAGTCTTGCTGGAGTCCCTGCTTTCACTTACGCAAAGTACACTGTCCTTAACCATTACGGGACAATAAGCATACCTAATTATCTCTCTCTCTCCCTCTCTCTCCCTCTCTCTCCCTCTCCCCTTCTGTCGAGCTTCACATGATACTCCTGAGATGCCAGTGATCCCGACCCCTTCTGCTCTCTGGACCTGCCCGATCCATCCTGATGCCCTACTTCTGGTTGGAGATCTCATCAATTGGAAGTCACATGCTGCTGCTGAGGATGGTCCCACACGGTGCAGCCTAAAGATCATTGAGATTACAGTGGTGAAGTTCAACAAAACAGACTTCATATAAAAACTGTAATGAATTTTTCATGGTCTCACAACTACTATTTGACCGTGTGGTACTGGTACATTTATAGAAGGGATTTATTTATTTATAATCGCCCTATCTGATGTCACCCAGATGAGGATGGGTTCCCTTTTGAGTCTGGTTCCTCTCAAGGTTTCTTCCTCATATCATCTCAGGGAGTTTTTCCTTGCCACCGTCGCCGTTGGCTGCTCATTGAGGATAAATTCATAAATTTAAAATCTATGCCCTGAATTTATATATTTCTGTAAAGCTGCTTTGGAACATTGTCCATTGTTAAAAGCGCTATACAAATAAACTGAACTTGAACTTGAACTCAACTAATGGTAAGGTTCGCACCCACTGTTTTTCTGGCGCTCGTGTTCTTAATGTCGCTACACAGGTACCCGCGATCCTGAAGGATACCAAGAACACCGGAGCTGTTGTGCTGCACGCGGGGGTGAACGACATCAGGCTACGGCAGACGGAAATCCTGAAGAGGGACTTCGGCAGCCTGATAGAGACGGTATGCAAAGCATCGCCCACGACGAAGATCATCGTGTCTGGACCTCTCCCCACATAAAGACGTGGACTTGAAAGGTTCAGTAGACTTTTTGCTTTAAACGAATGGTTAATTACATGGTGTAATGAACAGAAACTGCTCTTTATAAATAACTGGAATCTTTTCTGGGAGTGTCCTAGATTGTTCCGCGCTGATGGCCTGCACCCCAGCAGACTTGGAGTGGATATCCTCTCAGACAAGACACTACACACCATATGACTCGTAAGTACAAATTCAAATAACAATAACAGCTATGACAGTCAATGTTCGAATTATTTAAATGACAATACGACATCTGTAGTTTATCCTATAGAGACTGTGTCTGTTCCCCGAGCTGAACAAATATTTAGAAATTTTCGGAAAGTTTGTTTGAGTAACCTAATTAACATAAAATTAGACCACACTGAACGCACAGCCAGCACCTTTGATCTGAAGCTAGGACTGTTAAATATTAGATCTCTTATGTCTAAAGCACTTATTGTTAATGAAACCTTTACTGATCAGGAGTTTAATATAATGTGTCTAACAGAAACATGGGTTAAACCAAACGAGTACATAGCATTAAATGAAGCCAGTCCTCCTGGATATAGTTATATACATCAGCCCCGTCTAACTGGCAGAGGAGGAGGTGTAGCACACATTTATAATGAAAATCTAGGCGTCACACAAAAATCTAGCCATAAGTTCAACTCCTTTGAAGTTCTTCATACTAGTATAACATATGTAACCACTAAAAATAAGTCTATCGAGTCGATTCCGCAAATGATTATTTACAGACCTCCAGGGCCATACTCTGAATTCCTTTGTGAATTTGCGGATTTCATCTTGAAATAGGACCCACTCATAATGGTGGTCACACTCTTGACATTATACTAACATACGAATTAAACATGGAAAATATAGTCACATTTCCGCAGTCTGAAGCTATCTCAGATCATTATCTCATCTCATGTAAATTGAGTACTGATCATAATACATGCATCTTGCCATGCTACCTCATCAAATGTACATTCACGTGAACTACTGCACAGAGTTTAATCAATAACCTCCCAGAGATATCAACTATGATTCATTCACCGTGTGATTCCATAGAACCTGATCAAGCGACTGAATGTCAAAGTTCCACTATACACTACATAAGGTCGCTCCACTTAAAAGAAAAATGATTAGAGAAAAAAAGCTAGCACCCTGGTATAATGATCACACACGCACCTTAAAACAGATCACTCCACAATTAGAACGTAAATGGCGTCAAAACAAATTGGTAGTATTTCAAACAGCATGGAAGGAGAGCCATATCAAATCTCCCCTTTATCTCCAAGCTTTTAGAAAAGGTTGTTCAATTTCAAGTTCAGTTTATTTGTATATCGCTTTTAACAATGGACATTGTCCCAAAGCAGCTTTACAGAAATATATAAATTCAGGATATAGATTTTAAATGTATGAATTTATCCCTAATGAGCAGCCAGAGGTGACGGTGGTGAGGAAAAACTCCCTGAGACGATATGAGGAAGAAACCTTGAGAGGAACCAGACTCAAAAGGGAACCCATCCTCATCTGGGTGACACCGGATAGTGCGATTATAAATAAATAAATAAATCCCTTCTATAAATGTGCTAATGCTACATGGTCAAATAGTGCAGTTGTGTAACCAGGAAAATTCATTACAGTTTTTATATGAAGTCTGTTTGGTTGAACTTCTCCACTGTTCACTGATGGAGACTTGAGTGTAAAACTGTTTGTGGTAATTGTAGTCCTAAAGCCATCATAGCAAAACTGTTCATATGAATTGAGGTCCAAAGCTCCATCTTTATGGTTTTTAAGTGGTACCATGGGAATCCTGGACACTTCACCTTTGTTTCTGATTTACATAAAATCTGTAAAAGCTTTGAGGATTCATTTTTTTGGGAAATTTGATTTTCTGATTTTATTTTTACGATAAACATTCACTGAGCGGCTGCTTCTGTAAGAAAGAAATGCGGACATCTAAGAGGCTTAAATCAAAAAGTGAGACAGTCAGTGACGTGGTTAGAAAAGCTCATCATAAACTCACTGCACACACACACACACACACACACACACACACACACACACACACACACACACACACACTAAACCCACTGAGCCAAACTGTCACAGACTTTAAGAGGCTTACTGATTTGTCCAGAACACACACACACACACACACACACACACACACACACACACACACACATGCTTCTCCAGGTCCATAAACTCATTTCATTGCCACTGGAATCAGTTTTTCAAGGCTTACTGATTTTTAACTGGCAGGAAAAAAGACACACTATACCACAGGAACAATTTGATGGAAAGAGAAAAAGCAAACATCCCAAACACAACACACACACACACACACACACACACACACACACACACACACACACACACACACACAGATCATCAGTAGCTTTGTAGAGAAACTCAGCAGAACCTTAGCATTACATTACCTTTCAGTCCCAGCACGTCACGTGTTTCCTATCACGTGCACTTGTCCCTCATTTTGTTTTGCCTTGTATTTACTGTTTAGGTTCATGGTTCTTGTGTTCACAGTTTTAGTTGTAGTTTTGCACTTCATACTGTAAAAATTTCACTTGCAGTGGATTTTTTAACAGTCCAAGAATCCCTCCTGGAGAGGAACCACCTGATGTAGGAGCAACATGGGAGGAGAAGTTGGGTCAAAGCCACTCAGGAGTGGCCCAACACCATGTGCCCTTGTCACTCTGTCTCTTTGCTCTGTCATTTGTATTGCTGCATTTGAATTTCCTCTGAAGTGTGAAGTCAGAGTTCAGAATGATGTCATTTTTGTCCTTGCATTTAACTTTTATGGAAATGAGGTTAGTAATGTACACTGCCCTCCACTAATATTGGCACCTGTTGACAATTTTTCACTGCCTTCTTTGCTCATATTTACCAAGGGTGCCATATTAGTGGAGGGCACTGTATATACAGTACAACTCATATAAAGGGAAGAAGTGCTGCTGTGTTTACTGCTGATGCTGTGAGCGGCCATGTTGACTTGACATCAGTCTGTGATCCAGGAATACATACAGTACTGTGTAAAAGTTTTAGGCAGCCTAAAAAAATTTTTTGTACAAACTTTGTTATAGATTTTTTATTTTATGACGTCTACATGATCAAGTCAGTACAAAAAACATTTTAGATTCCCAAACATTAGTTTTCAAGCACAAAATTATTACGTAAGAGACACTTTTCAGACAAAAAAACACAATGAAGGCTGCTGGGTTTTACTGCAAAAATAAGAAGAGAGTGTGAAAGTCAAAGTGTCCAGAAGAACTGTGGCTGGTTCTGCAAGATGCTCAGTAAAACTTTTTATTTTTTTGTCACACCAAATATTGACTGTTTTATTTACTACTGTTTACTGCTCTTTACTGTGTGTTTTTTTTAATATAGAAATGTTTAATTTCATTATTTTGAAGGCATCTTTGCTCTAAAGCATTTTTTTGTATGTATATTCCCATTGATATATATTTTTTTTTAAATTTGTACACCTGGGTGACTAGGAACAGGAAATTGTTCAACCATGACTTCCTGTTTCACAGGGGTATAAATATGAGGTAACACACAGGCCAAATTCCCTTAGTCATTCATAACAATGGGTAAGACCAAGGAATATAGCTGTGATGTGCAGCAAAAGGTTGTTGAGCTTCACAAAATGGGAAGTGGCTATAAGAAAATAGCACAAGCATTGAAAATGCCCATTTCCACCATCAGGGCAATAATTAAGAAGTTCCAGTCAACTGGAAATGTTATGAATCAACCTGGAATTGGACGTGTGTCTATATCGTCTCAACCCACTGTGAAGAGGATGGTTCGAGTGGCCAAAAAATCTCCAAGGATCACAGCTGGAGAATTGCAGAAGTTAGTTGCGTCTTGGGGTCAGAAAGTCTCCAAAACTACAATCTGAAGTCACCTACATCACCACAAGTTGTTTGGAAGGGTTTCAAGAAAAAAAGCCTCTACTCTCATCCAAAAACAAACTCAAGCGTCTTCAGTTTGCCAGACACTACTGGAACTTCAAATGGGATCGGGTTCTATGGTCAGATGAAACCAAAATAGAGCTTTTTGGCAATAAACACCAGAGGTGGTTTTGGTGCACACAGAGAGGTAGCCATATGGAAAAGTACCTCATGCCCACGGTTAAATATGGTGATGGCTCTTTAATGTTTTGGGGCTGTTTTTTCTGCCAGAGGACCTGGACATTTTGTTAGGATACATGGCATCATAGACTCTATCAAATATCCACAGATATTAAATGAAAACCTGACTGCGTCTGCCAGAAAGCTTCAAATGGGCCGTGGTCGGATCTTCCAGCAGGACAATGATCCAAAACATACATCAAAATCAACACAAAAATGATTTACTGTACACAAAATCAAGGTCCTGCCCTGGCCACCCCAGTCCCCTGACTTGAAACCCATAGAAAAGCTGTGGGGTGAACTGAAGAGGAGAGTCCACCAGCGTGGACCTCGAAATGTGAAGGATCTGGAGAGATTCTGTATGGAGGAATGGTCTCAGATCCCTTGCCATGTATTCTCCAACCTCATCAGGCATTATAGGAGAAGACTCAGAGCTGTTATCTTGGCAAAGGGAGGTGTTTTGTTTGCAATTGTTTGATATCCATGAGAGCAGAGTATGTTTATGAATGTTTTTAATAAAAGATCAAAAGGTTAAATAATAAAGACAATATTTCACAGCCTTCTTTGCTCATATTTACTAAGGGGGCCGATATTAGTGGAGGACAGTATATATATATATATATATATATATATACACAGTGGTGCTTGAAAGTTTGAATTCTCTACATTTCTGCATAAATATGACCTAAAACAACATCAGATTCCTAAAAGTAGATAAAGAACCCAATTAAACAAATCAGACAAAAATATTATACTTGGTCATTTATTTATTGATGAAAATGATCCAATATTACATCTCTGTAAGGGCAAAAGTATGTGAACCTTAACATTCAGTATCTGGTGTGACGCCCTTGTGCAGCAATAACTGCAGCTAAACGTTAGCGGTAACTGTTGATCAGTCCTGCACATCGGCTTGGAGGAGTTTTAGCCCGTTCCTCAGTACAGAACAGCTTCAACTCTGGGATGTTGGTGGGTTTCCTCACATGAACTGCTTGCTTCAGGTCCTTCCACAACATTTACAAAATACGTTCTCAACATTGCATGTGAGATGAATATTTAGATTTCTTGTTTTCACTGGTGTAAGAAAGAATATTTTTTAGAAATTTTCTAGAAGTTAATAGGAGAAATTTAGAAACATTGATTATTTATAGGACTGGCTCACACACTTTGAATTTTGAATTGAAATATGATCTGAATTCTTTCATAATTTACTCTCAAAGAAAGAAAGTGTTGAAACTTGTGTTATATATTTATATATTTGTGGTATATATAAATTATACACACATCACATTAATTAAAATAATTTCTTTTTCTGTGGTGTATTAATAAATACTAATAATTTATTTTAATAGTTATATTATTAATATTAATATTAATATACTGTAAAAATTTCACTTGCAGTGGATTTTTTAACAGTCCAAGAATCCCTCCTGGAGAGGAACCACCTGATGTAGGAGCAACATGGGTGGGGAAGTTGGGTCAAAGCCACTCGGGAGTGGCCCAACACCATGTGCCCTTGTCACTCTGTCTCTTTGCTCTGTCATTTGCATTGCTGCAAACTTAAGAAATTTCCTCTGAAGTGTGAAGTCAGAGCTCAGAATGATGTCATTTTTGACCTTGCATTTAAGGTACAAAGTGGGGAACAAAAAACATGGTTGTCTTTTGTTAGCAACACACAAGCCAGCTAACTATAATGAGTGATGTATATTTTCCTATTCAGAACAGTGATGTGTAGAGTCAGTGTTATAGATTTAACAAGTGAACATATCTGTACGTTGATGTTGAAAGCTAATAGTACAACCCCATTTCCATAAAAGTTTTCATAAAAGATTTTTTTGTAAAATGCAATAAAAACAAAAATCTGTGATTTGTCAAGTCTCTTGAAACTTTAACTGACAAATGTACAAATAAAAGATATTCAATGTTTTCACTGACCAACTTAACTGTATTTTGTAAATATAAACAAATTTAGAATTTGATGCCTTCAACACACTAAAAAAACAAGTTGTGACAGAGGCAAAAAATAATACTGAAAGGTTTATAGAATATTCAAGTAACACCATTTTGGAGGATCAGGTTAACTGGTAACAGGGGAGGGTATCAGGATTGGGCATAAAAGGAGTATCCATCAAAAGCTCAGTCTTTGTAAGCAAGGATGGGTCATGGCTCACCACTTTGTGCCAAACTTTGTGAGAGAATTGTCAGTCAGTTCAAAAAGAACATTGCTCAATGCAAGACTGCAAAGAATTCAGGTCTTTCACCATCTACAGTGCATAGCCACAATCTAGCCACGGGAGGTCACAATCCAGTGTACTTTTTGTGCCGGTCCCAAGCCCGGATAAATAGAGAGGGTTGTGTCAGGAAGGGCATCCAACGTAAAACTTTTGCCAAATTCAATATGCGAATCACTAACATGACTTCCATACCGGATCGGTCGGGGCCCGGGTTAACAACGACCGCCATCGGTGCCGTTGACCTACAGGGCACTGGTGGAAATTGGGCTACTGTTGGTCGAAGAAGGAGAGGAGGAAGGTGTGTTAGAGGAGGAAGGCGTGTCCGTAGGCAGAGAGAGAAGAGGAAAGGCATGAGTTTAGGACTCAAAGTAGGGACTTTGAATGTTGGTATAATGACAGGTAAAGGCAGAGAGCTGGTAGATATGATGCAGAGGAGGAAAATCGACATTCTGTGTGTTCAGGAGACCAGGTGGAAAGGGAGCAAGGCTAGAACCATTGGAGAAGGGTTTAAACTGTTTTATCATGGTGTGGACAGGAAGAGAAATGGAGTAGGAGTGATCCTGAAGGAGGAGTTTGTGAAGAATGTTCTGGAGGTAAAGAGAGTGTCAGATAGGTTGATGAGTCTGAAGCTGGAAATTGAAGGTGTGATGTTGAATGTTGTTGGTGCTTACGCTCCACAAGTAGGTTGTGAGCAAGAGGAGAAAGACAGATTCTGGAGCGAGCTTGAGGAAGTGATGCAGAGTGTTCCCAGAGGTGAGAGAGTGGTGATAGGGGCAGACTTTAATGGACATGTTGGTGAAGGGAATAGTGGGGATAAAGAAGTGTTTGGGCAGGTTTGGTCTGCAGGTAAGGAACCTAGAAGGACAGAGGTTGGTAGACTTTTCTAAAAGTATGGAGATGGCTGTGGTGAACATGTACTTTCAGAAGAGGCAGGAACACAGGGTGACATATAAGAGTGGTGGCAGGAGCACACAGGTGGACTATATCTTATGTAGACACTGTAATCTGATGGAGATTAACGATTGCAAAGAAGTGGTAGGAGAGAGTGTAGCTAGACAGCATAGGATGGTGGTGTGTAAGATGACTCTGGTGGTGAGGAAGATGAAGAGAGCAAAGGCAGAGCAGAAGACAAAGTGGTGGAAGTTGGAAAAGGAAGAGTGCTGTGTGGTTTTCAGGGAGGAGTTGAGACAGGCTTTAGGTGGTCAGGAGGTGATTCCAGATGACTGGACTACTACAGCCAAAGTGATCAGGGAGACAGGTAGGAAGGTGCTAGGTGTGTCATCTGGAAGGAGGAAAGAAGACAAGGAGACTTGGTGGTGGAATGAGGAAGTTCAGGAGAGTATCCAGAGGAAGAGGTTAGCTAGGAAGAAGTGGGACAGTGAGAGGACAGAGGAAAGTAGACAGGAATATAGGGAGATGCAGAGTGAGGTTAAGATAGAGGTGGCAAAGGCCAAACAGAAAGCTTATGAGGACATGTATGCAAGGTTAGATAGTAAGGAAGGTGAGAGGGATTCGTATCGGTTGGCGAGGCAGAGGGATAGAGATGGTAAGGATGTGCAGCAGGTTAGAGTGATTAAAGATAGAGATGGAAATGTGTTGACAGGTGACAGGAGGGTCAGGGAAAGATGGAAGGAGTTCTTTGAGGAACTGATGAATGAGGAAAATGACAGAGAGAGAAGAGTAGTAGAGGCAAATATTGTTGAGCAGGAAGTAGAAAGGATTAGCAAGGGTGAAATTAGGAGAGCTTTGAAGAGGATGCAGAGAGGAAAGGCGGTTGGTCCTGATGACATACCAGTGGAGGTATGGAAGTGTCTAGGAGAGATGGCAGTAGAGTTTTTAACTAGGTTGTTCAACGAGGTCTTAGAGAGTGAGAGGATGCCTGAGGAATGGAGGAGAAGTGTTTTGGTGCTGATTTTTAAGAACAAGGGAGATGTGCAGAGTTGTGGAAACTACAGAGGTATTAAGCTCATGAGCCATACAATGAAGTTGTGGGAAAGAGTAGTGGAAGCAAGGCTAAGGGGAGAAGTGAGCATTTGTGAGCAGCAGTATGGTTTCATGCCAAGAAAGAGCACTAAAGATGCAATATTTGCTTTGAGAATGTTGATGGAGAAGTACAGAGAGGGTCAGAAAGAGCTGCATTGTGTCTTTGTAGATTTAGAGAAAGCGTATGACAGGGTGCCAAGAGAGGAGCTGTGGTATTGTATGAGGAGGTCTGGAGTGGCAGAGAAGTATGTTAGAGTGGTGCAGGATATGTATGAGAGCAGTAGGACAGTGGTAAGGTGTGCAGTAGGTATGACAGAGGAGTTCACGGTGAAGGTGGGACTGCATCAAGGATCGGCTCTGAGCCCCTTCTTGTTTGTGGTGGTGATGGACAGGCTGACAGATGAGGTCAGACAGGAATCTCCATGGACTATGATGTTTGCGGATGACATTGTGATCTGTAGTGAGAGCAGGGAGCAGGCGGAGGAAAGTCTAGAGAGGTGGAGGTTTGCTCTGGAGAGAAGAGGAATGAAGGTTAGTCGCAGCAAGACAGAATATATGGGTGTGAATGAGAGGGATCCAAGTGGATTCTGGAACAGTCCAGAGCAACGGGGAGTGTGGAAAAGAGGTGAAGAAGCGTGTGCAGGCAGGTTGGAATGGGTGGAGAAAAGTGTCAGGTCTGTTGTGTGATAAAAGAGTACCAGCAAGAATGAAAGGAAAGGTGTACAGGACAGTAGTGAGACCAGCGATGTTGTATGGTTTGGAGACAGTTGCACTGAGGAAAAGACAGGAGGAAGAGTTAGAGGTAGCAGAGCTGAAGATGTTGAGGTTCTCTCTGGGAGTGACGAGAATGGATAGGATCAGGAATGAGTACATCAGAGGGACAGCACATGTGAGATGTTTTGGAGACAAAGTTAGAGAGGCCAGGTTGAGATGGTTTGGACATGTTCAGAGGAGGGAGAGTGAATATATCAGTAAAAGGATGCTGAGGTTAGAGCTGCCAGGCAGGAGGCCGAGAGGAAGACCAAAGAGGAGGTTTATGAATGTAGTGAAGAAGGACATGAAGGTAGTTGGTCTGAGAGAAGAGGATGCAGGGGAGAGGGCTAGATGGAGGCAGATGATTCGCTGTGGCGACCCCTGAAGGGAACAGCGGAAAGGAAAAGAAGACCATCTACAGTACATAATATTGTGAAAAGATTCAGGGAATCCGAAGAAATCTCTTTGCGTAAAGGGCAAGGCCGGAAACCGCTGTTGAATTTGCGTGACCTTCGAGCCCTCAGGCGGCACTGCCTGAGAAACCGTCATGCTACTGTGATGAATATAACCACATGGGCTCGGGGGTACTTCGGAAAACCATTGTCACTTAACACGGTCCACCGCTGCATCCAGAAGTGCAACACCGCCATGTTCTCTGGGCCCAAGCTCATCTCAGATGGACTGAAAGGCAGTGGAAACGTGTGCTGTGGTCAGATGAGTCCACATTTCAGCTTGTTTTCAGGAAAAATGGACGTTGAGTTCTCCGTGCAAAGATGAAGAAGACCAACCAGACTATAAGCGTTGGTCAGTGAAAACATTGAACATCTTTTCTTTGTACTTTTGTCAGTTAATTAAAATTTCAAGAGACTTGACAAATCACAGATTTTTGCTTTTATTGCATTGTAGAAAAAATGCCAACTTTTATGGAAATGAGGTTAGTAATGTACACTGCCCTCCACTAATATTGGCACCCACTGACAATTTTTCACTGCCTTCTTTGCTCATATTTACCAAGGGTGCCATATTAGTGGAGGGCACTGTATATACAGTACAACTCATATAAAGGGAAGAAGTGCTGCTGTGTTTACTGCTGATGCTGTGAGCGGCCATGTTGATTTGACATCAGTCTGTGATCCAGGAATACATACAGTACTGTGTAAAAGTTTTAGGCAGCCTAAAAAAATTTGTTATAGATTTTTTATTTTATGACGTCTACATTATCAACTCAGTACAAAAAACATTTTAGATTCCCAAACATTAGTTTTCTAGCACAAAATTAATTGCTACAGAAAAATGTTTGTATGTCATTAAAGAAAGCAGCGTATTACGTAAGAGACACTTTTCAGACAAAAAAAACACAATGAAGGCTGCTGGGTTTCACTGCAGAAATAAGAAGCGAGTGCGAAAGTCAAAGTGTCCAGAAGAACTGTGTCTGGTTCTGCAAGATGCTCAATAAAATTTACCAGCTTGCTTCCTTATAAAACTGCACACATTGTACTGGAGACTATTATTTTTATTTAATTTTTTTGTCGCACCAAATATTGACACAACAAATATTTCATTTACTAATGTTTACTGCTCTTTACGGTATATATGTTTTATAAAATGTAGAAACATTTGATTTCATTATTTTGAAGGCATCTTTGCTCTACAGCATTTCTTTGCATGTGCCTAAGGCTTTTGTACAGTACTGTAGTTGAGAAGAGTACACCGAGGTCCGAGAACTTGACGAATCTGTTGCAGGTTAATGATCTCTGTGATAGATTATTTCGGAGACAACATTGCTGATACAGTCGGGTTGGACTCAGAGGAGATTTGGCCGCCAGCGTTCCTGGATGCTTTGGTTAGATGGGGTATTTGGAGAACTCTGGCAAATGAGATTTATGCTATGCATGTGTTCTGGTAGAGAGAAACACCTTGGGCTAAATTCCAAATTACTCCTGTATGCTCCAAATTATTTGGAGGCCTCTCTGAAAACAAAAAAAAAATCTTTATAAATAAAGATTCAACATGGATTCTATATTTAAGTGAATGTAAATATTACCTGATTTCATTTAATATTAATATCTGAGGTACTGAAATTTCACCTAATTACTGTGTATGATACTCTCAGGAGAGAGCAGGTTTTTTTTGCTTGCAGGGTCGACTGAAATGCATCCTCTTACAATTCAGTTTATAATGTCAGTGTTGTTTGGTGTTGTTTGGAGTTTCCACTCATAGGCTTTAGAATTTAATGAATCTAAGATTGGTTTTTGGACTTTGGACCTTTTTTGTACTTTTGGGCCTTTAATTTAGTAGAATTTCAATTAAAATTCTTCAGTAGTTCAGCTGTGAAATTAGCATTTGGTACATAATCTACAAAATGAATACAGCTTAAAGTAATTTAGTTGATCTTCATTATAAACATGCATTGTTTTTCACACTTCCTACATCCTCTTATTTCCTCATGACCTGATTAAAAGAGAGGAATCAAATAATGAATTCTCATTTCTAAAGAGAGTTCAGGAGGCAGAAGTGTTCATATTCCGTTATTATTATGGATGTTGAGCTTCGCTGTTCACACTTTCTGTAGTGCTTATCCTACACAGAGCCTGGAGCCTATCCCAGGGCACTCGGGGCAGGAGGCAGGGGACACCCTGGATGGGGTGCCAGTACATCACAGGCCAAATGTACCCTAGATACTTTAAGATGATTTAATGCACATTTTGTTTTCATTGCAGAACCAGGAGGTTTGT
This sequence comes from Cranoglanis bouderius, assembly GCA_023630585.1. NCBI lineage: Eukaryota > Metazoa > Chordata > Actinopteri > Siluriformes > Cranoglanididae > Cranoglanis > Cranoglanis bouderius. The sequence continues at coordinate 756,957 of CM042535.1, forward strand.
CCCAGAATATAATGTGTGTGTTTTCTTACCCTGCTTCTGCTGACAAGCACAGAATCTTTTATTTTATTTGCTTATCATGCAAATGGTCTCGGTGAGTCATGTGCCTCATTATTATCAGCACCATTATCCTTTTTTGTGAGTCTGTAAACTGTTCTAATGTGGAAATAACTAACATCCGACATCAACTGTGATATAAGAAAAGTGTGTTTCTAACAGAGACTGATTTCTGTCATTCTGTTTTCCAGATAAAAGAACAATGTGAGATATTATTTTATTAGAATTGTGGTAGTCAGATAGTCAGAGACGGCAGATCAGCTGTGATGGAAAGGCCGTTATCACACACTGTGCATTTTCTGTTCGAGAAGTTCGAGTGTCCCTGGATTTGGATGAGAAAATCTCCTAATGGCTACTGTTAAAGCTTAATCAAGAGAGTTTAATGATGGGGTTTGTCATATTGCCACAAAGCCAAAGGCTAAAAGCTAATCACATCACATCCTAATGGAGCTCTGCTTTTAATATAAATGAAATAAGGAAGCATGATTTGGAGGCCTGAGCCTCGGGAAAGAGCTGATATTGATTGCTGCTGGAAAGGTAATGGGAGCTAAATGTGTTTATTGAAAGAACAAAAAATAATAGCAGATTAGCGGAGACATTCAAGAAAGAGAAATTTCTGCATGGGGTAATTGCTATCTTCAGAAACATTAGTCTTGAACTGATATCCATGCAGCACAAGAGCACTATCTGTATCTGTTTTGTGCTTGAAATATCTGTATACATGGGTGTTGCGTGTCAGTGTGCCTGCTTCTGTGTGCTCTCTATCCACTCTTTTTTCACTGTTTGTTTGTTGTCCTCCTATAGGTAGATCCCAGTGGCAATCACCATTAACTGCTAGACAGGACCTGACCAATGGGAATGCAAGAACCCATCCAAAAGAGGTGGAGCTATTAGTATAAAAGCAGCACATGGCACCCTTGCATCATTTACATTACATTTACATTTACGGCATTTGGCAGACGCCCTTATCCAGAGCAACTTACATTTGAACTCATGACCTTCTGATCAGTAGTCCAACAGCTTAACCACTGAGCTACCACTGCCTACAAAATTGCCCCATTGCATTCACATTACATTTACATTTACGGCATTTGGCAGACACCCTTATCCAGGGGCGACTTACGTATATATGTATGTAAATGTATGATTGTACATTAATCCCCTTGTTCCAACCCCATGTTTTGACTAGGACCAGTAGTTTATGTGCTATTTCCTTCCACTCTTATGCTAGTTCCCTTGGTTTTGAATGTCTAGACACATTGGGTTAAAGGACGGGTGCATGTATTTTTTGATGATGTAGCCTAGTGTACTTAGTTTTCGTTTGATGTTTTTAGGCAGTCAGACTAACCACTTTAAATGCAGCCTAGTGTAGTCCAATTTTGTTATGTTCATTTCTTTGGCACTGTCCAAGTTCTCTCTCCTAGGTAAGACTAGTTTCCCTGTGTCACAAAACAAATGCACTGATGGATGCAATTGCAGGTAAAGCTGAGATTTAATGACAAAAAATGGAAAGCAAATCTAAATTATAAAACAAGGTCAGGGTCAAAACAAGCAAAAGGTCAGGTGATTAGCATAAAGGATAAACTAGGCAAGACAAGGTCAAAAATGTGAAGTGGATCAGGTCAATAACAATGAGGCAATATGGGATGCAGAGGCTTGGTATAGACAGTAGTACAAAGACAGGACTGAGCATATACTTCGCTATGTAAGAATGAATGAGAGTCTCTTCTAAAGGGTGTGTGTGTGTGTGTCTTGGGTAGTGTAGTTTGTGGCAGCCATGCTTGTAGGCCGTGGTGGCTGATGGGAGATACAGTCCACGGAGCGCTGTGATGTGACCCCCTGTTGTCTTGGTTTTGTGGGTGTCCTGCTGCACTTATTGTCTGTGAATCCAGTCTTGTGTGTGTAATGATAATAAAACCTTCAACCATATATCCGACCTCCTGTCCAGCTCTTATCCACAATCACCACTACTATCCATCACAATCTTACTTTGTTGTTGTTCTTGGATTCAGCCTAGACCTTAGCCTTCTGTGGCACTGTAACAGTGGGTGTGGCCTAAATGCATCACTCATAAATAAGATGCCAAGATACTTAAACCAGTCCACCAAGGGCAAGGTCTCACTCCATCCCATTTTTTTCTGTGAAAGAACCATGGCCTTGGATTTGTAGGTCTTGATTTTGTTGTGATGAAGCAGCTTGTGTACTTCAGTGATCCTCAGGGCTATGTCAGTGGGAATTTAATGCACCCAGTACAGCTACCTTCAGAGAACAGGGACTGTATGTATAAAACTTCTCAAAAAAAAAAAAAAAAAACCTTTGTAAAAACTAGGACGTGTGTAAGAGTAGGAGCTTTTTATAAAGAAGCTAAAAGCAATTATCAGCAAAGTCTAATACTGACTCTTAAGTGATGACTGAGGTGACATTTAAGTGTCATGAACTAAGGACTAGAATGATGTCAACCAAAAATGGCCACCAACCTCTGAATCAGCCAATAGTGAGCCTGCGAGGGTAAAGCAGCATGACACCATTCATTCATGATTTAATTAAGACATTGAACAATTATTTTAATATTTAAATAAAATTTAAAAATTTGCTTTGCATTATGTGCAAAAATATTACGAATAAGTACATGCATTTATAACAAGTTTTAACACTATGCTATTTGATGCTATTTAAGTAATTAACCCGATTAATCACATCATTCTAAATTGCTCTCACAGCAATTAGAAACGTAATTATTTAAAAAATTAAAAGTATTTAAAAAGAACACCTTGACGATCAAGCCTGTATCGTTTTATCAAGTTTGTCATCATACTGTACAATTCTAACACATTCTTTCTTTGTTGGAAATTACGCGGACTCCGCCTCTCTGCTGCCATATTGTTACTTCTAACTAGGTTAGGATACCTCTCCAGCACTATTAAATAATCTAGGAGCTGAGACCTAGTCTTAACACTTAGGAACATTTATGAATCATACTTATTCTTAAGTCTAGGAATAAGACTAAGATTACATCATTCTTAGAATTTTGACACACTTAAGACTGAAATGTTCCCCTGAGCAGATTTAAAGATATGGCCACAGATCTGTTTGGAGAGATCAAAGTGTGACCCTAATGACCCCCGATATAAAGTACAAGAAATACTAAGGCTGTTTTCAAACTTTGTTTGATTCAGCTAATTTAAGTCGACTCTGTGCTTTTCCACCCTCAATCTTGGCCGTATGGGAAATGAGCTCCAAATGAGCTCAGATCCCCAGAAAACGAACCAAACTTAGACCATCTCAGGAGGTTTATCGTGTCTCTCCTTGACATTTGGAGTGAGGGTTATATACAGAACCAGTTAGTTACAGCTCATAAAAGCACTAAAGTGTTTGAAAGTTTTTCTGAAACAAAAATGAAGGTGAAGGGGTTTGACAGGATGCATATACAATCCTGGAACAAGCTAAAGAAGATGCGACACTGGTACATGCAAGAGTGACACCAATTTAGACAGTTAGAGGAAATCAAGTACCCGTTTTATGAAGAACTTGATGCCATCCATGTTACTGGTCTCAGTGCAAAAAGAATAAGTGTGAATAGACTGTAGAGAATAGGGATGGACGATATTTTATCGTTTGCGATATACCGGTAGAAATTCTCCCCACCATAAGAATTGTTCCCGCGACAATAACAATAAAGTTGATGACGTATTTTTGTGTGCGACGGTCTGAGACCCATTCACAGCTCAGGTGCAGAGCAAAAACAAAAAAAAAAGTATGGTGGAAGGTGGATGTGAAGCTGAGGAGGAGTTTATTGCTAAATGAGGAGCCTGGTGTTTGGATATTTACTGTTTTTTTATGTATTTGGTATATTTTAGGAGGCTATCTGATGATGGGTAAGTTTTATTTTTAGATTAATGAATGTTTGTGTTTCTGAGGCTCTCGAGACTGCATGCAGCTATCACTTGTAGCCAAAAACAGTGGTGAGTGGTACTACATTTATATCTTCACTGATATCGTTATCACAATAAATACCAGAAAATCTCGTGATGTAGTTTTAAGTCCATATCGCCCATCCCTAGTAGAGAAGCAGCAAGTGAGCGGAGTCTGCTTTCAAGCCTAGGGACAGTGTAAAAAGAGTTCTCTTTCTCTCATCCCGCATTCCTGGCCCAGTTCTGAGATCGGTTCTTTTAATCCAACCCTGCAGCATTTGGTCATCAGGTCTCTTGATAATATAAAAAAAGGAATTAAAACAAATTTCTACCTACTAATTTTGTGATATTCTGTATTCAGTGATGGGATACTGAGAGATGGTGACTATTTACTTTTTTACATGCTTTATAGCACTTCTCTTGGCAAACTCAATCACACAAGCAACAATTAAAAACAACTTTATATGGATTGAAAGAAATAGGGAAATATCCCTCCCTTTACTCTAAGGGTAGAGGCATTTCATCTCCATTGTCCCTTGCTCATCATTAGCAAAAACCTTGCTGAGTTAAAAATAAATTTCAATCAAACAGCAGTTAAAGTTTATATACAGAGAGAGGCTGTGTTTTGGTCTGAATGCGGACGAGTGAATCCTTTTTCACTGAATTTCATGTCCCATTGTTTAATGAGCTCTCTTGCTCTACTCAGAGACACTATAATCATACAAACTTCTTCAAGTCTCACTCAAATAACAAGGTTAATTGGCTCAAGTCTTGGAAAAGCTCATTTGTCATTTGTCAGCTCCTCGACAAGACGAGGACCAATCATACAGCTCATGTGGAGGAAGAACATCTGCTTCTGAACAATTTAAGTTATTCTGTGAGCGGCTGAATGAGCTTTTTGAGAATTTACTGCATTAAGTAATAGTTAAAGAGAATGCTGATGAATCGTCCTGTAAACCTCTGTAAATGTACAGGCAGGTAGTGTATATGATGCAGGTGAGTTTGTGGAAGATGATCAGAAATAATGCCTCAGGCTAAACTGTCAACTTTTCCCCAGCAATCCACTGTTTGGACTTGTTCTGACATTACTTCTCAAATATTTTTCATGTTGGATTCAAATATCACCTTATATTGCATACCATAGTCACGTCCCAATGACTCGAGTAGCAGTTCATGGACTGTGGAGAGTGAAAACCGTAGGTAATAACTTCTATAAAGTTGATCAAACCTTAAAACTTTTTATGGTGATGTTTAAAGGTATCAACCGATGTATAAATTTTGACTAATTATCAACTAATAATTTTATAAATTTTGTTGCATTTAAACAGTATGTTCAACAGAGTGCAAGGATGTCCAGTTTTGAGCATTTTGTGAGATCCAGTTTTGGGAATGTGATCAATGTTTTACCTTTACTCCATGTTTTACATGTATTGGTATGAAAAAAAAAACACCTTGCAACTGCATCCACCTCCAACTCGATTTGTGACAATAATCACTTTGTGTTTGCATTTAAAACTTGTGCTGTGAGTCAGTAAGTAATAAACAGTGCTGAGGCCCTATACAGCATCTATCTGCAAACCCTTTCTTATGCCAAAGCCACTATTTTATTTAAATTGGACTGCTTCTTAAAACGCTGCTGACTTGTGCCAATAGATTTACTCATCACCACATTCAGATCGCCGTTCCACTATTTGGCACATCCTCATCTGAAGCTGTCACTGAGAAGCACTGGAGCGTTGACCTGGAGAGATATTCTGGCTTTCAATCTGGCAGACTAACATCTGCTTACTCAGCCTGTATTTCATAGCACCATTCAGAGTCCTTCTCCTCCAACACACCAACTGCTCCTGAATACCACATTTAACCCATACTTCCCCACAGACTTGTAGGTCCAGGTCCACTCACTGTGGAGTCCTTGTTAAAACTGGATTATACTGTAGTTGCTTTTAACTTTGCATGAACACATCCTGTTCAACAAAGTTCAACAAAACAGACTTCATATAAAAACTGTAATGAATTTTCCTGGTTACACAACTGCACTATTTGACCATGTAGCATTAGCACATTTATAGAAGGGATTTATTTATTTATTTATAATCGCACTATCCGGTGTCACCCAGATGAGGATGGGTTCCCTTTTGAGTCTGATTCCTCTCAAGGTGTTATGTAAGCAGTAGGCAGAGGAGTCAGGATGCATGCGCTGGGGAGACGTCAGTTAATGCAGAAAAGTTTATTCATACAAAAAAAAAGGTAGTAATCCACAAATGCAATAGTCAAAAAAGAACAGTAATCCAAAAGACAGGAAAAAACACTCGAGACAATGAAGTGGTCTGGGAACAACAAACACGGAGCTACGGAAATCGGAATTAGAACTACGGATACAGAGCTACGAAACTAGACTAGAAACATTTCTAAACTAAATTAATCTAATCTAATCTAATCTAAACTATTCTAAACTACAAATTACATACATACGTGCAATACTCCGCAACCAAGTGAACACAGACAGGGCTTTAAGTAGCGGAGTTCATTCACACTAAACAAGATTAGATCCGCGACACCTGGAAATGATAATCACAAATTAAATGAAGAACCAATGAGGAAAAAAAGGAGGCGGGGACAGAGACATGACGTGAACACAATAACAAACGCACATGGCCGAGGTAAACAAAACGAGAGTCTTTCTGAATGGAGCTGGAATGCGCTCCGTGGAATGCGGAAGTAGGCTACGCTCCATTTGCAGCGTAGCGAGAGAGAGGGAGAACCTAACACAAGGTTTCTTCCTCATATCGTCTCAGGGAGTTTTTCCTCACCACCGTCGCCTCTGGCTGCTCATTGGGGATAAATTCATAAATTTAAAATCTATATCCTGAATTTATATATTTCTGTGAAGCTGCTTTGGGACAATGTCCATTGTTAAAAGCGCCATACAAATAAAACTGAATTGAATCCTCAGAAATGAATCCTACACGTTTAACACTGTGGGCAGTATAGCACCATGTGACAATGTGTCCGCTACTGAATCAACAAACTAGTCTGGTGTATCAATTTGCATCCTTATGTACTATTCTTGAGTACAAACACTAGGCAGTTTACCTATTACGTTAAGTCTTTGATTTTTAAAAACCTCTCACTTAACCCTCAAAGGTCTGTTTTGCATACCAGTCTTCTGGATTTTCAAGATATGAATTACCTTTGAATGTAAGGTCAGAGTCCAATAAAAGAAGTCAGGTATCTATAGACAATAAACTATATAGACAAATCGTGGAACCTATGCTGATGGCTGGCTTCTGTATTTCTGCGTCAGTGCTGCAGTTCTACACAGCAATCATAGAGTCCATCCTCAATTCATCTATAACTGTCTGGTTTGGATCCTCCACCTCACAAGAGCAGGCCAAACTCCAACACATGATCAGGACAGTTCAGAGGATCATCGGATGTAGTCTGCCGACGCTTTGGGACATTTATAACAGCAGCATCACAAATTGCACTGGCTTGATTATAGCTGACCCCTTTCACCCCAGACATCACCTCTTCCAACCACTTCCCTCTGGAAGAAGACTCAGGGCCATCAAAGCCAGCACAAGAAGATACACCAACAACTTTTTTCCCCAGAGCTGTGGTGCTCACTTTCCCACAGTGGACATCTTGCATGTCGAATCAGCATTTTTCTGCTTCTCTCAATGTGTCTTTCACTGTAGCCATAACTCATCCCTAACTATAACTAATCCCTGCACTACAGTACAATGTTCATATCATTCTGTAAAATACTGTAAACAATAGTTATTTTATTTCTGTTTCCTCAGACCCTACATTTATATATTTTCACTTCCTCATATTTTGGTTACTTTCATAATTGCTGCTTTACAGGTGCATCTCAAAACATTAGAATATCATGGAAAAGTTAATTTTTTTCCCCATAATTGAATTCAAAAAGTGGAACTTTCATATATTCTAGAGTCATTACACATGAAGTGAAATATTTCGAGCCTTTTTTTGTTTTAATCTTGATGATTATGGCTCACAGCTCATGGAAATCAAAAATCTGGTATCTCAAAATATTAGAATAAAGAATTTATAATACAGAAATGTCGACCTTCTGAAAAGTATTTTAATTTATGCACTCAATACTCGGGCAGGGCTCCTTTTGTACGAATTACTGCATCAATGGGGCGTGGCATGGAGGCAATCAGCCTGTGGCACTGCTGAGGTGTTATGGAAGCCCAGGTTGCTTTGATAGCGGCCTTCAGCTCGTCTGTATCATTGGGTCTGGTGTCTCTCATCTTCCTCTTGACAAAATTCAGGTCAGGTGAGTCGGCTGGCCGATCAAGCACAGTAACACAATGGTCAGCAAACCAGTTACTAGTAGTTTTGGCTCTGTGGGAGGGGCCAAGTCCTGCTGGGAAAGGAAATCAGCATCTCCATAAAGCTTGTCAGCAGATGGAAGCATGAAGTGCTCTAAAATCTCCTGGTAGACGCTGCATCGACTCTCGACTCGAGAAAACCCAGTGGACCGACACCAGCAGATGACATGGCACCCCAAATCATCTCTGACTGTGGAAACTTCACACTGGACTTCAAGCAACTTGGATTCTGTGCCTCTCCACTCTTCCTCCAGACTCTGGGACCTTGATTTCCAAATGAAATGCAAAATTTACTTTCATCTGAAAAGAGGACTTTGGACCACTGAGCAACGGTGTTTTGAGTAAAAAGGTGTTTTGAGTTAATTAGCTGATTAGAGTCTTCTCAGGTCCACATCGCTGTATTATACATTCTTTATTCTAATATTTTTGAGATACTGGATTTTTCCAGTATCTCATTTCCATGAGCTGTGAGCCGTAATCATCAAGATTAAAACAAAAAAAGGCTTGAAATGTTTCACTTTATGTGTAATGAATCTAGAATATATGAAAGTTCCACTTTTTGAATTAAATTACGGGAAAAAATAACTTTTCCATGATATTCTAATTTTTTGAGATGCACCTGAACATCCAGTCTTTTACTCTATTATTCTATTTTTTTATTAAATCTAGTTAAATGTCTATTTTCTTGAATATTGTTAATAGTCTGTGCACTTGTCTGATCTGTTTAGTATGTAACATGTCATACATGTGCACACACACCATGACAAATTCCTCATTTGTGTAATATACTTGGCAAAATAAACATATTCTGATTCCGATGTTTTGATAGGTAAAGAAAAGATTCCCAGCTCACCAATAGAGACTGGCATGTTATGTTTTCTATATAATGTTATTGTCAACATAAAGTTTGCGTTCTGGATGTACAGTATAATTGGCTTTTTGGATTTGAATCAGTGATTTCTGGCACAGTTTGTGTCCTGGGCTCAACATGGTGTCTGGTTTCTGCTTGGATGGAAATAAAGAGTGACTGCACATTAATAAATTACGCATGATTCCTCTGGATGGTGTTTATTTGGGCATACTGAGCCAATATGGCAACTCATCTCTCACAGGCATGGCAGCTTTAATTATTTCCAGCATTTAGGCTTCCTGCTCATTTCACCAGAGAAACTTCACACACACACACAGTGAAAGAAAGGAGAATTCTCCATTTTGATGGAAAAATGATTCTCAACCAAATGATCTGTCAATCTTCTTGTAGTTTCCCTAGATATTCTGCTCGATAGAATAAACAACTCCTGCAATATTGGGTATCTTCGACACATTAAAAAAAATAAAAATTCATTCCTGACAAGCACACCTTATACCATGTCCTTTCAGTTTAGCATTTTTAGAGTTCTTTTCTGCCTGTGATGTGAACTGGAAATGCAATGAAACCATGACAACTATGAAGTTTTGAGAAGAGAGCTGGGTTGAGAATGTAAACAGAAGCTTTACCATTAGTTTTAGAACCTTTACCATTGCAGGGCTCTATTGCAAAATACTACTACAGAGCTGGGGCTCCACAGGGTTATACCTGTTATTTTCTCTATATACAGTATTTACAATGCTGGTGATAATGTTTCAAATGTTGATTTGCATTTCTATTCTGATAATAGCATAGCTCTAATGTTCTACCCAACGTTCTGCTGAGGAAATCTCTGATCTGTAAAAAGCATTACAGTAAAATCTCAACAATCTAAAATTAGACGTATGAAAAATTAAAAACCAAAAAAAAAAAAAAGATGCATTTAACTGCTATCCCTCAAATATACTGTACACCTTTTAGGGCAGACTAGGGCAATTATTGTCATCATATAAATACCTGGGATTTATTTTAGACAGTGATCTTTATTTTAATCTTCAGATTAAACAAACTATAAAACATAATATTTTATTATTTTAGGGACGGTAAATGTTTTTTAGCATGTTAGAAAAAAATAAAACTATAATTTACATTTTGTAAATGCATACTTTAAACCCAGCTCTGAAATCACGGAAAACATCAAAATGATCTCTATCAAATGACTGATTTCTCACCACTTTGGCTGCAAAGACAGATTTTTTTTGTATGTAACACAATTCTTGGTCAATTTTATTCATATCGGTTTGTATTGTTACAAACAAAAAACATGAGATGTACAATAATTTATGTTGTTCCTGAATAAGCACATTTATGTTGATGTTCCATCAGTGAGGTCTGAATTTGGTAAGATGGCTTTTAGTTATAATGCTCCAGCATCATGGTATGACTAACATCTAAAATTTGTGTAATTAATTCCATTAGACACACTGCCCTCCACTAATATCGGCCCCCTCGGTAAATATGAGCAAAGAAGGCTATGAAAAATTGTCTTTATTGTTTAACCTTTTGATATTTTGCTCAAACAATTCACAAAAATTCAAAAAAACAATTGCAAACACAACACAGGTTTATCTAAAATATATATATATATTTGTTAAATATAGGTGTGCAACAATTATTGGCACCCTTTTAGTGCTGCCTCCCTTTGCCAAGATAACAGCTCTGAGTCTTCTCCTATGATGCCTGATGAAGTTGGAGAATACATGGCAAGGGATCTGAGACCATTCCTCCATACAGAACCTCTCCAGATCCTTCAAATTTTGAGGTCCAAGCTGGTGGACTCTCCTCTTCAGTTCACCCCACAGGGGACTGGAATGGCCATGGCAGGACCTTGATTTTGTGGTCAGTAAACCATTTTTGTGTTGATTTTGATGTATGTTTTGGATCATTGTCCTGCTGGAAGATCCGACCACAGCCCATTTGAAGCTTTCTGTCAGAGGCAGTCAGGTTTTCATTTAATATCTGTTGATATTTGATAGAGTCCATGATGCCATGTATCCTAACAAAATGTCCAGGTCCTCTGGCAGAAAAACAGCCCCAAAACATTAAAGAGCCACCACCATATTTAACCGTGGGCATGAGGTACTTTTCCATATGGCTACCTCTCTGTGTGCTCCAAAACCACCTCTGGTGTTTATTGCCAAAAAGCTCTATTATGGTTTCATCTGACCATAGAACCCGATCCCATGTGAAGTTCCAGTAGTGTCTGGCAAACTGAAGACGCTTGAGTTTGTTTTTGGATGAGAGTAGAGGCTTTTTTCTTGAAACCCTTCCAAACAACTTGTGGTGATGTAGGTGACTTAGGATTGTAGTCTTGGAGACTTTCTGACCCCGAGACACAACTAACTTCTGCAATTCTCCAGCTGTGATCCTTGGAGATGTTTTGGCCAGTAAAACCATCCTCTTCACAGTGTGTTGAGACGATATAGACACACGTCCAATTCCAGGTTGATTCATAACATTTACAGTTGACTGGAACTTCTTAATTATTGCCCTGATGGTGGAAATGGACATTTTCAATGCTTGTGCTATTTTCTTATAGCCACTTCCCATTTTGTGAAGCTCAACAACCTTTTGCTGCACATCACAGCTATAGTTCTTGGTCTTACCCATTGTTATGAATGACTAAGGGAATTTGGCCTATGTGTTACCTCATATTTATACCCCTGTGAAACAGGAAGTCATGGTGGAACAATTTCCTGTTCCTAGTCACCCAGGTGTACTAAAAAAATGTAAAATATCAATGGGAATATACTTCAAATATATTTCTCTCATATGAATTCATAGAGGTGCCAATAATTGTTGCACACCTATATTTAACAAAGATATTTTTTTTTATAAACCTGTGTTGTGTTTGATCTCCATGAGAGCAGAATATTTTTGTGATTTTTTTTTTAACAAAAGATCAAAAGGTTAAACAATAAAAACAATTTTTCACAGCCTTCTTTGCTCATATTTACCCAGGGGGCTGATATTAGTGGAGGGCACTGTAAACTGCAGTTTTCATATGTTTACTTTTCTCTTTTTCTTCTCTTTGTTCAGCTATATCTGCTCACAGCAGGCCTAATGCCATTTCTAACACAGCAGTGAATGTGTTTGTGGTTGTTCCCTTCAATTCAATTCAATTCCATTCATGCTGCTTTCTTCCTCAAGGTTGAACTGGTGGTACCAAAAAACGATTGAACAGGGAGGAAGACGGTTTGTGTGCTGTGTTAGTCACACAGAAGCTGACCTGCTGCAACAGATCAGGGATAGGATCAGAGCTTGAGTTATTTGACAGCTTGGGATACTTGACTTAATAAAAGGACGTTGGTTTTCAATTAAAATCAATTTAGCTTTACAAAAATCCAGATGTAGATTTTGATTCCTAATGAGCGAAATGAGGGTGGTGAAGAGAAACTCCCACAGATGACATGAAGAAACCCTGAGAGAAACCAGACTCTCTGGGTGACACCTGATAGTGTGATTATAAAACATTATACTATAATGACATACAGGAGTACAAGAGTAAAGACAAACATGAATGTACATTGTGAGCAGATCAGTTTGTATTCTGAGTTGAGTTAAGCACATAATGAGGGTTTAATACTGAAATTGCACACATCGTTGGCACGTTTTCTTTACAGAAATCATCAAATGAACAAAAACATTGGCATCATTTTACTAATTCGCCAAATCACAATAGTGAATTAAAAGTGTGATAAAAATCACATATATCCTGCACACAGATTATGAATTCATGACCCTGATTTAGTGTCTTGTGGCTTCATTAATTTGCACACAAGTAACTGTCTGAGCATGACATAAAAAAAGATCAAATGTAAAATAACAGTCTGCGCTGGATCAAGTGCTATTCTATGTGCTGCTGAATAATGAGTGTGGAAGCCATTTTGTTCAATTAAACCAGTGTTTAATGTGATTCACTACAACTAGCTCTATTCATTCAGTAATATATTGGTGATATACTCAACTCCTATTAGATTTATTTAAACACTCACCATCCTCTCATTCATATATCATCATATTAGCCTTTTTATTTTTCATTTTTAAATTTGCTCTCTAACATTGCAATACATTTAACAGAAAAAAAAAACCTGTTTCTTCTTCAGTCTGTATTTTCTAATCCGATTTTTGGGGTTTAAAGTGGAGTGTTTGTGTTATAGGTGGTGGTCCAGATCCTATCGAAAAACCCTGTCTTGGATGCTTCTACTCAAGAAAGATTTGGCAACCTCAGAGGTGTAAACTACATGCAGGTGATTTTAATAATCTGAACGTGGAGCCCAGAAAATCCACCAAACAGCTGCGTAACCCGACATTGAAAACCAGGAACTTTCCCCACAAAAATACTGATGTAACATGATGCATTGTCTGATGAAAGGATGAGTCTTGGGGTGCCAGGAAGTCTGAATATAGACCTGTTTTGGGCTGAGTGTTGTGCTGCAATTTGACCAGGAACCAGGGTATGGTATTGTGTCTGGATGAAACCAGACTCGTCATAGGACCCTAAACATCCGAGCCTTAGTTCTCCCTTCCTCGGTTATGGAACCAACTTCTTCCTGAGATCCTGAAGATAATGTTGCTCTCTGAAGGCATTTCCACCTTACAGTCCTCCAGGAGTTGCATTTTAATGGCGTGTAAATGATGGCAGATGGTCAGGAATCAGATCTACTGACAGCATGAACAGAGGCATATGCTCAGGAGTGGGTAAGATATGAATATTAATACAGCCAGGTGACAGCCACCTGGAGCGCAGGTTCATCAGCGCAGGACTGAGAATTCACAATATCCTCGAGCAGGTGGGATTTAATAATGTAAACTCTAATGCTTAGGATTTCTTCATAAATTATTCAAATGTCATCCTGTTTTTGTTTTATGTGTCTATGGCAGGATTCTGTGGAAAAACTCACAGAAGCACAAATTGGTAAATAATTTTAATAGTGCCATAAATGATGCTATAATTCCTCTTCCTGCCTTTTTTTCACACATATAAAACATGTCGGTCTTAAATTTGCTTAATCTGCACCATTACGAGCAGAATAATAACCCCATTTGATCATCTTTACTCAAGAATTTGCTCTCTTTATGTTTCTCTTTAGAGGTTTTGGTGGCTTTTGAACGTAAGGGAAGGTGACAAAAACATAATGATATAATAATAATAATAATAATAATAATAATAATAATAATAAAAAGAGCACTTAAATAAATTTAAGGTTGTTGATCATAACACCTCCATAACCTCTTCGTTTTTTTACATGTTTATTCCAACTGCCATCAGTTGTTATAAAGGATGTTTTTACCAGTTTTGATGTGAATTTGTCTCAAATTCTGTGTCAAAGTGCTTAGATTTTTGTTGATGTAAGGGTGTGTTGTGATAAAATTTGAAGCTGTCTGCTGCTTAAAACTTGCATCATGACTTCACAAATATGTAGTGAAAATTAGCTATTTGATGTTAATTTGATATATTCTCCACCATTTTACATAAGTAAAAATTAGTTGTTTAAATTGAGCTATCTTTATTCTCCAAAGATGTAGGAGAGATTAACAGATCAGCTTGCAGAGGGAAATTTGACTAATTTAGTATTACTGATCAACTATTCGTCCAGCGATAAGTTGAAACTAGTGTATTCATTAATTATGCATTAGATATTACCTCCATGGCCACCAGCAATAATATCCTAAACATAGTGAAATATCATTTAAAGAGCATGTAGCAGAATCGCAATTCAAGGCAATAGACACTTGTAAGCAATAAGACACGTATATTTAAGAACAGACGAGACTTTATTGCACTACTCTATGACATAGAAACTAATCTAACACATAAACACACACACACGGGTGATGATGAAGAGTGAATGAAGTTCCGAGTCTCTAGCGTTGCATGCTATTTCACAGACCATGATCTGAACGAACCATCAACTTATTAAGTTATCTTCACTTCCTTTAGAAGGGCTCAATTTATTATAGACACCAGATTAGCTAGATTCTGGGGTATTGCACTTGCCTTAGCTGTGTTGAAGGGATTTCCTGGTTACATCGTGGTGTCGTCGGTGGTCTGGTCGGTGAGAGGCGTCTCGGAAGACCAATCGGAATACTGAGTGGAATGAAGGTGGGAGGCTTGAAAAGCAGGCGGCGGCTCTCACTGGGTCCCCAGGCCGAGGTAAACGTGATCTGATCTCCCTGATCACATCTGATCACAAATGTGATCTGATCAATACGTTGATTGGCTCTGGAGACCCTCCACCGACCCCGTCCTTCGAAGTGTGCCAAGAAGCAAGCGACACACGAGAGAGAGAGAGAAGCAAGCAACGACCCGCAAAACTTGTGTTCTTAGGATTTTAACACTTCCTGGGCTAGTCCAGCCCAGAGTGCTTCCTCCAATCAATATTGTCTTTGGGTGGGGTGTTAGCCAGACTCTCCACCTATTATGCTAATCAGCCCACTGTCCCTGCAGATGAGTGGTTTAAACATGAAATGTGTGGATTAAACTTTGTCCTGAAACTTTGCATGTACATACCAGCATAATCTACACAAATTTCCTTACTCTTATGATTTAGGAAATCACTCAGTGAACACATACATACCAAACAAGACATGTTTGACTATACTTAAAGTATATTACTAATATTTAAAACACAATGATCCTCCTAGGGGTACTAGTTATACATGCTAAGTGGAGCAATTAGTGGCAACTTAAAGGTGATACACATGAAGAAAATAGAACAACACATGGTAGGACATAGGTGATTGCAGTTGTTCAAAGATGTATTAATTCCCACATTCGTTGCTCCTGGTAGGCGCCGATTGTGGAATGTGTGAGTCCTTGTGTAGACTTGTGGAATTGTGGAATGTGTAGTCTTTGTGACTGAGCAAAAAGGTCTCTCCTTTCTTCCAGAATTTATTGGCCTTACTGGTCTGGCCCAAAAAGGCCTAAATCACTGCATTTGAGAGCAGTTTCTGTGGTCGAGAGGGTTCAGCCCTGGGTCAGGGAGGCCTTTAACGCTTGCCGTGTTGGTTGAGATAAGGCAGATGCACACACTGAATTTAAGTGGCTCCTGGGTGTCTGGGTGTGGATTCCTTGTTTTATGGCTCCCTGAGTCGAGACATTTTCGTCCAGAGTTTCTTCTGGGTTCTCTGGCTGAGAAGGCCCATTGTTTTATTTCTTCTGGTTATAATTTTGTGAATTATATGATGCTGCTTGTGCTGAGGCGTTACAAATATCTGATTATACAGAAATCTAGTGATGCTTGAAAAGTAGAAATTATGTTTATTTTGAAATTTGCAAAAAGTAAAAAGTCAAAATATTTAAGTGAAAATTCAAATGAAGTACAAATAATATAAAGAATGACATGTCTTACTTTTATCCATTTAAAGCAACACTTGATGTTTGGAAAAAAAATGTTAGTTCCTGTTGTCACTTACATTACAGCAGCTATAAACAGTCGTTCCCTCACCAGTCTCTCTTTATTCTCTCTCTTCAAGTTAATAAGACAAAATTAAACGCAGCTTGTCATGTTACCATAGAAACCGCAAAGAAGTATAAACTCCTCTGTCCTGAAGATGTCGGAAAACTTAGTTACAGCTTTACCTCTGACTGTTACAAAGCGCTGACACTGGAGACTCCTTCCATACATTTTACATAAACACATTTCTCCTTACAGAAAACTTCACCATATCAACAATTACACGTTTTTAAATCTGTGTACATGAAGAGTCTGCTGTACACGTCCCTGTGAATGAGCCGTTACTATAGAAACGATAACGTATCAGAACGAGTGCATTAATATAAACCTGCGCTACAGTCAGAGCTGCTGTTATAGAAAATTAATCAACACCTTCTGACCAATCAGAAGCAGAACAAACAGCTCAATGTATTAAACACAAATTCGTCATGATAGAGCATGATTGTGTTTGAATCACAGGTTGTGCTTCATTCCAACAGAAAATCACAGCCTCAACTTCGCTTTTAGACCTTTTGGCCTCATTTACATATTTAATAAGCTGGAAAATGAATATGTTGCTGCACCTGGACTCCACAGGTGGCGCATCAGTGCCTACAGAGACGTCGTCATCCGTATCACTGAATTGCTGCAGAGCATTCTGGGAAAGTCTGAAAGAAATCCTAATCAATGTTGAATCAGGAGAGAGTTATGAGTGTGTCTGAACTCCACTGTGTTGAAATTGTTTGGAAGAAACACTTTAAAACCTTCTCTTTTTTTCCCCTCCTTTTTATACATGAAAAGTCTGTTGGTTCAGTCACATCTTCTCAGGAGGTTATTAGGTTCTCGTGTTGTTCCTCGCATGGTGATCACATTCTCATTACAGGGCTAGACCTCGATTTTTGTGCTGTTAAAAGTTTGAATTGACCTCAACCTTTTCTGCTTTCTGCATCACTGGAAAGTACACCCTGTGTTGTGTAGCTGTACATCACTGCAGTGGATTGCTGTTTCTTTTTAAAGTGTCTCTCTGTTCAGACGGATAATTTCCCCCAACACTTGAGCACTTCGCTAATCAGCTCTTATAACTAAGTCCATGCCGACACTTGAATGTCTGTTTTTATCACCTCAGATTTGGCACTATTTGCTTTGCACTGCTTTATTAAAATTTCTTTTTCAGCACAGCTCCAGTCACTAGGCCTCTTTTCAGTAAGTCAGATCGTTTGGTTCAGCTCACCAATAAGAGTCAACTCTTTTGTCTCTCTTCTTTCTTTGTGTAACTGTGACATGAGGTGTAACAGGCAATTTGGACCAACACACTGATTTAAGAGACAATGACAAATGATTTGAGACAAAAAATTGAAAAAGGTCAAATAACTGGTGTGTTAACTCTGATACTAAAATTGTCCTTCTCTCCCAGTGAGATTGTTCCCAAGGCCCCCCAAATCGTTGGACTGGTTTCAGACTCACTTGACTGTATCGGACCCCGGTGCATTTGCGTTCATCTTACGTCATCACAAGCGTGCATGGAGAGCACAACACATCTCACCATATTTTTTTTTATTATTATTTTGGTATTATTATGTGCAGCAGATATTATGGAGCTCTTCTGTGTCCCACAACGTTCCCCTGTCACTCATGGTGTAACAATTCTGTACATGAACAGTTCCTCCCTCCACCAGAGGGAGCAGTCATTTGAGTTGTAGCAGCACTTCCTGTTTGTAGCTTTATAAGCCATGTGCTTCATGCTAACCAGTGCGAAGTATTGTCAGTTATATCTACCTTACCAAGCCATTACATTTGCCTTAGCTTTCCTGTGCACCGATCTATTGCCTATTGGAATTGCCCCTTTTGTCTTTTGTCCGGATTAGTTTGCTATTTTTCTGCCTCTCTGTGTTTTAAACCTTGCCTGGACTTTGGCCCGACCCCTTGGATTCTTTGTTTATTATCTTCTACAATAAATACCTCTGCGCATGGATTCGAACATGCCTCCAGCTCTGGATACCTCACACATGGTACACGTGTGTTGTGGAAACTAATGATGCCGTCATCGGCTAAAACACATGCGCAGATTACTTTACTTCCTGAATAAGTGTGGAAAGATAGTCTCGGGTTCGGTACCACGGTATACTTCCTGGACCGCAACACAGCTTTCACATTACCAATTTTTCATGCAAACCGTGCTCTGTTTCAGACCAAACTGCCAGTGTGAAAGCCTCCTACGTCATCAGCATTCATGACTTGACTATAGACCTTCCTCAGATTCTGAACACATATTGATCTGAGGATCCTAAATTAACTTGTATTGTATCGCATTATAGCAGATTCAGTATCGTCAATTAGATTTAAAAATCATATCTTATCGTGTGGAAGCCTGAGGTTTACAACTTTAACTGTGACTGTAAAGCTGCTTTGTGACGATGTCTATTGTTAAAAGCGCTATACAAATAAAAATCTAATTGAATTGAATTGACAAATGGCTTCATTTGAAATCTTACTCCACCTTCTAATTGCATACAATTAGCTCTCAACCTTCATCTTAAAGATCTGACTTGTTCATGAACTCACTTGACCTCACATGAAATCACTATTTGTTACTAATATGCTCTCCTTTTGTTTGCCAGACACTTATGAAGCTCATATTCCCCATAATTAAGATTTCCATTGAATTTTCTTTTACTTTAATGGACCATATACACTTCATTAAAAGTGATATCAAAGTGTTGAGGTGTGTGCAGGACAGTTTCTCATCCCGCTCCTGAAGGAATTCCTCCCACACTTATTTTTGTCCTTCAAAGCTAAATAACATTTAATATGTAAATAAAATCCAGAGTGAATACCAAGGAAGCCAGGTTCATTAAGCCATCAGGACGGCTCATAGTCTTCATTCCCTGATCATCTGCGGCTTTATGGATAAAATAGTTAATTAAAAATGTGTCACTGCAGCCAACAGAGGAAAGGGTCATTGTTACTGCTGAACTCTTAGCTAGCTAGGTTGTATGACTTGCCAGATAATCTGTACTCCAGATATTTTGATGTCAATATTCTGACGTGCACAATTTAGTGAATTCCCTGCACAGATGATCTGAATACCCTGTTTTAGAAAATAAGTCAATGAACTTCATAAGAAGGTGGAGAAAACCTGTTTTCCCTCACACACACCTCTCTATAACCCCGAATAAATATTCACAATTATATTCAGTTGATGTTAATGGGGGAGCACTATCTTGTATAATTATCTAGCTTGTGTGTGTGTGTGTGTGTGTGTGTGAGATAATATGCGATAGTGATTATTACAGAGCTCTTGGGGAAGGAAACATGTAAACTGAACAAGCTGTGCTGCTCTCTCAGATGGGAACAGAATTGTGAGTGAAGAAAAACAATCAAAATTTTCACTGTAATTTATTTTACCACAGTAAACTACAATGAACTACAGTAAACTACATTAAACTATCCCAATATACAGTATTTCTATTTCTATAAAATTAACACTAAATCTACCTGGCACTTGAACAAACTTTTAGTTTGATATTTAGATGTAGATGTAATCATTTACTGGTCTAAAATTCTGACAGGATGTAAAAATGATGATTTCAATCACATAATCTTTTAGACCCCAATTCCAAAAAAGTTGGGACACTGTGTAAAATGTAAATTAAAACAGAATACAATGATTTGCAAATCTCATAAACCCATATGTTATTCACAATAGAACATAGAAAACATATGAAATATTTAAAGTGAGGAAATGTAACGTTTTAAGAAAAAAATAAGGTAATATTGAATTTAATGGCCGCAACACGTCTCAAAAAAGTTGGGACGGGGCAACAAAAGGCTGGAAAAGTAAGTGTTACTAAAAAGAAACAGCTGGAGGTTAATTAGCAACAGGTGACTAACATGATTGGGTATAAAAAGAGTATCTGAGAGGCATTTCAGAAGTAAAGATGGGAAAAACTGCGTCTACAATTTGTGGAACAATTTCAGAATAATGTTCCTCAATGTAAAATTGCAAAGACTTTGAATATCTCATCATCTACAGTACATAATATCATAAAAAGATTCTGAGAATCTGGAGAAATCTCCAGACAAGGGTGAAAATCAATATTGCATGGCCATGATCTTCGGGCCCTCAGGCGGCACTGCATTAAAAACAGGCCTGATTCTGTAATGTAAATCACTGCATGGGCTCAGACACACCTCCAGAACTCATTGTCTGTGAACACAGTTCACCATCCATCCACAAATGCAGGTTAAAACTCCATCATGCAAAGAAGAAGCCATATGTGAACATGATCCAGAAACACCGCCGTCTTCTCTGGGCCAAAGCTCATTTAAAATGGACTGAGTCAAAGTGGAAAACTGTTCTGTGGTCAGACGAATCGAAATTTGAAATTCTTTTTGGAAATCATGGACGCCGTGTCCCCTAAACTAAAGAGGACTAAAGAGGAGAGGGACCAGCCGGCTTTTTATCAGCGCTCAGTTCAAATGCCTGCATCTTTGCAGCGGCTCACTGGCTGTGGCTCAGGTGGTAGAGTGGGTTGTACACCGATCGTGGGGTTGGCGGTTCAGTTCCCGGCCCACATGACTCCACATGCCAAAGTGTCTTTGAGCAAGGCACTGAACCCCAAGTTGCTCCCGATAACAGACAAGTGCCTTGCATGGTAGCTTTGCTGCCATTGGTGTGTGTGAATGGGTGAATAAGACACTGTGTAAAGCGCTTTATAGAACCGCAAAGGTTAAAACACACTATATAAGTGCAGATCTTTTACCATTTAAATGGCTTCCTATTTGTAATAGGTTTGAGAATGCCTGCTATAAAGAGTTCATATGATCTTATGCAGATTATAAGATGTGAGAGTGATATTAACCCTGTCTCTCACTCTCATCTTTAGAATGTAAGGAATTCTTAACCATTTTTGATTTTTAGACTTTCTGGGTGAATAATCTAGCCACAGGAGGTCACAAGCCAGTGTACTTTTTGTGCCGTTCCCAAGCCCGGATAAATAGAGAGGGTTGTGTCAGGAAGGGCATCCAATGTAAAACTTTTGCCAAATTCAATATGTGAATCACTAACATGACTTCCATACCGGATCAGTCGGGGCCCGGGTTAACAATGACCGCCATCGGTGCCGTTGACCTACAAGGCACTGGTGGAAATTGGGCTACTGTTGGTCAAAGAAGGAGAGGAGGAAGGTGTGTTAGAGGAGGAAGGCGTGTCCATAGACAGAGAGAAGAGGAAAGGCAGGAGTTTAGGACTGAAAGTAGGGACTTTGAATGTTGGTACAATGACAGGTAAAGGCAGAGAGCTGGTAGATATGATGCAGAGGAGGAAAGTCGACATTCTGTGTGTCCAGGAGACCAGGTGGAAAGGGAGCAAGGCTAGAAGCATTGGAGCAGGGTTTAAACTGTTTTATCATGGGGTGGACAGGAAGAGAAATGGAGTAGGAGTGATCCTTAAAGAGGAGTTTGTGAAGAATGTTCTGGAGGTAAAGAGAGTGTCAGATAGGTTGATGAGTCTGAAGCTGGAAATTGAAGGTGTGATGTTGAATGTTGTTAGTGCTTACGCTCCACAAGTAGGTTGTGAGCAAGAGGAGAAAGACAGATTCTGGAGCGAGCTTGAGGAAGTGATGCAGAGTGTTCCCAGAGGTGAGAGAGTGGTGATAGGGGCAGACTTTAATGGACATGTTGGTGAAGGGAATAGTGTAATCTGATGGAGATTAGCGATTGCAAAGTAGTGGTAGGAGAGAGTGTAGCTAGACAGCATAGGATGGTGGTGTGTAAGATGACTCTGGTGGTGAGGAAGATGAAGAGAGCAAAGGCAGAGCAAAAGACAAAGTGGTGGAAGTTGGAAAAGGAAGAGTGCTGTGCGGTTTTCAGGGAGGAACTGAGACAGGCTTTAGGTGGTCAGGAGGTGCTTCCAGATGACTGGACTACTACAGCCAAAGTGATCAGGGAGACAGGTAGGAAGGTGCTAGGTGTGTCATCTGGAAGGAGGAAAGAAGACAAGGAGACTTGGTGGTGGCATGAGGAAGTTCAGGAGAGTATCCAGAGGAAGAGGTTAGCAGGTTAGAAGAGGTTGTTCAACGAGGTCTTAGAGAGTGAGAGGATGCCTGAGGAATGGAGGAGAAGTGTTTTGGTGCCGATTTTTAAGAACAAGGGAGATGTGCAGAGTTGTGGAAACTACAGAGGTATTAAGCTGATGAGCCATACAATGAAGTTGTGGGAAAGAGTAGTGGAAGCAAGGCTAAGGGGAGAAGTGAGCATTTGTGAGCAGCAGTATGGTTTCATGCCAAGAAGGAGCACTACAGATGCAATATTTGCTTTGAGAATGTTGATGGAGAAGTACAGAGAGGGTCAGAAAGAGCTGCATTGTGTCTTTGTAGATTTAGAGAAAGTGTATGACAGGGTGCCAAGAGAGGAGCTGTGGTATTGTATGAGGAGGTCTGGAGTGGCAGAGAAGTATGTTAGAGTGGTGCAGGATATGTATGAGAGCAGTAGGACAGTGGTAAGGTGTGCGGTAGGTGTGACAGAGGAGTTCACGGTGAAGGTGGGACTGCATCAAGGATCGGCTCTGAGCCCCTTCTTGTTTGCGGTGGTGATGGACAGGCATCTGACAGGTCTGACAGGAATCTCCATGGACTTATGATGTTTGCGGATGACATTGTAATCTGTAGTGAGAGCTGGGAGCAGGTGGAGGAAACTCTAGAGAGGTGGAGGTTTGCTCTGGAGAGAAGAGGAATGAAGGTTAGTCGCAGCAAGACAGAATACATGTGTGTGAATGAGAGGGATCCAAGTGGAACAGTGAGGTTACAGGGAGAAGAGGTAAAGAAGGTGCAGGATTTTAAGTACTTAGGGTCAACAGTCCAGAGCAACGGGGAGTGTGGAAAAGAGGTGAAGAAGCGTGTGCAGGCAGGTTGGAATGGGTGGAGAAAAGTGTCAGGTCTGTTGTGTGATAAAAGAGTACCAGCAAGAATGAAAGGAAAGGTGTACAGGACAGTAGTGAGACCAGCGATGTTGTATGGTTTGGAGACAGTTGCACTGAGGAAAAGACAGGAGGAAGAGTTAGAGGTAGCAGAGCTAAAGATGTTGAGGTTCTCTTTGGGAGTGACGAGGATGGATAGGATCAGGAATGAGTACATCAGAGGGACAGCACATGTGAGATGTTTTGGAGACAAAGTTAGAGAGGCCAGGTTGAGATGGTTTGGACATGTTCAGAGGAGGGAGAGTGAATATATCGGTAAAAGGATGCTGAGGTTAGAGCTGCCAGGCAGGAGGCCGAGAGGAAGACCAAAGAGGAGGTTTATGGATGTAGTGAAGAAGGACATGAAGGTAGTCGGTCTGAGAGAAGAGGATGCAGGGGATAGGGCTAGATGGAGGCAGATGATTCGCTGTGGCGACCCCTGAAGGGAACAGCCGAAAGGAAAAGAAGGAAGACTTTCTAGCTGAATCAGAAGGCTGTTTTTGATGGTAGGCTATATTTTATTATTATTATTATTATTATTTTATTAATTGTTTGACACCTGGAGGCTCACAGTACTCTCCTGATCAACACCAGGTGATTTGTCTCTCTTCCTCTCTCAGTAACAAGTGCCCACTGCCCAGTTAATGCTTACCCGACTGTTCATCCGTAATGAGTTCTACACAGCTCATCCAGAAACAAAGCTCACATCGATTTGGAAACCAGCTAAATTGTCACCAGAACAGAGAAGAAAAGTGGAACAAAATTCCTTCCTTTATTCTGGGCGATGACAAAATATATAGATAAAAACTTCAACAGTTTTGAATGTGCTTGAACTGGTGGAAAAGCCGAGTCACTGAGATGTGGGGCATAAAAGGCATTCATTTGTGGTGATTTTTACTTTGTGTCGACTTTATCAAAGTGATCTTTAACCTGTTAATTCACCAGCCTCATGAGTCAATGAGCCAAAACAAAAAAGAAGGTAGGACTGGGTTGGAAGTGTTAATCCACATTAATTCAATTAATAGTTGATTTTAAAGACGCTTTAGGGGTTTGGTGATTTTTAAACTGTGAAGCTCATAATTAATTTATTTTGGGATTAATCATGGATTTATTTTCTGCTGTTCCTTGTCTATAAATTCTCTGCTGTAGTGTCATATTTACTGGAAGCACAATTAGGTTTAAAAGCCTCTATCCATAAGCATTAAAGCTTCACAACACACCAAATGTCTGAAATCCACACAAAATCTGACAGAATGAACATTTAATTTTTCAGCATACAGTATAGCACACAGTAATGCAGAGGTATTTAAACTGTGGTGCGGCCCCCTAGTGGGGTGCAAAGGAATTGCAGGTGGAGAGCAGGTGAGATGGAAAATACCAAAAAATAATTATTTAAATGACTGTTTCAGACATGCTGACCTTTACACAATTTGTGTAGAAGCTTCGTATTTTAACAGAGGAATGAAAAAATATGCCAAAATAGCAGTCTTTTTTTTTCCTCAATAAAAATGGCAGAGGAGCCAGTAGACAATGAACACCAGTTGTGCAGGTGTTTTGCTCTCTCTGCTTGAAAGATGCGCTGATGCAGCGCCCTCACTTTCAGTCACAGTATACGTGGGGGGCGGGGGGTGGGGCGGGGGGTGCACAGATTATTTGTTATGCTTTGTCCTAAAACGTTTAAAAAAATGTACATTGTATGCAGGATGAAAGCAGGGACTCTGGCAAGACTATCCATGACAGCATAACTAAAAGGGAGCCAGAAGGCAACACAGACATGAGGGATTTTGTGACAAATATTTGTAGTTTTGTCACTCAAAATGATCTTTTGATTAATATGAAATAAACTCTATCAATGTGTGTCCAACATAACTATCATTAAATAGGTATATATCATCAGTTAACTATATTTATTAGGGATGCCACAGAAATATTTCAGCTGTAAATAGTCAAAAATGGTGGTTTCAGTTTATACCAGAAAGAAAAAGCATAGGAAAAAACATTCAAATAGGCCTTCAACAAAGCTAACAAATCTAACACTTTCTTTGAAAAACTAATAATATAATTATAATTGGACAGGGTAAAAGGGAGCGCAAGTTCTCAGAAAATTGGGAAGTGGGTAATAGGGGAAAATAATACATCTGCAGTAATGTGTTACAAACATAAAACGTTTGACTGAAAAATAGTTCTTAGTAATAATGTTAATAATAATAATGTTTTTCAGCCAGAAAACACCCAAGGTGCCTTTTCAGCAGGGGAATTCATAAGATTTTATTATACCATACCTTTTTTTAATTTAAAAACCATAGAAACTAGCGATGATCTGAGCACTTTCCACAGTAGATTTTTCTAAGGTCAAAACGTGGGTTTGGCAATTACACTTAAAATGTCATGTAAACATTTCCAGTTTTTGACAGACAAGCGGCAGCAAGCACCCAGTGGTTATCCTTAAATCCCGTATATATGTATATAATAAATATATATATATATATATATATATATATATATATATCCACACACACACAGTGGGTATAGAAAAGAATCACCGCAGTTTAAAACAATCACATTTTATTGCTTTTCAGCCTGAAATGAAGACAGACACAGTTTTTGTTTTATCCAGCTGTATTTACTCAGTGCAACTTATAACATCCAAGTGAAAGATATAACACCAACATGTCAGAAAAAGAATCACCCCCCATTTTGTTGAACCACCTTTTGCCTTAATTACAGCCTTTAGTCTGTTGGGATATGTCTCTACTAACTTTGCAATATTTGCCCACTCTTCTTTGCAGAACTGCTCAAGTTCAGTTAAATTTGATGGTGAGCGTTTGTGGACTGCAGTCTTCAAGTCATTCCACAGATTTTCAATGGGGTTTAAGTCTGGGCTCTGACTAGGCCATGCAAGGACATTCACCTTTTTCTCCTTCAACCACTGTGTGGTCAGTTTTGCTGTGTGCTTTGGGTCATTGTCATGTTGGAAGGTAAACCTTCTTCCCATTGACAACAGAGAGTAGCAGAGGGCAGCAGATTGTCCTCAAGAATTTGGCGGTATTTTGCCCCATCCATTTTCCTTCTATCCTGACAAGTGCTCCAGTCCCTGCTGCAGAGAAACACCCCCTTAACAGGATATTACCACCTCCATGCTTTACTGTAGGAATGGTGTTATTTGGATGGTGAGCTGTATTGGATTTCTGCCAGACATATCGTTTGGTGTTGAGGCCAAATAATTCAATTTTAGTCTCATCTGACCATAACACCTTTTTCCATGTGACCTCAGAATCTTCAAGGTGCATTTTGGCAAAGCTCAGTCGTGGGTGGCTTTTTTCTTGCAACCCTCCCATACAAGCCACATTTGTGGAGAATTTGTGATATTGTTGTCAGATGCACACAATGACCACTCTTTGTCATAAATTCCTGCAACTGCTTCAGAGTTGCTGTAGGCCTCTTGATAGCCTCTCTGACCAGTTTCCTCCTGGCTCTTTCATCCAGTTTGGAGCGACGTCCTGATCCAGGGAGGGTCTGTGTTGTACCAAATACCTTCCACTTCTTAATAATAGACTTCACTGTGCTTCTAGGCATTGATAAAGCCTTTGAATTTTTTTAATATTCAACTCCTGACTTGTGCCTGTCCACAGCTTTACCCTGGAGATCTTTTGACAGTGCCTTGCCACCCATAGTTGATTGTTTGCTTCAGTTGCACTACAAAATGCTCCAGGAAAGCTCTTTTCGTGTGTGTGTGTGTGTGTATGTATGTGTGTGTGTGTGTGTAATATATATATATATATATATATATATATAGTATCTCACAAAAGTGAGTACACCCCTCACATTTTTGTAAATATTTTATTATATCTGTGGCAACCTGTGAAGCTCTGGTGAACTGCATGCCCAACAGGGTTAAGGCAGTGCTGGAAAATAATGGTGGCCACACAAAATATTGACACTTTTGACCCAGTATGAGAGAGTGTGAGAGCGATAACACCAAACTTAACACACCTGCTCCCCATTCACACCTGAGACCTTGTAACACTAACGAGTCACATGACACCGGGGAGGGAAAATGGCTAATTGGGCCCAATTTGGACATTTTCACTTAGGGGTGTACTCACTTTTGTTGCCAGAGGTTTAGACATTAATGGCTGTGTGTTGAGTTATTTTGAGGGGACAGTAAATTTACACTGTTATACAAGCTGTACACTCACTACTTTACATTGTAGCAAAGTGTCATTTCTTCAGTGTTGTCCCATGAAAAGATATAATAAAATATTTACAAAAATGTGAGGGGTGTACTCACTTTTGTGAAATACTGTATATACACACACACACACACATGTTTGGCCAAAAGAGTGCCATTTTTTGTCCATTTTCAGCTGAAAATTTTCAGTGTGCTCCCTAATAAATATATTTAATTGATAACTGATGTTAACTATATATGTGTCTAATGTTAGCTAAGATGGAGCTTGAAGTTATTCAGTTAATGTCAGAGAGTTAAAAACACCTACACTGCTTCAATCATTCCAGATTCATATGGTGATTGACTCATCTGCTAAAAAAAGACTACACTTTTGGTGTATTTTTGAGTTATAATTCATAGAAGCGTACTCCGATGTTAAAATGTGGAGCACCTACGCAAACTGTGTAAAGGTTGCAGTTCTGCTGATGGCTTCGATAATTTTAACCAGATGTAGTATGTGATATTAAAAGCCATTAATGTGGATTGCTCCATTTTCACATGAATACAGTTTAAAAATTTGTTTCTTACTCTTTTTATGTCATAAACATCAGGTTAGATTGTAGATTTATTAAACTGTTCCCTCAGGACCACATTATACCCCCTAAACACACCATCCAGTAAAATTATTGTGTCTTTAATCTTATTTAGTGGTTTAAACATAAGCTTGGGACAGTGACTACAAAGGAGAAGATTTATAAGATCTAATTTAAAAGTGGGGAAAAGTTAAATGGACTTGTCAATCAGTTATTTACATACTTTATTATGTAGTAAAAAATAAAAGAGCGGCTGTATTATCATTAACCAAAAATGAATCTACACAGTTCATGCCATGCTCAGGTTCCCCGAGGACCTCTCATCCAATACTGCATACGTTTCTGTTTTTTTCTCTCTTGATTTGCTTTATTTGTCTTCTTTTTCTATAATTGCACATAATTGAGGTAACATGTGTGTGAACTCTGATAGGAAACCTCATTAAAAACTGTAATCTAAATATAATACATTATGACAGGAGCTTCTAAAATTGGGTTCAACTGATAAGGAGGGGGAAAGGGTAAGAGAAGATGAGAAGAAACGGATGAAGGAAAGGAATCAGAACAAAACAAGGAGGGAGTGAAGGCTCATACAGAGAAGGAGCCTGACAGTCAGGGGAAAGGGTCAGCTATTGTGATTGATCCAAGATGGCGCCGAGCATGGCAGCCGTGTTGCGAGCTCCGACCAAACACTGCAGGTTTTTTTTGTTTTGTCACTTATTCTCATGTTTTTCATTCTGGATGTTGTCTGTATCATTGTCTACGACAGACAAACACTTTTAGATATTGGTTCCCACATCGCTCATTGGAAACCAGACTTTGAGTTCCTGCACGCTAATAACATGTTTACCGAGACAACATCGGAACCCTTTGTTAACACCGCTCAGCCACGACCTTGGAAGCGAAAAAGGGGAAGGAGAGCCGTACAAACCGACCCCCGCTCCCCAGCATCATCCTGGTGAACATCCAGTCTCTGGACAACAAACTTTGTGAACTGAGGTGCGAATCTCCTTCCAATGGGAGACGTGGGACTGCTGCATTATGTGTCTCACAGAAACTTGGATGTCAGCTGAGGTTCCAGACTCGGCTATCGAGCCGGAGGGGTTCTCCGTGCATCGCACAGGCAGAGTAAAAGATCCTTCAGGAAAAAGGAGGAGGTGTATGCTTTATGATTAACAACACATGGTGTGACCAGAGAAACATGCACTTTATCGCGTCTTCTTGCTCCACCGATCTGGAATACCTTACGCTGCTCTGTCGACCATTCTGGCTACCAAGGGAATTCATAACTGCTGTGTACATTCCCCCACAAGCTAACAGACCAGGCATTCAAGGAACTGTGAGCACGACAGTGTGCTCTTCCGAGTTTTGACTTTGTTCACTTTTACACGGGTGTCTTTGTTTTGGTTTCTGTCCTTTTTCACCACTATATTGTTATTGGTTATTTCCCTCATGTGTCATCATCATTCACAGTTGTTCCCATTTCCCCCTTGATTAGTTGTATACCTATCTATTTATCTATATAGATAAGGTATCTATTTATACCTTGTGTTTCTGTTTTACATGGTGAAGTATTATTTGAGTGTTTTGTTTCCCTGGTTTTTGATCTTGTTCTCGTTTCTGGTTTTGTGATTCTGGTTTTTGCCCTGTTTTGCCTGTTTGCTGATCGTATGACTCTGTGCCTGTTTTTTGACATTTTTCTTACTCGTATTGGAATTGCCTGCCTGCCTTTAAAATAAAGATTTTTACTGCACTTGTATCTGTCTGCACACCTGTTTACATGACAATAATCTTTTAAAGCCAGCTTAAAAATAGGTCACATTTCTTATTTTCAGAAGAAACAAATCCCTCTGGATTTGCCATGATTATCCTTTAGTGTGACTCAGGCATAACAAAGAAAATGTAAAGTACTGTGCAAAACATAAATTAGATTTCATTTATATTCATTTATTAAAAAAAAAAGAGAGAGAGAGCACTTTTCAGATAAAACCATTATGGAGGCCATTTTTTTTAAATAGCAGAAATAGAAGCAAGTGAGAGCCAAAGTGTGCAGAAGGACTGCAATAATAAAAGTATAAATGTAATCATTATATCAGTTAAATACAAATTTATTATACTAGATTGGTAAATCTCATATCTTTACTACAGTGTCATTCAAACAGTAAAATTTCATAAGTGCTTTATTCTTTACTAATAAATGATATGATTAGAATGAAATAGATGGTCTTACAACTGTTTTGATTAATGAAATGAATGGTGTGTGAACAGGATTAGTTGACTTTTTCCCCACTTAATTGGCACCATATGCAGGGAAATTGACTTATAGTTAATAATTCATGCCCATCATTGAGCTTTATTTCAGGGCTGTGATAAATGAGTAAGATGTTCCATTCATCAGCAGCCTTTTTCTACAGTAATGTGTCGTGTTTAGCTCTAAAATCACCTTCAAAATGGGGTTGTAGACACTACAAAAGTTTATGTGCACACTTTCATCATATATTAGGAAACTATGTTACATACATATTTATTGTCTTTCAGGGCTGTTTGTCCTGAGTTCAGTATATTTGATGGAGTGTGAAAGCTGTTCTCAAGCTGATCCTTTATCCTCTTATAAATAGTGGTCTGGGGCTAACTTCAACCTGAACCTTCTCTGGTGCACAGTGTATGTGTAAGCTATCTCAGTGTTGCATGCTGAGCAAATTTAACTTGTCATGTCACTTCCTGGATCATGTTTCGTGTTGAAAGGGTTGCTGTTCAGCAGAGGGACAGATAAGTGATTTGTAAATCACTTCTCGATTGACATCAATCACCGAACAGGGACTTTAATTCTGCAACCTCTGGTAGCATGAGAGGTTGTGTTGTCTATGGGCCACTTGTGCTTTGTTTACAAACATGCCAGAAAAAAATGGACCAAGAGTTTCCAGCATGAAGGCATCCTTTGCCAATTGCAAAAGATGCATTCCAACCATCCTCCCCTGCTTGATCCTTAAAGCAGGTCAACTCCAGTAGATATGGAGAGATCCAAAAACTTGAAGAATACAAAAAGAAATTGAATAATGGTGGTGGATTCCAGGGGATCTCAATATTGCTGACATTTTCACAAGGGGAAGCACTCCAGGAGGTCCAGAGAAAGATCTTCTCTGACATGGAGTCTGACAAGCACTGACAAGAAGTCAGGCAAAGAAAAATCAACTAGTTCAAGCTACCTCACAGGAAAATCTCAAAGTAAAAGACAATGTGGAAAAAGAAACAGTTGACCTCCTTGAGAAGAGATATCCAGCTGGTTCAGTGGTCAAGACACTTGTCAACATGGAGAAACTTAGCAGCTTGAGCAGCTTGAGCACCATTGCCTGTGTCTGGTGAGCTGCCAAAAGATGTTAAAAGGTGTTCTCAAAAACCTGATGTTAAGGGACAAAGCCGCAAAACAGTGGGAGGCAATGCCTTCAGAGAAAGAAACTAAGACCTTGGTCAAAGAAGCTCTACTGGCTGTAAAAGAGTGTGAGGATGCTCTTAGAGTTCTTTTTCTGGCATGTGGTCTAGCTAGCTGACCAGACTGCCTTGATAGGCCAGAACAAGTTAGTAAGAGTGGTGAGTATCAATGCTTAGAACAAGGGCATTGTAAGGGATGTTAGATGCCTGAGAATTTCCCAACTATCCGGTCCCAGTTATTAAGACCAGTCCAAAAGGAGTCTGCCATAAAGGGCAGCAAAGCTACCAAAAAACTCTCCCACTGTCATGTAATTGGCTTTGAGACAGATTTATATGCAGTTAAGAGCTTTATTGAAGAGAGGCAGGCAGACAAATCCAAATCGTACGGCAATCTCAAGGTCAAAAAACGGACGAGGGGTCAGGTGATCGGCAAACATCATGAACTAGACTAAGATAAGAACTGAGAAATACAAGGCTATAAACAGGATCAAAAATAACCAATAACACAACAGGAGTGGAGACAGGTCAGAAACCAAAACAAAACACACGTGTCATGGTAAATAGTGTCACTGACAACCCAGAAGTGTGTGCTGTCATGCTATGGGCTGTTGAGCGTTCTGCTCGCTCCGGCACTCAGCATGAGGGGAAATCTGTGACACCCACAGAATCCCTGCCACAGTTTTCCAGTCTCCAGTGGGAGACAAATGGGGGAAAAGCTACGAGTTTTCTTCTCTTCATGAGAGCACCTGCGACTTGAAATAATGGCAACTGCACTCTATGGTTTCACAGTAAATCAAAGACTCCATGCTTGAACACAGGAAGGATTAAGCAAACAGGAAGGATTAACTGGAAAAAGTGAAAGAAATAGCACCATGCAAAGTGGATGCATCAGCTCTCTTGTTTGATTGTAAATGTTACTGGTTATCAACCTAATCTAACTGGATATTGGAAATGAGAAACTTGTCAATAAATATTCCTGACGAAGGTAATTTTTTTTTTTTTTTAAAAAGGCTTCATTATTCAGGAGGAAATAGGATCCTTAAAGCAGGTCAACTCCAATAGATATGGAGAGATCCAAAAACTTGAAGAATACAAAAAGCAGTTGAATAATGGTGGTGGATTCCAGGGGATCTCAATATTGCTGACATTATCACAAGGGGAAGCACTCCAGGAGGTCCAGAGAAAGATCTTCTCTGACAAGGAGTCTGACAAGCACTGATAAGAAGTCAGGCAAAGAAAAATCAACTAGTTCAAGCTACCCCATCTATAGCTGATGCTAAACCCTAATAACTTGACAATCCCTATAGTTTTGTCTGCAATATGCCTGAGAATCAAGTCAACTCTTTGCATTGGTAATGTAAATATTTTCTCTTGTCAGACTAGCAGCCATCGCACAGAGGCCCAGAAAAAGAGAAAAGGAGAAGAATGAATTCTTCTTTGCCATAATGTTTCTGAGCACTCTAGATCTATTCTCCGGTCTGTGTGAGCTCAGCTCTACTGTAGAGACCAGCTCAAGTGAGACCTCATTTACAGCACAGGAAAAACAGACAGCCTCTAATGTCCCTTTATGGAGTACTTTTTCTTGTTTGTTTATTTTGTCCTTCTGCATGAAGATGCTGCACTTGTAGGTCTCAATTTATATTAAGTCTCTTCAAGTTCTGTGTACTTAATATCGGGAATAATAATTTATTGAAGGGTTTTCATGCACTGTAATTCTAATGCATGTACATTTTTACAGTTAACTTTCTGAAATAGACACAGGAATTTACTTTTATGTAGTTATCAAGTTGTCCCATCACCAGTGCATGCCTGATCCATCCTGATGCCCTGCTTCTGTTTGGAATTTTCATCCCCTGCTGCTAAGAATGGTCCCATATGGACAGCCTAAAGATCACCACGAGATTACTGTGGATGGTACCACATAGAAACCATAAAGATTTTCCTTGTATAGTTATAGGACTGCAATTGCTCTGAACAGTTTTGCACTCCAGTGGTTGTTCCTGCCAGGGGTCAAGTGATGAACTGCTCCAGTAACACCAGCTTGATGATGATCCGTGTCCCACTGCTCTGCCAGTAGCCACCACGGACATGAGTCTTTCAGCTGTTGTGCACAGACAGTCAGGCAGCTGACCTTGGTGAGCTTCAGGAAATGAAAAGGGTTCAAAGTATTCGAAGGGTTTATTTGTTACATACACAGTTACACAGGGTATAACATATAGTGAAATGCAGAGTGGTTGACACCAGGACTATACAAAAAAGCAAGAGCAAATAGTAATAAAGGTAATAAAAATATAAAATAAAAATAGACATAAGGTAGTAAACAAGTAAAATATATTTTTTTTAAATGAAAGGAATGAAATAAATAAGGAAAGTAATAACATATGATAAATATGATGAGGCAGTAACATTGGGGAGGAGTGATACCCTGCCATGTGCAAAGAGCATTGATGAGGTGGCATACAATCATCCTAGTGCATAACAGAGGAAATGTACTGTGTGTATAGGTGGCAGGCAGACAATTTAAAATGAAAGGTGTACTGAAAAGTGCTGGCGAAGAATAAACTGAGCCCTGAAGCTCCATCAAAAATTCACCTGTTTCCCAAATCTTCCTATATGCACACACCACATTCTTCAGTGTTACAGTTCTACAGAACCATGGTTCACCTAGAAAGAGCATGCCCATCCACAAATTGAATGTTTGGTTTTGACCAGCCTTCATTTCAGCTGGGAGCACTGTTGTAGGAAAATATTCTAGAGTCTCTTTCCAGGTCTTATTCTCCACCAACAAGATCAAGCTTCTAATGCAGAAGAAAGGGTAAAGGTAAAGCACTCATAGAGTACTAATCGTTCCAGCCATTATGTAGTAAAATAACACAAACGTCTACTCCTTGATAATCACTGAGCTGATAAATATCACAGTTTAATAAACTTACCAGTTTCCATCAGACCATCAGGCCACATGTTTATGTGTTATATTATTATTCTCTATATATTATTCTCTTCTGCCCTATTCAACTAGGAAATCGTTAGATTTCTTGCAGTGCTTATAATTCTCTTGTTTTCTTCATCAGTACTGATGGTCGCAAGTGCCTTGTAGATTTCTCTGCAATAAGTCTGAGCATTGGGCCAGGTCACTGATCTATTGTTGATATTCTCCTGTATTCTCTTGTTAGACTGGCAGCCATCATCCCAGAAGAAGGGTAAAAGAGGTGGATGATTTCATTTTGGCTATAATGTGTCTGAGCTCTGGAGATCTTTACCTGGGTCTGTGTGAGCTCAGTTCTAGAGTTCAGGTCATTTACAACACAGGGACAACAGCAGGGCCTCTTGTGTCCTTAATGGAGTGCTGTTCTTCTGTTTCTGTTGTTAGACTTGTTTTAGATCAAAGACAATTGACGATGCACAATTGACGATACAATGTATGTAATACATCATTATAATCTCACATAGGCCTATTACCTGATGGGATGGGATGTTATGTCTGTATGCTGGAAGATCCTGAAACACCTGGTGACCCCTAGATAATAAATAAATTAAAATCTTACCACTAAATAGTCAGTTTTGACCCTGCAATAAACCATGCAAGCTTCAAACCAATGGAGTAGGTATAATATTTATGACACTGTGCCTTCCATTGCTCTTTCCTGTTTTTTCTCTGTCCTTTTCATTTCTCCCAGAAGACATGAATGTTAATGAAGCATTAGATGGGAAAATTGACTGTGTGATACAAATCAATAGGAAGAAAACAAGAGCTGATTTCGACACACACACACACACACACACACACACACACAAACACACACACACACACACTAGTCTTCTAGTCTTCTGGTGACTGGAAAGTGAAAATGCGAGGGAAAAAATGCTTATTTGTTAAAAGTTACAGCAATGAAACACAATTACGAGCATTACTTTGAGCACTTTGAACTTTCCAAAGTCATTAGATTTAGTTGCTTGTTTTTTGTTTTGTTTTTTCTCTGTAGGAAAGTTTGTATGTATTAGCCTTTGTGTGTGTGTGTGTTTGTGTGTGTGTGTGTGTGTGTGTGTGAGTGTGTGTGTGAGTGAGTGAGTGAAGGGTGGTTTGGGAGTACTAAATAGGCTGGGGAAATTTGTTGCTGTGGCCCAGTAGTTCTTTTTTTCACAATTCCGAGTTGATGTGCCTTGACAGCTGTGTCTGTGCGAAGTGAAAGCCTGTTACAAAAAGCTGCATATCTCTCTCTCTTTCTCTCTCTCTCTCACTCACACACACACACACACACACACACACACACACACACACACACTTTCTTGTCTAAGTTTTTACCCCAGCTACACTGATATATATATATATATTTTTTTTTTATAAATTAAAGTCCAGCTAACAGAAAGAGACTAGCAGCATTTGTCTCTTTATTTAATTTGTATTCTACTCTTTTTGTTCAGATTAAATAGACTTAATCCAACCAAAATCCAAAGTGCCACTCATAATTAAAGTCCACAGTAGAATAAAAACCTGTCTATTGAAATTGGTTTTGAAAGTAGTTTTTAAAAAATCTCTTTCTTTCTGTGGTGCATTGCCAGGCCAAGACAGGTACCAGCACACCTCAAAGCCATCACAAAAGACCTTACAACCCTGCATGCTGACGACCAGAAACCCTGGCACATGCATTCTATATCCCTGATTATAAAGCCAAAGGTGACAGGGGGTGAGGAAAAACTCCCTGTGACATTCAGGGAACGCACAATGTTTGCTATTGGTTCTCCATGTGCTTTTGTTCGTTTTGCCATGTGCCTAACCCCCATGTATACATGGTCACTATATTTCATTCTTATTTTTTCCACCTAATTTGTTTCGTTCAGCCACCTTCTTTGTGGTCTTTATCTTATGCTGATAATAGTCGTTACCAGGGAGCGCTGTAATGCTGGAGTTGTTGAAAAGTTGAGACTTCTCTTTGAATCAATCATGAAGTGAAGCCCGCTGTGAACACAACTACTTTCTCCCATCTCATTATTTATCCTGTTTATACAGGTGTGGAAATGCTTAAAACTACAAAATATAGTCTAGACATGGTGAGATAGCATCATATTAAACAATCCTGCTGTTAAATTGTATTTTTGATTGGAAATATATCCTCTTTATTGTTTTAGGGAAAGTATGAGTGCATAAATATATGTTTAAGAGTTATTGGAATTAATAAGCATGCTATAGTTAAAGTGCCTACCTAATGGTTTGCGCTTGTCTAGTTAACAAATGTTGTACTCCGGGGTTTACCACAATATCACTTCCAGAAACCTACAAATATATCTGCCCTTCATCCCTGAATTATATGCTCAAGTTGTTCCTTATTCCTCTGTCTCCAACTCCATCCCAATACTCTGGCCATCCAGTATAACAAAAATGTCTCCCCCACACTAAAACGATTAGATCAGGTAGCCTACTAGAACGTCTCAGAATGAAGACAGGCTTGACATGCACTTGCTTGCCTACAGGGATCATGTCACCAAGTACAAACAATCACTTCAGAAACCCAAGATGGACTACTACTCCACTCATCAGCAATGGCCAGAATGACCCTAGAGCTCTTTTTCTCAGCAATCAACAAACTGTTGTGACCCTCTAACACCTCCTCCAGAGCTCTGTTGTAAATATTTTGACATTTTTAATTACAAAACAGAAAATATTATCTGAGGTTCCAGCAATTTTCCTGCAAATGAGCCTCACACCCTTCTTCTGTCACAATCCCACTCTATGATCTTACACCTGTTGAGGAGAGTTATGTTGCTAAGCTGATTAAGGCATCAAAAGCTGCCACCAGGACCAGATGCCCACCGCCTTAGTTAAAACATGTATGCCCACTCATAACCAAGGCTGTCAGTGCTTCACTTAGTTCTGGCTCTGTTCCCACCAACTTGAAACTGGCTGCAATCATACCAGTTCTTAAAAAGTCTGGACTTGACCTGAGGAGCTCAGTAACTACAGACCAATTCCAAACCTGCCCTTGAGAATTCTGTAGCAGCTCAGCTTAAAGATCATTTAGCTATAAATGACCTGTCTGAGGTATTACAGTCTGAGTTTAGGCTAAACCACAGTACTGAAACTGCCTTTGTCAAGGTCACAAATTACCTGATAGCTGCAACAGACCAGGAGTTGCTGAATATACTTGTTCTTCTGGCCCTCCCTGCTGCTTTTGACACAATGTGTCATAACATACTTCTGCACAGACTTGAAAAAAAACTGTTAGCCTTGCTGATACTGTGTTCTCCTGGTTTATATAATGTCTCTCTGACAGACAGTTTCTTTTAATAGGTTTAGATCTGACTTGTCACATCACTCCCATGGTGTTCCTTAAGGCTCAGTTCTCAGCCCTCTAATATTTATCATACAGTTGCAATCTAAATTATTCAACCCCCATTGCAAATCAGGTTTATTGTCAAAATTTACAGACTTTCAGCTGTTTGCGATGAACAAATCAAACAAAAGCAATTGAAATAGTTCAACACAACAAATGCTTCAAGTGGTTTCGCCAAATTCAACTGAAAATGCAACTTATAATGACTTCTCCAGTCTCAAAATTATTCAACCCCCTGAATAGAATCCCTCACAACAGCACAAATATGCAAAACAGGTGTTGTCTCAAGCACACTTACTATCCATGACAGGGTGAGGAGCTCAACAATCCAGGAGAGGCTCATAGTAGAGTGGCTGCTCCTCCAAATTGAGAGTCACCAGGCAGTGTGGTTTGGGTAGCTTACAAAATTGTGCCCTGGTCAGTTGCTGGTATAATTGCATTGGACACTGGATGGAGACCTCCAGGGCACACCCAGAACCCACTGTATAGGTTATATTTCACAGTTGGCTTGGAAATATCTGTAGATCCCCCCAGGAGGACCTGGAATCTGTGGCTGGGGAGAGAAGTCTGGGTTGACATTTTCAGATTTCTGCCACCGTGATCCCCACTAGGAAAAGTGGAAGGAAAATTAATAAATATTGGCTCTTCAATATAGTCATGGTGTGAATACATGCCTACTGCTTTACATCATTTGTGTTCTGAACTTTTTTTTCCAGATTTTTTTCTGATGAACACATGAGAGAAATGACTACAGTATATACAAAATAAAAGTCCAGACACTTGTTTGATTTTGCTAATACATCACATAAAAACATACATAAATAAGCCAACCCATAGAGGGTGATTTTCCTCCACATTCCACACTCTACCATTTATTACCAGTGGAGTGTAAGGACATGGAGGAGGACATTTTAGAGGCACTATCTCAGGGCTATATTTGACCCTCAAAATCAGTCACTGCCACTAGCTTCTTCTTTGAGGAAAAGAATGGGGAGTCTTCATCCATGCAGTGCCTATAACCTGATCAGAATGAGTGAGGAAGGCAAGTGGAAGACAGCATTCAACACAAATTCTGGACATTATGCATACTTGGTCATGCCTTATGGATTAGCTAATGTACACTCTGTCTTCCAATCTTTCATGAATGGAGACATGCTGAACAAATATTTAATTGAAAGACTCCTGGAAAACAATGTTTTTTTGTGAAAAGTTAAAAAGTATGAATTTAATAAGTAAAGTATCACTTGTTTCATCATCACTGAAGGGGTGGAGGCAGTTGAGAAGTGGTCCATCGTTCCCATGTCTAAAAAACTATGTTCATGTCCCATGAACTAAAAAAATTTCTGGCTTTCACAAATTTCTACCAGTATTTTATTTGAGTTTTCAGTGTTAATGTGGCACCCCAACTTCTCTCTCTGGGGTTCTGGGGTTCTCTCTATATTCAAATAGACTGAACAAGCCACCCTAGCTTATTCTAGTTTGAAAAGAGCCTTTACCACTGTCCCTTAGTACACATCCAGATCCTACACACATACCTTTTTTGTTTAGATAGACCACAAGAATTTGTATTTGAGTATTTGATGAATGCAGAAAGATTTAACACAGTCCTAGTTTGCTGGTCCCTTTCTTTAATCATTTTGACTTCCAGATATGTTTTTGTGCAGGGAGTAGAAACTTAAAAGCAGGTCACACTGAAAAGAGATGATATCCTACAGTCATGAACATTGGGGAGGATTGTCCCAAAAACAAAACATATGTACCACCATCTCATAGAGACAAGTTGATCACTTTGGCACATTCCTCTCTTTCTACAAGTCACTTACAGTATAGACAAGTGAACAGACATGGCAAATAAATACTGGTTGGAGAGAATGGCCAGTAACACCTATTTTTTTGGATCCTAATCCTCTGTTCTATATCTGTGTCTCTATCTCTAATACTATCTGTTCTCAGTCCAGTGTTCCTTCATTCCTCTTCCAGCTCTACCATCAGCATTTTAGACAACTTCACATCTATTTTAACATGTTTCACCATTTCTGCAATCCAATTCAACTCAATCCAATTCAATTCAATTCAGTTTTATTTTACAGCACTTTTAACAATGGATATCATCACAAAGCAGCTTTACAGAAATATATAAACTCAGGATATAGATATTAAATGTATGAATTTATCCCCAATGAGCAGCCAGAGGTGACGGTGGTGAGGAAAAACTCCCTGAGATGATATGAGGAAGAAACCTTGAGAGGAACCAGACTCAAAAGGGAACCCGTCCTCATCTGGGTGACACCAGATAGTGCAATTATAAATAAATAAATCCCTTCTATAAATGTGTGCTACATGATAAAACAAAAAGTGCAACTGTGTAATCCAGAAATTCACCACAGTCTCAACATGAAGTCTATTCTGCTGCAATCATGAACTGTCCACTGATGGAGACCTGAGCGCAAAGTCTGTTTGTGCATGTGTTTGTGGCAATTTCAGTCCCAAAACCATCACCGCAACCGCAGTCCCAAGACACCGCACCAAAAACTGCCCCCATCAATTGCAGTCGAATGCTATCTTCACGACTTCCAAGTGTGTCCCCAGGCTGTCCATATGGGGCCATCCTCAGCAACAGCGAGTGGCTTCCAAGTGACGAGAACTCCAGAAGCAGGGCACCAGGATGGACCGCACCACCCCATTTCTACGCTTTGTCCACTGGCTTCCTGTAGCTGAACGCATCAGATTTAAAACACTGATGCTTGCCTACAAGGCAAAAAATGGACCAGCACCCACTTACCTTAAAGTACTTATCATACCCCACACTGCACCATGATCTCTCTGATCCTCCAGCACTGCTTGACTGTGTTATGTGTTATGGCTATGCGTTACATTAGAATAGAGAACTTCAAATGAGTTAAATTCATATCCAGATTTTTTTTTTGTATAATGCCTGTAGTATTGTTGTAAATAATTGCAAATAAATATAAATATAGAAATAAATAAAGGTTTCAAGGAATAGAGAAGACGTAAAGAAGATGGAAAAAAGAATATGAGACAACTGATGGATCTTTATTACTTTACTATGTAGCCTCTTCTTGGAAATTTGTGTGATGCCTGATACACACTCTCCCAGTAGTGCTGGAATATTTCATACATGAAGGGACGTGAACAAGGCAGGTAAAAATTAAGATCATATAGTGGAGCAGCTAAGTAAAGAAAACGCACACCACAACATATAAGGAATAAACAATGAGTTCAGGGACAACAACAAGTTATTGACACGTCAGGCACCAGTATGTTAGCACAGAGCGACAGAAAGAGACAGTTATGGAGTGATAAAGAAGGTGTGTGTGTGTGTGTGTGTGTGTGTGTGTGTGTGTGTGTGTGTGTGTGTGTGTGTTCTGTATAACAGATGGAGTAAGTGCATAAAGTGTCGAAGTGCTTTAACCTCATCTGACAGAGGACAATGCCCCGTTCTCTTGCAGTAAATGTCACTGAGCCATTTCAGTAACACACACACACACACACACACACACACACACACACACACACACACACAACAAAGTTACTTCAGGTCTTGTCTGGTCTTTACAGATTGAAGTGGAAGACCTAGGTTTGGCCGTGTGTGTGTGTGTGTGTGTGTGTGTGTGTGTGTGTGTGTGTGAGTGTGTGTTGATGAAATGTCTATAAATACATAAATGTTTATATTTAAGAAAGTAAACAGATCCATGAGTAATTAATAATTCCATCTCCTGCATAACCGCATCCATTCTGAGCCAAAATTCAAAGAGTTTCAACAAAGTCACGAAGTGATGTATAATGCAGTATTTGTTATAAATAGCCCTGTCATAGAGCCATCTTTAGCTGAAACCTTCATATGGGGTTGGTTTTTGAATAACAAGGAACACTAGTACCTCTACTAACTGCCATGAGAGGTGAGAATCACCTGGATAATCTATGATAGGAAGGAACTGACCCACCTTAGGACTGACTGGAAAATCTTTCAAAATGACTGATACACTCAAGTAGAAGGTGCGTGGTAGTTGCTGGCAGCAGCAACAAAGACTTCCTGGGGCAGCACAGCTCCATATAATGCCCATAATAAGATGGCTTTTCCTGTAGAGTGGCATGTCACAGTAGGGCCTGAACATCCATCCCTGTGAGTGTATGATCAAGTTAGCGGAATCCATAGCAGGCTCAGTACTGATCAGTGTGTGGTATAGCAAGCAGAAACCACTCATACATGGTAATAGCATGTCACCACAGGCCTGCTAATCTGCTAGTCCACAGGTTCACAACCCTGATTGTAGAGAACCCCCTATCTACCCATTGTGGGCTGTGAGCAAGACAGTGAGGTGTAATACCCTGAGAAGATAACGCTGAGGAATAACCTAACATGGTGGATTGAATGATGGGATGAGTGACAGCATCATGAATTCTGCTAAGTACCAGAATATATTTCCTGGTTGCCTCTGCCAAGAGGAAAAGACTTGGCCCCTAGATGGATAGATTATTTGTATTTAGAATAAGTAGTCTTTATTTTAAACAAATATTTTTTACCTAAACTTCAATTGCTTTCTTAGGAACTTTTTCTTAGGAAGATTGTGCAAAGCTTCATTAGAAACACTGCTAATAATTTAAAATATAAATAGTCGGATTTGTTTAGCACTATTAGTATTATTATTAGTATTATTATTATTATTATTATTATTATTATTATTATTATTATTACCATTGCAGGTTTTGAGAAAACAAAATTTGGAGGTCCCCTGGTAAGCAATCGAATCGGCACATGGGAAACCACATTGTCTAGAGGATCTTCTGTATAGTGGGATGGGGTGTAGGAATGTTGCATTGAGATTATGGAACAATTACAACATTTATAACTTCCTAATTGACAATTCCAGTTCAATGCTGGCAGAAGAAAAGATTTGGGATAACTTAACTACATGAACACTAAAACAGACTGGGAAAGTATGGGCAAATTTAAATAGAAAACTTGACACATCAGCTTATCCACATCAAAATTATTCATAGAGCATATGCTACTCCTGTTAGGCATTTCAAGATGAGATTAGCTCCAAGTCCTAACTGTACACATTGTCATGCCAGTACAGCAATTCCCACTACAAAATTGCAAAGTCTTATATCTACCAGGTTTATTTTTATGTTAAAGGATTGTGATTTGGATTGCAGAGAGAATGATAGAGAGAGATTGCTGGTGGTCATTTGTATCTCATGATCATGGATTATGGTAATTGTGAGTAAGTGAGCTTGCAGTTTGCATTCACAAATTTTGTCTGAAAGTCTTCAGGTAAACACATTTTACCTTATGTCCTATTCTGCTGGAAATTTCAGGAATAAGGATTTGGACTGAACAGATAATGTGTTCTAAATAGATACAAATACAGACACATGTGGAAGTATTTTCTGGACTATTTTCAAAACTAATTGCAAATTGTATTTGCAGTTGCGTTCCCTATTTGTGGACACGTAAATTGTGACAATTCAAATGAAAATGCAAATCACGTATTACCATTTTCATTTTCATTTACATGAACGTACAGTGTGTGCCAAATTTCAAATGGAAAAGCAATGTACATTTGCAATTGCATTTCTCATGTCTTACGAGTTATGAACCTGTCATATCAAAATAGCAATAGCAGTTACCCCATTTGCTATTTCACTTCCTCGGCATGGCATATAGAGCCTGCCAAAATTCAAATGGAAGTTCCCTTTGCATTTCCGATGCTTTGCACAGAAAACTGTCAATCTGTTGCGGGTGGGAGTATAATGTGGGGCGTGTTTTATTTGGAAATGACGTCAGTCACAGTCAACCAAGAAGTAGTGATGGGAAAGCCAGATCATTATGATATGCAACCAGATATTAAGTGTTATTTACTTTCATTTACTTCCAGATTTATCTGTTCCTATACTTTTGCTCACCTAAAAATTGGGTGGTCTGATACAAAAGGTTCTATGTTTTACGGTGTTTAAAACATCTAGATTTAAATACCAGGAAATAAAAGCTGAAATCCTAAACTTATATACAACTTTTGGTCACAAACCCAAATGCCTTTTGTGTAAAGAACAAATAAATGGGGACTGTAGATACTGGTGGAAGAGTATTGTCAGTGACATCCATAATGTCCTCCAGTGACATTATTTTGTTTACTCCTGCTCTATCTGTGCTCAGTCCAAGCGTTCCTAA
Source organism: Cranoglanis bouderius (assembly GCA_023630585.1). Lineage (NCBI taxonomy): Eukaryota > Metazoa > Chordata > Actinopteri > Siluriformes > Cranoglanididae > Cranoglanis > Cranoglanis bouderius. The sequence goes on from CM042535.1 coordinate 801,302, forward strand.
GCTCTCCCAGTGGGAATTTGTACCCCTTTCCAGTACCTGACTGGCTTTGGTCCTAAATTGCTATATATTTTGTTACTGCATTTGTTACTGTTACTATGCAAGCGCAGGGGAAAGTCACTTTAATAAGAAAAAAACAAAAATATAAGGACAGGGGAGAAAAAAAAAAAAGCAAAGAACCATAAGTATTGGGACAGGGGAAAAACGTAACTCAAAGGCAGGGTCAAAACAATCCGATAATCCTCATGGCAAAAAAAAGGCTGTGGTTTACAAAAATACATGGGCAATAATCCACAGAATCAGCAGGAAGTAGATCCACAAAGGCAAGTTTATATTCCACAATAGAATGAGGCAGTAATCCAAACAATCGCGAGGCTGGAGTCCATGGTCCAGGAGAGTGCAAACGCGTGGCACATTCATTCACCTAGATATCTACTACATACATTCATTCACATTCAATACTTTCAATACTTTCACTTAATACTCCACGAGGAAGCGTAAATGGGAAGAGGTTTAAATAAGGAGGGTAATCAGAAACAAATGAGTTTAAACACAAAACACTTGAAACTCATAATTAAACAATAAATGGAAAACCTATGAAAGACCGGGGGCGGAGACGTGACGTAAAACAAAAACGAAAGCACATGGCAAAGTAAACAAAACGTGAGTTCGTGAATGGGGAGGCGCTGCTCTCAGCAACGCGGCGTGAGGAATGTGGAAGTGTTTGAGTCAGCCGCTCGCTTAACTCTAACAATCATATCATTACTGGATTGTTTCATGTATTGCTCTTGCTCAGGAGTGATTTGATTGGCTGCATGCTTTCCATTATTATTATTATTTTTTTAAATAATAATAATAATAATAATCATCATCATCATCATCATCATCGATGTTTGCAGTGCACAGACATTCGAGCAGGTAATGGCTGAATCAAGTGCAGTGAACAGGTCTACAAAAACACTAGGACATTAGTTGACAGAAGGAAAGACAGATCACAGACAGACCCTGCCCTACAGACCTGATGATTGAGTCTGGCTCTCTACAAGGAACATAGATTTATTACAGAGAAGTAACATACCCTATAGGTTCATTTAAAGTATAATTGTGACACTTTTACAGGTTGGACTGGAAATGAGGAGATGGGAGGCAGGCTTGGGACAACTCAAAAAGGGCTCTTTATTTTCCTTCACCATTTACCTACTCAGCGAGGCATGAGGTCCCTGTCCAGAATCTTCTGACTGTCCCTCAGTGGTGCAATGAACTTCCAACCTCAATATTTACTGCAGAAACCATCACTACCTTCAAAAAGATGGCTAAAGACCCACCTCTTCTGTGAAGTAATCATGACACATTAGGAAGACAACCAATTACATACAATACACATGGCCATATAAGCAAACACACAAAACCCAGAGACCAGCAAGACACACTGAGAAGTGCAGTCATCTTGTCTCTGCCCCTGTTTTGTCATTGGTTTATATCCCAATTTTATCATTCTCATTGTTTTCAGTTCCTCCCTTGATAAGTTTGGGTATTTAAGCCCTGGTGTTTCAGCCCCCTGCTGACACCACAGAGAATGTTATCACTTTACCTCTTGCTGACTTCATGGAGGACATTGTTGCTCTGCTGCCTGCTGACTTCACAGGGAACTTGGCCCACTTGCTGACTTCATGAATGATTTCATTGGACTGTTTTGCAACAAGAGTGGCTCTTTGTCACCCTGCCTCCTGCCTGCTCCTCTGCTCTGCCACCCTGACCCTAATCTTAACCAGCTCAAACTACTCCCAGCACAAACTGCGCTACTTTTGTGTTTTGTTTTGATCACTGTCCATGTACATTTTCAAGTCAATTCAAGTGGGTTTTTTATTATCATTCCTCTATGTAGCTTGTATACATTGGAACAAAATGTTTCTCCAGGACCATAACACAGAACAGAACAGAAGACTACATAAAGTGCAGTGCACAACAGTGTGAAACGAGTGCAGGATGTAACGAATCAATCATTACTAGCATTATCCTTTTCCACCAGAATAGTGTAATGGATCAACTTTAAACATGAAACGAAACAGAAGCGCACGCTTGGATTCGAAGCACCTTTTTAAAGGAGACAAGTTTTAAAGCGTGCCCGCATTATCTACCAGAATGTGTAGTAAATCGGATGAATTTGCAACATTTAAAAATATTCTCCACCAGTTACAATTTATGTAACGAATTAAAAGATGTTTAACACGTTTAAATGTATTCTCCAATTTATGTAAGGAATTAGCTCAAATGGCGTGAAATATATCTATATATCTAATCAACGCGTGTTGTGACCAGTTATAAATATACATCAGCCATGAAAGGGAATTCATGTATGATAGAGTTTATCCTTCTGGCCAGGAAGAATTAACCAACGAAGTTTGTTATTAAAGATTAGAGCGGGTAATCGAGATCTTATGCAGTGAAGAAGGGACTCTATCACATGACCAAAAACAGAGAAAATCAAGCGTGGGATAATAGATTTTAATAACTAGGTGTAGCTATGGATACACACGACTAACTCTAAGCAAAACATACATATGTACATCTATATACAAGGAAAGAAAAGGTATAGAGAGAAAGTAATGAAATAAAAGGGAATGGCAGACAAAAACACAACTAATTAGCCTTTTTCAAAACCAGCAACGAACTTAAATCTCCTGTAAACAGGGGTACAATCTTACACGCAGATATAGGTCCATTAACTATACTTGCATGGCTTCGGTTTGAAAGTTCACGCGAGGTCGTGTAGAGTTCGCTGGTTCGTCACGCCATTTGCAAAAGGCATGAGCCGTGAGGCGGTTGCATCCTTTGTATGGGAGAGAGAGAGATCCTGGCTTCCTCTTCCCGGGGCACGTGGCCCCGGGGGAGAGGAACCAGAAGGAGCGTAGAAGTGAAGAAGAGAGACTGAAGAGAAGACTAAGGACAAGACTCAAACACACACGCCTCTTTGGGCTATGGGCCAATCAGGAAGTTGCATTTGTTGGCGGGATGACCTCTCTTTGTCTGGTCTCAGACCCTAATTTAAATGTCCAGGGAGGAGCCGGTTTATACCGTATTATATATGAAATTAAGGGAAAGCATGAAATAATGTATCCCATTGCAATATAATATGCATAATCAATCAGGGTATCACAAGACGATTAACTACATACCAAATTTGATGGACTTGTAACTAATATTACAAGAAAGACATGGTTACAGACATTTAAAATAATATCCTAAGTTAAGACTATCTAAAATCATTAAGATTAGGTCACATAAACACACAATATAAGTAAACAAGATAACATCACACTATTTAGGCATTGAATAATTACATATAATTACACATTATATTCAAGAGAGATTTTTCCATTGTGTGTGTAAGGTAAGCTTGTGTGTGTATGTGTGTGCGTGCGCGTGCGCGTGTAGGTAGCTTGTGTGTGTGTGTGTGTGTGTGTGTGTGTGTGTGTGTACGAAGGGGGGAGGGTTGGTCGTTAGCATTCCAAAGGTATCTGGTCAAACTGGGGCCAGAGTGGTCATTAAACAGATAGGGATTTACAGCTCAAAAGAAGAAAAGAAACTTCTGTGCTAAGCCCAGGTTGATTCAGAAATCAGTTTGATACTGTCAGACGTTACAAGGACAATAAATATACAGAACAGAACAATAGATACACATGACAATAAATACACAGAACATGGGCTGTAAACTGTAAGCTATTTTGTAGTATAGCAGCAATATTGCCAGCAAAATCATGTTCCATAATATTTTGTTTTGAATCATGTCTTTTCTCCACCCTTCTCTTGGTATTGGTTTATCTCCCTATTCTGCCATGACCATGATTATTCAACTGTTTTTAATTGATTAAAATAGTTGAATAAAATTTTATTGGTTTGAGTGTTTAAGCCCTGGTACTTCAATGTCTTGACATGAAGTCTTATTGTGCATCTTATTGTGTATTTACATCTATTCCCAGGTTCCATGTTATTTCCAGCTCTGTGTACTTTCTGGTTTAGACCATTGCGTGTGATTTTTGTTTCTAAGTATTGATTATCCCCATTTGTTTCTGGTCGCCTGTCTTCTGACTCTTGCAATGGACTTTGATGATGCTTTGTGGTTTCCCTAAATAAAATACATGTTGATGTTATGCACTTCCTACTTCTTGTCCTGCTTCTCTTCAATGCACATTATACTAAGGGCATCCTGGAATTGTCAAGGACTGCCACCACACACATCCTAGGTGCAGTCATAACCATCAGTCTCTTTGGGAAATCCATGAACTCCCCACATTTAGCCACACCTACATGTTGCTGTCGCTCACTAGTGTACCAACTACACACACCTGGACTTCTTCCTGCTGATCAGAGTCTATATATGAGCCTTTCAGCTGTGGTATTATAATTTCTTCATTTCCTATTAGACATAGATTACCAACATAGACCTTGAAGGTACTCATTATAAAATGAGACCTATGAGTGCAGCAAAACAAACTAAATGCAGAAGGAGGATCTTTAAACAAAACAGCATTCCATAAAAGGACATCATAGATCCTCTTATTTTGCCTGTGTTGTAACTGACGTCTCATTTGAACTGAAACCTAATGCTGAGCTCACACAAACCCGGGTAAAGATCTGCAGAGCTCAGACACATCACGGCAGAGATTAATTAATTTTTCTATTTTTCTCTTCTTCTGGTACTTTGTGCGATGGCTGCCAGTCTGACAAGAGAATATAACCGGATAGTGCAATTATAAATAAATAAATCCCTTCTATAAATGTGTATTACATGGTCAAGTTGCAATTGTGTAGCCAGAAAATTCATAACTGTTATGTAACATGGATGGAGGGACGCAGGATGCATGCGCAGGGGAAAAAGTCAGTTTATTAGGAACAGTTTCCTTCAAAAGTAATGGAACATACAAAAGGGGAAACAAACTATAATCCACTCAAAAAGGGTAAGGCAATAATCCACAAGAGATAATCCATATGGCAGTAATTCCCAAAAGAGATAATCCACAACACATTTATTCCAAAAGAAATTGAACATGAAAAATGAAGCAAAACAAAACAGAAGCAAACGCACAAAACTAGTCTATGGTCTAGGAGCTACGAACTATGAGCTAATAGCTAATGAGCTATGGTCTAGGAACTATGAACAGGGAGCTATGAACTATGGTCTAGGAACCATGAACTAAGGGTGAGAGAAAGCGAGAAGATAGCAGGCATATAGCACATGCTAGGTAGGGACTCTATTTAGTCTATTTACTTTAATACTCCGCGAGGAAGCGGAAATGGGAGGAGGTTTATATACACAGACAAATCAAAGACAAACGACGTAAAACACTGAACACCTGAAACTAATAATTAAACCATAAACAGAAAACCTATGAATGGGCAGGGGCGGAGACATGACATAAACCAGAGAACCAATAAACATAAAGGAGGCGGAGACATGATGTAAACGCAAACACAAGCACATGGTGATGTAAACAAAGCGAGAGTTCATGAATGCATAGTCCAGTGGGTTTTGTGAATGGAGAGGTGCTGCTCTCAGCAACGCCGCGCGAGGAATGCGGAAGTGTTCAAATGACTCTGAGAATGAGGGAAACTAACAGAGCCCCCCCCAAAGGCGCTTCTCCCGAAGCGCCGAAAGTTCTGACCTCTCTGGTGGACCTGGGCCTCTGGGCAGGATCCTAACATCTGCCCCCCAGGACCCGAGGCTGGCAATGTCCAGTGTCCTGAGGCCCAAGCAGAGCATGTCAGGTTGTCCCTTTGGCCCTGGTCGAGAACTTGGTCAAGAACCCGGTCGAGAACCCGGTCAAGAACCCGGTCGAGAACCTGGTCAATAACTCGGTGTGGTGCTTGACTTGGAGCTTGGAGTGATGCGTGACCTGATGCTTGACTTGGAGCCTGGAGTGATGCGTGACCTGGTGCTTGACTTGGAGCTTGGAGTGATGCGTGACCTGGTGCTTGACTTGGAGCTTGGAGTGATGCATGACCTGATGCTTGACGTGGAGCTTGGAGCTGTGCTTGACCTGGTGCTTGGCTTGGAGCTTGAAGCTGTGCTTGACCTGGTGCTTGGCTTGGTGCTTGATCTGGTGCTTGGTGTGGTGCTTGGCGTGGTGCTTGACCTGGAGCTTGGAGCTGTGCTTGACCTGGTGCTTGGCTTGGAGCTTGGAGTGGTGCTTGACCTGGTGCTTGGCTTGGAGCTTGAGCTGGTGCTTGGCTTGGAGCTTGGCTTGAAGCTTGACTTGGTGCCTAGCTTGGAGCTTGGCCTGGAACCAGGACTGGAATCAGACTTGGCACCTGGATTGGAGACAGACTTGGAGACAGACTTGGAGACAGGACAGGGAATAGGACAGGGAACAGGACTGAGAACTGGACTGAGAACTGAACTGGATACAGGACTGGAAACTAGGCTAAAAACAGAACCGTAAACAAAATCAAAAACCTGACTGGGAACAGAACTGGAAACAGAACTGGAAACAAAGCTAGAACCTGAATTGGAAAGTGGACTTGCAACAAAACTAGAAACTTGACTGAAAGCTAAACTAGAAACAGAACTGGAAATTAAATTAGAAACCTGACTGGAAACAGAGCTGGAAACAGAGATGGAGACAGGGTTGGAGACTAAGTTAGAAACTGACAGGAGACAGAGGTGGACTCTGGACTGGATTCTGGACTTGGACATAGACTTGGCTTCGGAGGAGGTCATCCCGTGGACCTCTGACATGGACTTGACTTCGGAGGAGATCATCCCGTGGACCTCTGACATGGACTTAGCTTCGGAGGAGGTCATCCCATGGACCTATGTCATGGACTTGGCTTTGGAAGAGGTCATCTTGTGGACCTCAGACATGAGCCGGACAGGAGTGTATGTCTCCTCGTGAACCTCTTGCAGGTGCAGAACAGGAACCGAGGTCCCCTCGTGGACCTCCGGAGGGCGCTCCGCTGGGGAGACCTCCTGCTGGGCCTACCTGCTGCTGGGCCTCCTGCTGGAGCTCAGGTCTGGAGGTTGCCATATTAACCTCCAGGGGCAGCTCAGCTGAGGAGACCTCCTGCTGGGCCTCCGGCTGGAGCTCGGGGCTGAATGGTTGCCACGTTAACTTCCAGGGGCAGCTCCGCTGAGGAGACCTCCTGCTGGGCCTCCGGCTGGAGCTCGGGGCTGGAGGTTGCCACGTTAACCTCCAAGTGGCGCTCCGCTGGGGAGACCTCCTGCTGGGCCTCCTGCTGGAGCTCAGGGCTGGAGGTTGCTATATTAACCTCCAGGGGCAGCTCTGCTGAGGAGACCACCTGCTGGCTGGGCCTCTGGCTGGAGCTCGGGGCTGGAGGTTGCCACGTTAACCTCCAGGGCAGCTCTGCTGAGGAGACCTCCTGCTGGGCCTCCTGCTGGAGCTTGGGGCTGGAGGTTGCCACATTAACCTCCAAGTGGCACTCCACTGAGGAGACCTCCTGCTGGGCCTCCGGCTGGAGCTTGGGGCTGGAGGTTGCCACGTTAACCTCCAGGTGGGGCTCTGCTGGGGAGACCTCCTGCTGGGTCTCCGGCTGGAGCTCAGGGCTGGAGGTTGCCACGTTAACCTCCAGGGGCAGCTCCGCTGAGGAGACCTCCTGCTGGAGCTCAGGGCTGGAGGTTGCCACGTTAACCTCCAGGGGCAGCTCCGCTGATGAGACCTCCTGCTGGGCCTCCGGCTGGAGCTCTGGGGGTGCCTGCCTGTGGAGCCATTTATGGACTCACCAGCTGTCCTTGAAACAAGCTTGCAAGCAGAAGTAGTAGCTCCTTGTTCCCTGTTTTCAACAGGTGGGGCACTGTAAGCTGGCCTGTCGGGTGCAGCCCTCGGTTGCGCACTCCTGGGTCCGGGGCTGAGAGGTGCAGGCTGCCACATTAGCCTGCTTCCTCTCGTAGTACTCCAGGAATGACTGGCTGGGCTCACCTGGCATGTAGATTCGGTTCAGGAACGCGTTGAGGTCCGGCTCGAATTCCGGGCTCCCATATTCACGGTTCAGTAAATCCACGAAACCCGAAACTGTATACAGCTCCTGGTACGCGCTGGCGAGGTGGATCTCCACCAACCAGCGGGCTGAGCCGACTAAACGCGATAGGAGAAACCACGCCCATTGTTCCTCACTAGGTTTGGGGTCCTTTAAACTACAAAAATATGTCTGGGCCTGCCAAAGAAAATACTGGGGTTTGTTGGAAAAACCATTATACACAGAGGGGGAATGAATGCAGGCCCACTGGGAGAAAGAGACTGAGTCCAGGGGAGGAACAAAAAATGTGGTGCAGCATGTCCCAAAATTCCCCGCTGCATCCATTTTTGGCGGAGTATTCTGTTATGTAACACAGACTAATTTTACCTAATGCACCTTTAACAAACTGAAACTTGTCTTTTCCAAGTATTGTAATGTGTTGAATGAATTTAATACACAAATTCATGCTGTTTTGACAAATTCAGGTCTCTTGATTCTTTTTCAACCTTGGTTCATTAAGCTGAAACAGATTTTGTATAGTCTATAGCTACAGAGTTTTTCCTAAAGCTGGTCTTAAACCTAAAACCATAAAACCCTAAAATGCTGTACATATACAAGTTTATACACATATCTGACTAGCATTCATTACCTTGTCTTTTCAAATAAGATATGTATTGACAGGCATATAAACGTCTGGTTTTATGGAAAAAGTGTTCTACTCCGTAAGGATTGTCAAGAGGTTTTTTATTTGTTTGTTTGTTTGTTTTTTGTTTTTCACATCCTTTTTTTTCTTGGAATAATGATAATAAGATAGTATTTGATACTGTATGCTGCTGGACATGACATTTTTATTATAATTATTACTTAATCACATTTAGTTAAAAATTATAGTATAATTATCTTAATTTTATTTTTTGTTTCTTATTAACCCTTCCGAAACATTTTCTGTATTTTTACAGATATTATCATAAAAAATAAAGACTAGCATTACAAATGACAACAACAACAAGAAGTAAAGCTCTGAGGCCTGTTTCACGAAGCTGGTTTCGGTGGTTACCAGGTAAGTTTGAGTTTAGTTTGAGCAAACTCTGGTTTTTTGGTCTCAACAAGGTGGATTGGTTTTTATCAGATTTCATCGCCATGGCAACTTACACTACACGGCTAACCTGCTCCGGAGAGGGTTTTATTCTGGGTGAGAAAACTCAAACCCAATTTGGACTAATCAGCTGCGAGAAAAGTGATGTAAATCTGACACATCAGGGTTAAGCCTTTAGTGTTTGCAGTGATGGCTTCACAGTTTGTGGAGAATCCTGTGGAGCGCAAATATTAATAAAGGCATTTTGAAGGGAAAGAGCTTTTAGGGACAGACACAATCTCCTGGCTTTTCTGATGACCATCTGTATATTCATATATAAAGATATGGATTTTGGGCAGATGGTATAGTTTATCTCTGCCAGCTTCTTCAGCCACACATTAAAAATCTGACATGCCGAAGCCACGCCCCTTACTGTACCGCACACTCTAGGTGTTGCTTTGTGGTTCTTTGCGAGTGGTACATTTCATGCAGTGGCATTAATCTTGTCCTAATATATCTTCAGAAATAGATATTTATTTTAGCAATATGTAATTAAAATAATGAGCATTTATATTAAATGAAATGACATGAAATATGTAGGGGTTATAAGTTTTCAATCCATTTAATCTCAAGCCTCAATGGTGTTCCTTTTTTGTGGTTAGTGTAAGTTTAAATTCCTCATATTTCCACAAAATAATTTTATTCTCTTCAACCGGACGTACACACACCTGTTTTTTTCCATGTTGAACGCTATTGGCTGTTTGCTGCAAATGTCTGGCTTTTATGTTCACGTGCACGCTGAGTAAACACTGATTCAGGGTTAAAACCTGGGTTTACTGAGAAAGTTGATAACCAGCGTCATGAAACCTATTAACCTTAATTACCCCTGGGTTAGATTAGTCAATCAAAACTTACTCTGCAACTCTGAGTTTGTTCAACTTGCTTCATGATACAGGCCTCTGATGTCTGAACATAGTTGCCCACCTATATTTAACAAAGTTTTTTTTGATAAACCTGTGTTGTGTTTGCAGTTGTTTGATATCCATGAGAGCAGAGTATTTTTGTGATTTTTTTTAACAAAAGATCAAAAGGTTAAACAATAAAGACAATTTTTCACAGCCTTCTTTGCTCATATTTACGGAGGGTACCAATATTAGTGGAGGGCAGTGTATGTAGAACCACCTTAGCAACAAGTTTCAAGTTCAAGTTTCAAGTTCATTTGTCAGGTGCACAAAATGTCAGGGACATTTGTACATTGAAATGCTTGTTATGAGGCTCAGGTACTCTACATTTTTATATATATTTTTTTATTTAAATAAATTTGCGGTAAATTTATTTCTATATTTATATATCTACATTTTTAGATTTTATATGCTGTGCAATAAAAAAAAATATACAGCCAGGTCCATAAGTATTTGGACAGTGACACAATTTTCAGAATGTTGCCTCTGCACACCACCATAATGGATTTGAAATTAAGCAATGAAGATGTGACTGAATTGTAGACTTTTAGCTTTAGTTCAAGGGGTTTAACATAAATATTGCATTAACCGTTTAGGAATTAACGCCATTTATTACAGAGTCCCTCCATTTTTAGAGGCTCCAAACCCTCACAGACTACAAACCTATCAACAATTTCCCCTTAATCAGTGATGCCTCCCTCGCCAAAGACCTCAACATCTTGCCACTCACACTTTCCACCAGTGATGTGTGTTCCACCCTGAGCAGAGTGAATGCATGCAATGTTTCTGGCCCTGATGGCATCCCAGGCCAGGTGTTCAGGGCTGGTGCAGAGCAGTTGGCTTGGATATCTTCATGGATATTTTCAACCCATCCTACGCCCAAGCAATGGACCACACCCACTTCAAAACAGCTGTCAAAACCTGGTACTGCCATGATCCTCAATGACTGTCCTGTAGCCCTCACCCCCATCATCGCCAAGTGTTTTAAGAGGCTGATCCTTTCCCTTCTGAAATCCTGCCTGCCTTCAACACTGGATCCTCATCAGTTCATCTACCGCCACACCAGGTGAACAGATGACAGCATCACCATGGCACTGTCTTCTGCCCTGACCCACCTGGATAATAGTAACTCCTACAGTAGGATGATATTCACTGATTTCAGTTCAGCTTTTAACACTGTTAACCCATCCAAGCTGATCTCCAAGCTCACCAACCTTGGCATCAGCACCTCCCTCGGTTATTGGACCCTGGAGTTCTACTTTAGTAGAGCTATTGCATAATCACTCAGAAAACAATGCTAAATGGTCCACCACTGTCTACTATTCTCAACTTAACACAGCAGTGTCAAAGGAGAAAAGGCTTACATTACATAATGTGCTTTTCCCAGAAGAATGGGCAAAATATCATGATTTACATGTGCAAAGGTGACAGGGAATATACAGTATATCACCTTCAAATAAATAAATCACCTTCAAATGTTTTGTAAATCAAATGGAAAACTTATAAAATGTGGAATAATAACAGTATGCTTTTCTGAGTGTTGCTGTAGCTGTGTAAACCATCACACACTCCATAATGACTTTTTAATTGGTTTTATGTATAAGTGTGTGTTAGAGCCAGTGTTATGGCTCCACTGAGGTATTAGCATATGTGTGTTAGAGCTAGTTTAGCTTAATGATGCAGGAACAGCTTCAGCTTGATGACAAAGCTCTTTGCCAAAGCGTTTGAACTGCTTTCTGACACACAATCAGGACTATTACAGCACCAAAGCACTCACATAATCCTGGATTACTTACTACACACTCTTGAGAGATGAATGGTGCAATCAGAGAAGCTAACACACTAATGAAACAATTTCTGAAGGTTTAGCCTTATAAAACTGAAGGCACGCTGACAGATGGGTTTAGAGGGTAAAAACGTGTAACATGAAACAATATGTAAGTAATAATCACCACGTGTGAGTTACAGGAAAATACTGAGCAACAGGGTGGTGTGATGAAGTGGAGTTACCACCCTGAAAATGATTATTTTCCTATAATAGCACGTCCCCAAGTGTTTTATTCCTCTTATACTACACTGATTTTCAGCTATTACATTTTTTTTTTATTAAAGAGCAACACATCCATTTACATTTTACATTTATGGCATTTAGCAGACGCCCTTATTCAAAGCAACTTAAAGAGGTCCAGTGAAATCTCATTGTGTAAAGGGCAAGGCCAGAAACCACTGTTGAATGTGCGTGACCTTTGAACCCTCAGGCAGCATTGTCTGAGAAATCATTATGCTACTGTGATAAATATAACCACATGGGCTCGGGAGTACTTCAGAAAACTGTTGTCACTTAACACAGTCCGCCGCTGCATCTAGAAATGCAACCCGAAACTCTATTACGCAAGGAGGAAGCCACACATCAACTCTATGCAGAAACGCCGGCGAGTTTTCTGGGCCCGAGCTCATCTCAGATGGACTGAAAGGCAGTGGAAACGTGTGCTGTGGTTAGATGAGTCCACGTTTCAGCTTGTTTTCGGGAAAAACGGACGTCGAGTTCTCCGTGCCGAAGATGAAAAAGACCAACCAGACTGTTGTAAGCAAAAGGTGCAAAAGCCAGCATCTGTGATGGTATGGAGGTGCATCAGTGCCCAAAGCATGGGTGACGCATATGTGTGAAGGTACCATTGATGTGGCGGCATATATTGGGATTTTAGAGAGACATCAAGGCAACGTCTTTTCTCAGGAAGTCCATGGTTATTTCAGCAGGACAATGCCAGGCCTCATTCTGCACATGCTACAACAGCGTGGCCTCATAGACACAGAGTGCGTGTGCTTGACTGGCCTGCCAGCAGTCCACATCTGTCTCCTATGGTGCATCTTGAAGAGGAGAATCAGACAATGGTGACCAAGGACTGTTGAGCAGCTGAAGTCTTGTATCAAGCAAGAATGGGCAAAAATTCCACTGCAAAACTGCAACAGTTAGTATCCTCAGTTCCCAAACCATTAAAAAGTGTAATTAAAAGGAAGGGTGATGTAACACAGCCGTAAACATGCCTCTGTCCCAACTTTTTTTTGAGTGTGTTGAAGGCATCAAATTCTAAATGTGTTTATATTTACAAAATACAATTAAGTTGGTCAGTGAAAACACTGAATATCTTTTCTTTGTACTTTTGTCAGTTAATAAAAGTTTCAAGAGACTTGACAAATCACAGATTTTTGTTTTTATTGCATTTTAGAAAAAATCCCAACTTTTATGGAAATGTGGTTAGTATAATACCAGTGGCTACCTCACCAGTGTCTCTTTTTTCTCTCTCTTAATAAGAAGTTAGTAGGTTAATAAGAAGTTAATAAAACAAAAAAAAATGCAGCTTGTCATGTTACTGAGAAACCACAAAGCGTAAAATCCTGTCTTGAAGATGTCGGAAAACTTCCTCTGACTGTTGCAAAGCGCTGACACTGGAGACTCCTTCCATAAATGTAACAAACATCTCCTTACTGAAAACGTCACCATATCAGCGAGTACACATGGCTTTTAATCCGTTTATATGGACTGTCTGCCATACAAGTCCCTATGAATGAGCTGTTACTAAAAAAAATAACATATTAGAATGAATGCATTAATGTAAACCTGCGACTTGTGTTACAGCCAGAACTACTGCCAGAGCTGCTGTTCTAGAAAATTAATCAACACCTTCTAATTCCAGAATTCACCTGCACTGTGGTGTAAATGAACTAATGTCATTTTAATTGATGTACTACAGGCCAAATGTAAGGAAGCAATAAAGGATTTTTAACTTAGTATTTATATAAAATATTTTGGAATGTCATCAAGTTGTGAAACATACATTACATATGTGATTTATTTCCAAAGTGCAAAAGCCAAAGTCATACAATACCTCTAAGAAACTTGAGAATTTAAAAACCTAAACATTGAAATCCTTCATCAAAACTGAACACAAAGCCTATAAAGCAAAAGCACAGACCAATAAACCAGTATAACTGGAATGGATAGCATGTTCTCACACCACCTCCTTGTGGGCTCTAATCCCACCTCTGCCAGTCATATGTGTGGAGCTTGCATGTTCTCCCTGTGCTTCGGGGGTCTCCTCTGGGTACTCCGGTTTCCTCCCCAGTCCAAAAAAATGCATTGTAGGTTGATTGGCATTGTCCATAATGTGTGAATGGGAGTGCAAATGACCAGTGAGCAACCTCTTTGTCAGTCCAGGATATTTGTGGGTCGTGTAGCTGCATCCAAGGGATGATCGAGGTCATGGTAACAAGGAAGGAGATTCGTTCCTGGTGCAATCCACTGACTTGCAGGAGGAGGGGCTCTTGCTATGGCATGTATTCCAAGACAAGACTCATTTGTCCATGGTGTTTAGTTTTTTATTCACTATTAAAAAAACATTGTCTGCTCCATGGACACACTTTACTACAACTCACTGATATGGATGACCAGGGTTCAAATTACTCCGTGAACGCGATAAAATTTGAGGTTTGGGGAGGCCTAAAATATAAGTAATTTACTATTATTTTCTTGTAAAGACAATATATTCCTGCTTTTTATGTATTTAAGAAAAATACAAATAAAGTAAAAGAACTGAATAAACTCAGAAAGCTCATCTACCAAGTCGACGATGTGACATTCTTGCACTACTCTGTGGCAGGGGTGGATGCAGTTGTAAAGATATGCTATATTTAAAGCAGACATGCAAACAAAAACAAAAATGTGAAGCAGAGGCATGGTCAAAAGCAGGCAATCTGCAGTCAGGTGAGTGGCAAACAGAATGTACTAGGCAACACCAATCAAAATGAATATTAAAGTCTCCAAGAATTAATGCTTTGTCTACAGAAACAACTAAGTTTGAGATGAAATCTCCAAATTCCTAAAGAAATTCGGAATGCGGAAATTCAGAAATTCAGCTGAACGAAAATGTAGAAATACTCATTAAGTTTATACTGAATACACAGCTAGCACATTTGATCTGAAGCTAGGACTGTTAACTATTAGATCTCTTACATCTAACGGGCTTATTGTTAATGAAACTATTACTAATCAGAAGTTTAAAGTACTGTACTTAACTGAACTGTGGATAAAATCAAATGAGTATGTAGCATTAAATGAAACCAGTCTTCCTGGATACAGTTATATACATCAGTCTCGTCTAACTGGCAGAGGAGGAGGTATCACAGTCATCGTGATGCGGTTGGATCTATTTATGCACACTGGACTCTTGCTTCTATTGGTGTTATCCTGGAGGACTTCATCATGCAGTAGCACTGAGGGTTCACATCTCCTTGGGTCTGCAGTGGACATGGATTCATTCAGCATGGCTTAAAGGTACACCTCACACCAGCTTCTATCTTTAAAACAGAACTATCATCTGACAAGCTTGTTGCAGCCTAAGTGGTACATTTATCAGAGCTCTGGACACAGTTATGTCCTTTCTTCTCCCTCCTCCATTTCTGTACTTAATTGCTGGCAGAAGAACAAAAGACTGTTTCACAATGGTGTTGATTTCAGTAATGTATCATCGTTTCCCTGCTCGGAGTTGAAAATCCTCTTCTGTTGTGTCTAAGAGCCTGTTAAATGTTGCGTTATTAAATGCACGCTTCATGAATAATAAGGCTCTGCTTTCATCAGCCCTCATCACAGACAAAAAGCTGGATTTATTGTTTCTAACTGAAACATAGCACAAACAAAATGATGGTCTCCTTTTCAACCAGCTGAACCCAGCAGACTATGAACTGTTTCATCTTCCGCGGCTTACTGGCAGAGGTGAGGTTATCATCGTGGTTCACAATCTGCAACACAATATATGCTCTGTGTCTGTACCACAGTTTACACCATTTGAATTTCTCAGTCTGAGTGTATCTGCTCCTTAAGTGACTATCATCGCTACAATATATAATGGAGCAAATGGAGCATTTATGTCTGAGTTTGCTGATCTGCTGTCAATGCTGTGTTTTGAATTTAAGAGAATCCTGATTTGGGGGGAGTTTAAGATGTGCAATAGCCAAGGACTTTTGTCTTTATTGGACTGTTTTAAGCTCACACAGTTTGTTAAGGGCTCTACTCATAGCAAAGGCCATACCCTGGATCTGGTTATTGCAAATGTTTCAATTGTGTCTGAGTTCTCTTCTGTCGATGTTGGTCTCTCTGACCATTTAGCCATTTTTTTTTTTAATCTAGAGCTGCTAAACTTAAGTATGTTTTCCTCTCGCACTGTTACATTCCGTAAATGGAAATCAATTGATCAAGCTGTATTTGCAAAATCTATTGTCTCCTCTTTAGGTGGTCTTTTTTCTGCTCCACTTGAGGCCAAAATTTTGCTGTTAAATAATCCCCTTACCTCTAATTTGGACACCTTAGCTCCTTTAAAGTCATGCAATGTTTCCTTTGCTCACTCTGCTCCTTGGTACAACAATGATTTGCACTTAAAAAAGGCAGCAACTGGAGTGAAATCAGTGTTGTTCTGGCTTGTTTTTTATTTTTATAAGCAGCATATATGACTCACAAAATAGAACCAGAAGAGATAAATAAATGGACTCTCTCAGCCAAAAAACAGAAAGCTCTGGACCCAAACGTTACAAACTAACTTCACTCAGTTAGCCATAGGAACCATAAAACAAGGAATCTTCACTCATAGACACTGAGGAGCCACTTAAGTATGGCTTGTTTGCGTCTGCCTTATCTCAGACATTCTGCAACAATAGGGCGAGTGTTAGAGACATCCCTGACCCAGGGCTGAACCATCTCAACCACAGAAACTTCTGTCAAATCCAGTGAATTTAGGCCTTTGGGCCAGACCAGATGGCTTCAAGGATCCTCGCCAGTAAAGTGATAACTTCAGGAAGAAAGAAGGAGGGCCTCCCCCTTGAAATGAGACCTTTTGCTCCCTCAGGAAAGGGTCTACTGGCAACCCCTGAAGGGAACAGCCAAAAGGAAAAGAAGAAGAAGAGGAAAGGGTCTACACAAAACCCCCATGTTCACACATTCCACAATCAGAGCACTCCATATATCATACAGAGGCAATGACTTTGAAAATAAATACATCTTTAGAACAACTGCAATCACCTATTTTCTGCCATGTTTTCTTCTGGATTTATGGTGCTTATAACCTCTAAGTTGCCACATATTGTTTCATTTATTTAGCATGTATTAGTATAAGTAGTACTACTATGATTATTGTGTGATTATCCATAGCGTGTTAACAACAGCCAGTCTTGTGTGGTATGTGTGTGTTCGTTGAGTGATTTCCTGAAGGATAAGTGTAAGGAAATTTGGGTAGAATGTCATTGTATGTATATGTTAATATTTTGGGACAAAGTTTAATCCACATGAAAAGTGTGGAACTGCCCAGCTGCAGAGACAATGGACTGATTAACATAACAGGTGGAGAATCTGGCTAACACCCTGCCCTAAGACGATGTTTGATTGGAGGAAACATTCTGGGGCTGGACTAGCCAGAAAGAGTTAAAATCCTAGGTTCTCTCAGACCTCACAGACCTCTCTAAGACCTCACAAAAAGAAGAACCTAACATCCATATGCGGGACAGAGTCAGCGGAGAGTCTCCAGAGCCATCCTCCAATCAATATCTTTGGGGAGATCATCTGCTTGGAGATGCAGCCTAGAGCCGCTACCAGCTCTTCAAACCTCCCACCTTCATTCCACTCATCATTCTGATTGGTCTAACGAGATGCCACGCAAACGCCGAACAGACCACTGACGACACCACTAAGTAATGAGGAAATCCCTTCAACACAACTGTGGTAGCTCAATGGTTAAGATGTTGGACTACTGATCAGAAGGTTGTGTGTTAAAACCCCAGCATTGCCAAGCTGCCCCTATTGGGCCCTCGAGCAAGGCCCTCAACTGCTCTGTTGTGTAAATAAGTTAAATATAAGTTGCCCTGGTTAAGGGTGTCTGCCAAATGCTGTAAGTGTATTCAAAAAGGCATGTGCAATACCCCAGAATCTAGCTAATCTGGTGAATATAATAAGTCTTAAAGCCCTTCTAAAAGAAAGGCTTTTTAAATTTTTTAAGGTAAATTAATAAATTAATAAGTTGAAGTTTCATTCAGGTCATGGTCTGTGAAATAGCATATAACATTAGAAACTCGGAACTTCATTCACTCTACTGAAAGCCATTATCACCCCTGTTAATGTGTGCGTGTGTGTTTATGTGTTAGATTAGTTTCTATGTCATAGAATAGTGCAATAAAGTCACATCTGTTCTAGAGATCGACTGATATTGATGTTTTATAAACGATACCGATTTTTTTTCCATGTTTATGTGCCCGATATCCGATATGCAGAACCGATATTTATTTATTGTTTTACTTTTGTTTTTGACACAATGATAACGCCACTGAACTAAACAAACCATTTTATTTATAACAATTTTGTCAATTTAAATTCCTATGGTTAGGGTTATGGTTAGCTGCTTAGACTACATATCAAGTATGTTTATGTAACACATCTCATTTGTGCATTAATGGCTGTTGTGTTAAATAAAGTTTATTAATTAAAGCAAAGCAAGTATATTTTACCTGTGCACACCTTTTATGATTCGTCTCCCTTCAGCTGCATCGGCGCTGCTATGGCAGTCCTGTGTGCATTTCTCAAAACGTTCTCAAAACAATATGTCGCCATTTATCGGTGAAACCAATATTTAAAAACTGATATCCTATTATGGAAAAATGCTTAAATATTGGAAACAATATCGGTAAAACTCATTATCGGTCAATCATTAGTCTGTTCTTAAATATACAGTACATGTCTTATGTGTTTTACAAATGTCTACTGCCTTGAATTGCGATCTTGCTACAATCCCATTCTGGACTAACTGGACATTGTTTATTTACATTTACATTTATGGCATTTGGCAAACGTCCTTATCCAGATCGACTTACATTTTTTATTTGCACCTACTGGAACATCTAGACAGTAAGGCATTACAATAATCCAACCTAGAGGTGACGAAAGCATGAACTAATTTTTCTATTTTCATTTCTTTACATATTTATATTTGTTTTTCTGTGTTATTGTTTTTGTTTTGCCTTTTTATAAATTTGTTAATCTGTATAAAATGTCATAGAAACACAGTTACGCAGGTTACATCATGTGTATGCGTGAGGGTAAAGCTGATGTAATTTCCAGCCACGCTCTACCTTTCGCGGAATATCATGGCGATGACAGGTATGTTTTTATCAGCTCCTCAAAGAAGTGCTTAAATATTGTTAATTATTTATCATTTAGGGATTTTCTGTATGAAATGTGTTTGTTTGTTAACTTCTCTTTAATGAGAGCTTAGTAATCCAAGTTTTGAACGTTCTAAGAGTATGTTTAATTGAATTATTAATTCAGGTAATGGCCGCTGTTGCAAGTGCAGTATGCTGATGCGCTTTGTTATGCATTCTTCATTAAAACGAAGAGATGGTTTAATTTGTATTGTGTTATGAGGAGTTATACATATGTAATCATGGAAAATTGTATTTGGTTATCTTGTATGATCCATGTGATGTTTAAATGTATTTTCTGTTATACGAGCATTGATACACTATGTAATGATTAACAGGCACAGCTAGACCAGAGGTTCTTTTTGTCAGAGGTGCCTAATGGTGTCTGTTATATTTTGATACAGGTATGTAAATGGATCATTAGTATTGTTGAAGTAGTTATTTTTGTATTTTCCTTTTTCATATTATTGTATTTGTTTCTATAAATGTATGTAATAATGTCCGCCTCTCCCTTTCGCGGAATGTCATGGCAATGAGAGGCACAGCTAGACCAGAGATACTTTTTGTCGGAGGTGCCTAATGGTGTCTGTTGTATTTTGATACAGAGACTGGGGACCTGAAAATAAATGGTAAATGGTCTGTAGTTATATAGCGCCTTTTAATCCTCACGGTTCTACAAGACCCTACATGTGCTGTAGTCCAATCACAAGACCTGGCAACCCAGAGTATACTACATTGGAATCAGGACTCACAAGTGAAATGAGTAACCTCGTTAGAAAACTTGGATCTGAAATTGACAAAGCCATCAGGGACAGTCTGTTGCAGACTGGACATTCAAGTCTGCCATCTAGTGGTCGTTTTGGAGAAACCACCAACATTTCTGACACTAAGGAATCGAATGCAACCATTCTAGATGCATCCAAGTTAAATTTGGTACTGAAGTCTGAGGTATCTGCACCACTGTTTTACCATGGAGACGGTACAGATGAGTGCTCCATGATGGAGTGGGAAGAATTGATGCGAGTGTACCTTAACAAGAAGAAAAAAAAGAAAAAGAAGTGGCAAACTCAGAAAGGGTTGAAGAAGTGATGAACAGATTAATGGGAAGGGCCAGGGACATCATAAAGGTTTGGCTGAGTAACAGAATGGTAACCCCCAACTGTAGATGCTGTGTTCACAGTATTGAAACACCATTTCAGTGATTTCAGCAGCTAAGGAATACCTTTAGCTGATTTCTACTCTGTGAAACCTTATTCCAATGAGAGTCCTTTGGATTATTGGATAAGGTTGAACAATGCAGCTGAGTTGTCTGAATAGAGCCTTAGGGAGCCTTAGGCAGAACTTTGGAAAATCGAAGAAGAGAATTGGCTGTAATGTTTATTAGACACTGTCCTGATAAGGAACTGTTTTTACTGTTCAAAAGCAAATCCGCACAGTCCTGGACAGCTTCTGAGGTCCAAGAGAGATTGGATGAGATGCTAAGAGAACAGAAAGCGACAAGGCGAGTTACATGTCAACAAACAGCTAAAGTCCTTGAGCCTATTGGTGATTCGACTTCTCTGTCTCCTCATCGGTCAGAAACAGCCACATCAGAAACAGATAATGGCACTCTAGACAAAGTCTTGGCCATGTTGGAAAACGCTCTTGTGTGCAATGCCCAGTCTGTGCGTGGTGGTTGGCCCAAGAACTCTAACAAACAAAGCCATGAATGTAGAGTTTGTAGCAGCAAAGATCATGGCACTACTGCCCATTGCAAAATGTACAATCTCTGCTTTAAGTGTTTTTCGTCTAGGCATATGAGAAAATTGTGCCCAGGGAAAGCGCTGGCAGACGAGGTGATGAAGCGCATCAGGGAAACTAAAGAGTTTCTATTGGGGGGAGGGCAATGTGGGACAAAATGGAAGTACCTCCTGGGATACTGATGTTGAGTCTGTCCACTCATTTTATTGTGAGAGTGTAAGCAAAGACAAAACTGTGATTTTTCAAAATACTGTTTGGTCAGCGCAAAATGACAGTCTGTTTTATACAAGTGTTTTGGTATCGGACAAAGTTAATCTGAGGGGGATGCTGGACAGTGGCTCCATGGCAACTACTTTGATTGCCGCTGTGGTACCTCAACTGAGAGAAGCCGGAGTCCTGGATCAGGAGTTCTCTTACCCATCAGACATTGTCTTGGTTGGGTGTGGTGGGAAACCGACTAGTCCTGAAGGTATGTGTGATCTGAAAATTGAGGTATATGGGTTCAGTTTTAGTGTCCCAGTCCTTATTGTCAGTGGACTGGTGGACCAAGTTATTATCGGAACCAATGTGCTCGGTTAAGATATAAAAAAAAATTTACTTCATTTTTTTTGTATTTTCCTTTTTCATATTATTGTATTTGTTTCTATAAATGTATGTAATAATGTCCGCTCTCCCCTTCCTGGAATGTCATGGCGATGAGAGGCACAGCTAGACCAATGTTCAGAAGGCACCAGGACCTGATGGCCTCCACGGATGTGTCCTGAGGGCCTGTGCTGACCAGTTAGCAGATGTTTTCACTAACATCATTAATCTCCTTTTGAGTCTGACTGTGATCCTTACATGCTCCAAGTAGACCACCATCATCCCTGTCCCCAAGAAAATGGCTGTCTCCTGCCTGAATGACTATGGCTCTGTACTACTGGCATCAGTGATCATGAAGTGCTTTGAGTGTCTCATCAAATCCTACATATGCTCCTCTCTAGCAGATACCTTGGAACCGTTCCAGTTTGTTTACCGCTCTAATAGATCCACTGATGACGCCATTGCAATGGCCATGAAACACCCGAAACACACTAACACTCAACACTGGTGCCCAACAGGGATGTGTGCTCAGCCCCCTCTTCTACTCTCTGTTCGACTATGATTGCTCTGCTAAGCACAGCTCCAACATTATCTTCAAATTTGCAGATGATACATCCATCCTGAGACTCCAACAGTGACAAGACAGTCTACAGAGAGGAGGTCAGAGCACTTTCAACATGGTGTGCTGACAAAAATCTCTCTCTGAATGTCAGCAAGACCAAGGAGATGTTACAGGACATCACACTCCCATCAGTGGAGTGGAGGTGGAGAGAGTTAAGAGCTAGAAGTTCATTGGTGTCTACATCTCCAAGATCCTCCACACAGAGATAGTAGTAAGAGCAGCCCATCAACAGCTCTACTTACATTTACAGCATTTGGCAGACACCCTTATCAAGGACGACTTACATTTTACTTTTAAGCAGTTGAGGGTTAAGGGCCTTGTTACAGGCCCAACAGTGACAACTTGACAGTGCTGAGGTTTCAACTCACAACCTTCCAATCAGTAGCCCAATGTCTTAACCACTGTGCTACCACTGCCCACTTTCTGAGGAGACTTAAGAGTTTCCTCTGACATCATGTCAAACTGCTACCGCTGCACCATAGAGAGCATTCTGACCATCTGCATCACCGTTTGGTACGGCAGCTGCTCTTCCTCCGACCGAAAAGGTCTTCAGAGAGTGGTGTGAACAGCAGAGCTTATCACTGGAAATAAACTCCCGGCCTTACAGGACATTTACAAAACACGCTGTTTTTGAAAGGCCCACGGTATCGTTAAGTATCGTTATCATTAAAGACTGCATTTGGCATTTCCAAATTGTCTGCGATGTGTGTGTGATTGTGCCCTGCCATGGGTTGGCACCCCATCCAGGGTGTTCCTCGCCTTGTACACAGAGTTTCCTGGGATAGGCTCCAGGCTCCCCATGACCCTGTGTTGGATAAGCGGTATGGAAAATGGATAGATGGAAGTATGAGTTATGTCTTGTTAATTTTAATTATTTCTATTTTATTATATATTTTTAAAAGTGTATTCTCTCTTTTTGTATGTTTCTTAACTCAGATTAAAACCATTTGAATCGTACACTGTTAATGGTGTCTCTTTCATTATTGTTTTTATTTCTTTTTTGGAAGTTATATTCTTGCTTTATTTCTTTTGGCCCACCACCAGAGGGAGACATAGAGCTGACTCGCTGTAATTAGTGGCAACTGACTCCACCTGTGACTGGCCTGGAATGCTCAATTTTGAGTTCATTTTGTGAGGACAAGACTAAACTGACAATCATATTTTGAAAACCAGAGATTTACTCTAGCCTTTACTCTTGATAAGAGACACTGGTTATATCAAGGAGTGAATGTTTTATGGATAGCATGAATTAATTTGAATTTAAACTTGGGGTTTAAGCATATCAGATGAGTGCCTGATCAGCTCATCCTTCAAATTGTGGGCATGTTTGCTATACAGGAGAGCAACACTGAAAAACACTGGCATTATTTTATTAACTCAGCAAATCTATAGAGTGAATTAAAAATATGATAAGACATTTTTATTTCATGACCAATCAATGATCAATTTGTGCTAATTATTAACTGTTGGAGCATGATATAATTGGATAATTGGATGTGCTGGATCAAGTGCTATTTTATAAGCTGCTGAATAATAAGTGTGGAAGATATATTAAATGAAACCAAATAATCAGTGATTTTAATAATCTGACTGTGGTGCCCAGAAAATCAACATAAGCAGTTGTGTAACCCAACTCTGTATAAGAGGCACAGACTCTGAATATGTTGCAGTGTGAATCAACACGAAACTATTCTTGTTAGAACAGATCTTGTGAGTTCTAGTGTAGGAAGAGGGAGAAGCCAGGCTGTGAGGATGCACACCTGGCACTGATTTGGCTAATCAGTGGGAGTTGCAGAGTCACACTCAGGATAAAAGTTTGCATTGAGAACATTTTGGTAAAACAAGAAAAAACAGTCTGCAAGAAACAAAAAAGGGGTTTTAGTCTGGAACACTGCATAAAAGTATGAAAAATGGTCTCCCTCTGGAGGCAAAAAGGACACCCATGACCTGTCTCTGGACACAAGATGGAGATAAAAGCATTAACAGCGATAATTCCATGTAAAATTCTCCACTGTATATCTCGAGCTCTTTTAATGGCGGTTTGTACAGTGCTCTCCATCTTGGTCACTCATGCTCACTCAACCCTAGGACAGAGTGCCAGGGTGTGTCAACTCTGCCATTGAGCAATTTCTTATTAAAAACCTTCACACAAGCCTTGTAAAGTGTTTTACCAGAAACAACCTGCAAGTTCGTATTTAAAATGTTTTCACACTCTAAAAAGTGACCAGTGCTTCCCTCTAGGTCTGGAGATAGTCAGTTCAGGGAAAGGATCCTCTTCATCTGGAACCTCTGCTCCTTCACAGTACTCCACCAGCATTTCTTTTTCCTCACCTGAGAGGAGAGAGTTCCACTTTTGGAGTTGTTGTGCTACAATCTGTACAGATCTCAGTCCCAGATGTGCAGCTACTCCGTTGGTGTTCTGAAGGTTGTGGCCAGCCAGGTCCACTAGGTGTCCTAGCGTGGTGAGACCGGACATGAGGAGGGTCTGGGTGAACGCGTTGCCTCCAATGTCCAGATGTGCTCCATGAATCAGGGGCTCCTTTAGCAGCCAGTACAAAGAGTCTGTGGTTGTAGCCCTTTGGACCCTAAAAAGTTTCCACACTTTGAAAAGATTATGGTAAAACGCAAGTAGTCTGGAGGTGTTCAATCTTCTTGGGTCAACTAAAAATAGAGACTTGTCAAGTCTCAGGTCCCCAAAAGTTCTTAGGATAGCACTGCTCACAGGTTTCCAACTAAAAGGCATTGAACTGGTTAAAAATTTTTGTACAAACTGTAAAAGGAAGGCAGCAGTTCTGCTCTATAGGTGCACAAGGCCTTGCCCCCCTTCTTCTTTAGGTAAATATAAAACACTGTGTGGCACCCAGTGTAGCTTGTCCCAAAAAAAATCCAATAAAATTGACTGAACTTTTGTTAAAAGTGTCATTGGTTCGTCGATGCAAGCTATTTTGTGCCAAAGGGAGGATGCCACTAGATTATTAATAATTAATGTGTGCCCCCTATAAGACATTTTGGGAATCAGCCATTTCCATTTGTCTAGGCGACCTTTTATTTTTTCAACAGCCCCTTCCCAGTTTTTTTGCACAATTAGATCATCGCCCAGATATACTCCAAGATAATTAAAACCTTCTTTTTTCCAAAACAGTCCTCCTGGGAGTTTTGGTACATCACCTGACCACTGTCCAACTAAAAGGGCCTCACTTTTGTTCCAGTTAATTTTTGCTGACGATATAGTTCCAAAGTCTTTGGAAACATTAAGTAATGTATCCACATCTCTCTGTTCATCAACCATTATCACAACATCATCAGCATAAGCTGACAGACGGAAGGCGTCTGGACAGTCAGGGATTGAAATCCCTTTTAAATCAGCTCTCAGTTTGTTCAGTAGAGGTTCTATTGCTAAGGCACAGAGCATACCAGACAGAGAGCACCCCTGCCTTACTCCCCTACACACCATAAAAGGAGCACATAAGCCACCATTAAACTTCAGTTCACTTTCAATGTCACAATAGAGAGTTTTTATTTTGTCAGTGAAATTAGTGCCAAAACCAAAAGCTTTAAGAGTTTTCCACAAATAATTGTGTTCCACCCGATCAAAAGCTTTCTCCTGATCTATGGAGACCAAACCCATATTCAGTCCAAATAATTTTGAGACGTCAAGAATGTCTCGAATTAAGGAGATGTTGTCAAATATGGACCTCCCAGGTATGCAGTAGGTCTGATCAGTATGGACAATCTCTTCCAGCCTTGTAGCTAAAACTTTTGAGAGCAGTTTATAGTCGCTGCATAGTAAGGACAAGGGTCTCCAGTTTTTTGGGGTGTTTTTAGAAGATTATGTTTACACACAGACAGATACACATCAGGGCAAAACAAAAACAAACTCTTCCTTTAAATTAGATTTTTGTGCAGTCATATTTTCCTCTGGGCTGTGATGATAAATTGTGAATAATTATGCAGAACTTACAGGAAGTCACATAAACTAAAGGTGCATCTCAAAAAATTTGAATATCATGGAAAAGTTTATTTTTTCCGTAATTTAATTCAAAAAGTGGAACTTTCATATATTCTAGATTCATTACACACAAAGTGAAATATTTCAAGCCTTTTTTTGTTTTAATATTGATGATTATGGCTTACAGTTCATGGAAATCAAAAATCTGGTATCTCAAAATATTAGAATAAAGAATTTATAATACAGAAATGTTGACCTTCTGAAAAGTATGTTAATTTATGCTCTCAATACTTGGGCGGGGCTCCTTTTGTACGAATTACTGCATCAATGGGGCGTGGCATGGAGGCACTCAGCCTGTGGCACTGCTGAGGTGTTATGGAAGCCCAGGTTGCTTTGATACCGGCCTTCAGCTCATCTGTATCGTTGGGTCTGGTGTCTCTCATCTTCCTCTTGACAAAATTCAGGTCAGGTGAGTCGGCTGGCCAATCAAGCACAGTAACACCATGGTCAGCAAACCAGTTACTAGTAGTTTTGGCTCTGTGGGAGGGGCCAAGTCCTGCTGGGAAAGGAAATCAGCATCTCCATAAAGCTCGTCAGGAGATGGAAGCATGAAGTGCTCTAAAATCTCCTGGTAGACGCTGCATCGACTCTCGACTCAAGAAAACCCAGTGGACCGACACCAGCAGATGACATGGCACCCCAAATCATCACTGACTGTGGAAACTTCACACTGGACTTCAAACAACTTGGATTCTGTGCCTCTCCACTCTTCCTCCAGACTCTGGGACCTTGATTTCCAAATGAAATGCAACATTTACTTTCATCTGAAAAGAAGACTTTGGACCACTGAGCGGTGTTTTGAGTAAAAAGGTGTTTTGAGTTAATTAGCTGATTAGAGTCTTCTCAGGTCCACATCTCTGTATTATACATTCTTTATTCTAATATTTTTGAGATACTGGATTTTTCCAGTCTCTCATTTCCATGAGCTGTGAGCCGTAATCATCAAGATTAAAACAAAAAAGAGGCTTAAAATACTTTATGTGATGCATCTAGAATATATGAAAGTTCCTCTTTTTGAATTAAATTATGGAAAAAAATTAACTTTTCCATGATATTCTAATTTTTTGAGATGCACCTGTATATACTATGTATACTGAACAAAATTATAAATGCAACACTTTTGTTTTTGCCCCCGTTTTTCATGAGCTGAACTCAGATCTAAGACTTTTTCTATGTACACAAAAGGCCTATTTCTCTCAAATATTGTTCACAAATCTGTCTAAATCTGAGTTAGTGAGCACTTCTCCTTTGCCGAGATAATCCATCCACCTCACAGGTGTGGCATATCAAGATGCTGATTAGACAGCATGATTATTGCACAGGTGTGCCTTAGGCTGGCCACAATAAAAGGCCACTCTAAAATGTGCAGTTTTATCACACAGCACGATGCCACAGATGTCGCAAATTTTGAGGGAGTGTGCAGTCGGCATGCTGACTGCAGGAATGTCCACCAGAGCTGTTGCCCGTGAATTTAATGTTCATTTCTCTACCATAACTCGTCTCCAAAGGCGTTTCAGAGAATTTGGCAGTACATCCAACCGGCCTCACAACCACAGACCACGTGTAACCACACCAGCCCAGGACCTCCACATCCAGCATCTTCACCACCACCTTCATCTCCCCTTGCAGTTTTAAACATTAAATTTAAATATTAAAAAAAAATCAATTAAAATATTTTTTTATTTTACAAATTCTACATCAAATCTTACTGAAAAAAACATATATGCTCATAATGTCTTAAAGAGTCTTAAAAGGCTCAAAATGTCTTTGTCTAATGAGTTATACCATTTATTAGATGTTTAATGAGATACTGATACATATAGATATTACTTGGTTTTAAAAAAAAAAAAAAAGTCAGATAGCATCTTATAAAAACAAACAGTAATTGATCTTCCACTTTATGGAAATTCTGAAACAATTATAATGTTGATTTGAAGTAAACTTGAAGGATAAGGGCCATAAAGTCCTAGAATTTTTTATGAAATTTTTCAATGGCCCCAGTGTGGTTAAAAAAAGAGAGAGAGAGAAAACCACATTGTAATTATTAAGAACATTCTAATTTCATTGGATCTTTTGTGACTATTATTTTTGCTCTTTCCAGTTCTCCAAGTTCTTCTAATTTTTTAAGCCCAGTTACTTTTTGTCAAAAATAAAGATGTGAATCCTAATAAATTTATTTGCAACAGAAATAATTTAGCATATCCATTTTTGATCTAAATGTGATTAACTAATAATAAATTATAAATTGATAAATAAATTTCTTCTGACAGCAATGACATGCACTGTTGGCCAGTGACTACCTTTTCTCTTTTTTTCTCTCTCTCTCTCTTTCACTTATGAGATTTTGTCAGCTGATCTAAGCATCTGATGGTTTAATCAGGGAGCACCATCTGATGTTCATATATACCCTTTTTTCCTTTGTATTTTTAGACTTTAGACACCCTAATATCACCCTCAACTACCAAAACATTATACATGGTACTTAATATACTGTATATATAAATATTTTACATTTGCATATTCAATGAAAGGTGCAAAATGCAATTAAACTAAGAGTTTTACATTCATCATTCACTATTACAGCAGTGCCTAATTTATGTATTTTCTTAATTACAAGAACAAAATATATTTAAATATGAGTAAAGCAAGCCAAGCATACTACATATATTGCTTTACTACATGTCTACAGTAGCTCTGAATAAATTGTTCTGCGTCTTGTACAAATTCTTCTGAAGGACGCTGTCCTAGACAGGGGCACCTCTGTTCAGAGAGAGAAAATGAAAATCTATCAGGTCTCATTGTATGTAGTTTAATATTAAGTTTAAAAGTTTAAAAGAAAGTGAAAGTGTTTCTACTGTTGCAGGTTTAAAACAATTATGTGGATTTTACAAACATTACTCACCCCCAGTAGCAGAGGAAATTAAGCTTCTCATTGCAGTCTCTGTTCTCCCAGACATATGTATTGATATTGCGAGCTCCACAGCGGTAGTTTTGGGCTGGACATGAGGGCATTGAATCTGGGATCTGCAGTCGCTCCATGTTCACCCAGAACCATTTCCCACCCAGGAAGCGCAGGCCCATCCATACACCGACACTTTGCATTTGAGCTGCCTCCCTTTCAAGCAGGGATGGTGTAGTTGAAGAGGATGAAAAGGCCAGGCCAGTGTAATGCATCCTGCAGTACTGTAGAGCATCCTCCCAAGTCTTATTTTCATTTACTAAGATCAAGCTTCTATAACATATGAAAGGGTAACGTAAGGAACATAAATCAGTATTCCAGCCAAATGCATCCGATTTAACACAATCTGTGGACAAATTATAAGGTGTGTCCCGTTTCCACTTAAAGAAATATGGTGGTTCTCTGTCAGACCATTGCCACATGTCTGAGCCAGATGCACTTCTCTTCAGCCCAATCCAGCTCTGAATATTGCTGACTCCTGCCATTTTTATAATTCTCTGGTTTTCGTCTTCGGTAGTGATGGTTGCCAGATCCTTGTAGGTTTGTCTGCAGTAGTTCTGAGCATCTGGCCAGCTCATGTATTTATTAACATAAATATATTGCCTTGTCAGACCTGCAGCCATCCCACAAAGTACCAGAAGAAGGAAAAAAGAAATGGATGAGTTCATTGTTGCTATAATGTGTCTGAGCTCTGTTGGTCTTTACTCGGGACTGTGTGAGCTTAGCTCACAGTATTCAGCATAGGCAAAACAAGACAACCTTTTATGGAGTGCTGATTATCATATGCCCTCCTTTTCACTGCATCTATATGTCCCATTTTATATGAAGTGTCTTCAAGTTTTATGTACATAGTTTATCAAAGTTTTTTTTTTTATAGCTGTGTAATTTAAATTAAAATTAATATTAAATTTCTTGATAACTTTCTGCCATAGATTAAAGAACTTATTTTTCTGTAATTAAACTGAACGGATAAAAACTATGATGTGTCATTCTTTAATAAATAAAAAAACTGTAGTGATTGACAAGTTAAGCACAGGAATTAAACACTTAGGGATGTGCTAGTATAGTAAAATAATCAACTTCAGGGTGGTAAAAGTAACTCTGCTTCATCACAACACCCTGTCTCTAATTGAGTAAACAATTTCAGTTTTGCATTAGTCATAAAGCTGAGATTTTTATTAATGGACTGTCTATCTGTTCTGTATCTTATTCACTTTTATTCAATTCAATTCAGTTTTATTTGTACACACAGAGAGAGAGAGAGAGAGAGAGAGAGAGAGAGAGAGAGAGAGAGAGAGAGGGAGAGAGATTATTAGGTGCTTATTGTCCCGTAATGGTTAAGGACAATGTACTTTTGTGTGAGTGCAAACAGGGACTCAGGCAAGACTAGCTATGACAGCATAACTAAAAGAGAGAGCCAGAAGGTAACACAGACATGGAGGGTTCCCTGGGACATAAGGCAGTCAGCATTCTTCCATTTGCGAATAATCGCACCAACTGTTGTCACCTTCTCACCAAGCTGCTTGGCGATGTTCTTGTAGCCCATTCCAGCCTTGTGTAGGTCTACAATCTTGTCCCTGACATCCTTGGACAGCTCTTTGGTCTTGGCCATGGTGGAGAGTTTGGAATCTGATTGATTGATTGCTTCTGTGGACAGGTGTCTTTTATACAGGTAAAAAGCTGAGATTAGGAGCACTCCCTTTAAGAGAGATCTCGTAATCTCAGCTCATTACCTGTGTAAAAGACACCTGGGAGCCAGAAATCTTGCTGATTGATAGGGGATCAAATACTTATTTCCCTCATTAAAATGCAAATCAATTTATAACTTTTTTGAAATGTGTTTTTCTGGATTTTTTTTGTTGTTATTCTGTCTCTCACTGTTAAAATACACCTACCATTAAAATTATACACTGATCATTTCTTTGTCAGTGAGCAAACGTACAAAATCAGCAGGGGATCAAATACTTTTTTCCCCCACTGTAAATATATTCATTTAAAAGGATAAGCGAGATTAAGTCCTTACTATGGAAAGCTATAGAGGCAGAGAAGGAAGAAAAGGAATGAGTCCAGACTAGTATGATGACTAGCATGATTTATGCTTCTTATAGGAAACATTTAGGTCTGAAGTAATGACAATTCTGAAACTAGAATAATCAGGTTTGCATTTTGGTAGTGCAATATTTTAGAAGAGCAGAATTTGTTTTGCAATTTGATTTGATTTCATTATAAAGAATAAGAAATTCTATCCATGGCTTATTTACCACACTCAACTGTGGAACTTAGGGCTTTTACTGTAAGTCCTTGTAACCCTAGGGTGTGTCCGACGTGTGTGTGTGTGTGTGTGTGTGTGTGTGTGTGTGTGTGTGTGTGTGTGTGTGTGTGTGTGTGTGTGTGCATTAATTGGAAGATTTATCAAGCTTTTTAAATACTAATAATGCTTTTCTAGTAATGTGGATTAACCTTATGGTACCTCTGAAAACTTGTGTGTTTGCAACAGAGAACAGCTTTGACATATTTAATGTTATGAAACACTATTTTAATTATTATGTGTAATGCATTCAAATCGCTGTATCACACTGGGGTTTTATTACAGTTACTACTGTAAATTAATGATACTGCCTAAAATTATTTACTGTGCATTACTCTATTACACTCTAATGTCCTGTTATTAACAAGACTAGTACCTTGTTATTCCATGTTTTCACCATTAGAAAAAAAAAAATGAATTAAATATAGCACAAGTTTCAACAAAGTGTAGATTAGCTTAGTTTTTAAGTATACTAGGTGCCCAGTAAACTATTAGCTTACTTTTAGATTTAGCAATATAAGATGTAGAAATAGTAAGATATTAATTTTATATAATTATTAAATGGTTTTGAAAAAAACAAAGATATTTCTTAGTATATCTGAAAATACCCAATGGAATAGTGCTGAGGTAAAGCATTTGGCCTGTGATGAGGAAATCACATGATCAAATACTAGAATTCATCTCTGATTTTTCATTTGTAATTTCTGAAATATGTAAATGTTTAATTTCATTTCATATATTTCAAATATTGCATATCTGTGGGTGACAAAAGTATGTGAACCTTTGCTTTCAGTATCTGGTGTGACCCCCTTGTGCAGCAATAACTGTAATTAAACATTAGCAGTAACTGTTGATCAGTCCTGCACATCGGCTTGGAGGAGTTTTAGCCCGTTCCTCAGTACAGAACAGCTTCAACTCTGGGATGTTGGTGGGTTTCCTCACATGAACTGCTCGCTTCAGGTCCTTCCACAACATTTCTTTTGGATTAAGGTCAGGACATTGACTTGGCCATTCCAAAACATTAACTTTATTCTTCTTTAACCGTTCTTTGGTAGAAGGACTTGTGTGCTTAGGATCTTTGTCTTGCTGCATGACCCACTTTCTCTTCAGACTCAATTCATGGACAGATGTCCTGATATTTCCTTTAAAATTCACTGGTATAATTCAGAATTCATTGTTCCATCAATGATGGCAAGTCGTCCTGGTCCAGATGCAGCAAAACCGGCCCAAACCAGGATGCTACCACCACCATGTTTCACAGATGGAATAAAGTTCTTATGCTGGAATGCATTGTTTTTCTTTCTCCAAACATAACATTTAAAATCCATCCACAAAACATTTTTCCAATAACCTTCTGGTTTGTCCCCATGATTTTTTGCAAACTGCAGAGGGGCAGCAATGTTCTTTTTGGAGAGCAGTGGTTTTCTCCTTGCAACCCTGCCATGCACACCATTGTTCTTCAGTGTTCTCCTGATGGTGGACTCATGAACATTAACATTAGCCAATGTGAGAGAGACCTTTAGTAGCTTAGAAGTTTGGCAGTGGTAGCTCAGTGGTTAAGACGTTGGGCTACTGATCGGAAGGTCACGAGTTCAAATCCCAGCATCACCAAGCCACCACTGTTGGGCCCTTGAGCAAGGTCCTTAACCCTCAATTGCTCAGATGTATAAATGAAATTAATGTCAGTCACTCTGGATAAGGGCTTCTGTCAAATGCCGTAAATGTAAGTTAACCTGGGTTCCTTTGTGGACTATTACACGTCTAACTCTTGGAGTGATCTTTGTTGGTCTCCACTCCTGGGGAGGGGAACAATGGTCTTGAATTTCCTCCATTTGTACACAATCTGTCTGGCTGTGGATTGGTGGAGTCCAAACTCTTTAGAGATGGTTTTGTAACCTTTTCCAGCCTGATGAGCTTCAACAACTCTTTTACTGAGGTCCTCAGAAATCTCCTTTGTTTATGCCATGATACACTTCCACAGACAAGTGTAGTGAAGCAATGTACTGTAAACCTTATTTTGCATGTGTTTTAAATAAAGTGTTAATTAATTTTGCGACATTGAAAGTGAACTGGTGTGAACATCATTAGAGATCTACAGAGTTTAGACTCATTATAGCATAGACTAAATCATTGTGCTTCACATATAGGAAGATAATATATTTATTCTTCCAGTGAAATGAGCTGGCCATAGGGTCGGAGTTATTGCAGGCAAAATTATAGTGATCTGGCCATAACTACTGAAGAGGAAAACCACAGAGTTATAAAAAGCTGAAGGAAGCAACATGATTGTTCTGAAAAGAACAGCACCTTGCTTAGACAACTGACAATGGTCTAATTTGGGACAGAAATAAAAAAAATTGTTAAAATATATCCAATTGCCTGGAATATCTGTTTGAATGGTTGGAATTCCTTTTCTTAACCTGGTGAAGCAGGCTGGCTATTGTCGGATTTACTACACTTTTTTGACCTATGCCCACACACTCAGGGTGTGGCTTTGGGTGAGTAGGGAGCCGATGTGAGCTTCAAAGCTACTGATATGTGGAGCTCACATCAGCAAACATATGTCTGGAACAACAGAGGCTTCAATGAGAAGCTGAATGTCCTTTTTTTACCCACTGAGAGTGAGTTGTAGATATGCTGTTACATCAATACATCCGAATTCTATAAGTCTAAATGTTAATGCCTTCATGTGGGGCATGTACTGTAAGTTGTATTACAGACACCATAGAAACATTAGCCTCTCCATTTAAACCTACAAGCATAGTATTTAAAAAGCTGCATAAACCGAATTGGTAGTTGGTTTTGGGTTATTTTTTATATGAAAATAATAAAACAAAAATTCAGTTAATGTGAAAGAGAATAATAAACATATTCTTGTTGATTGGAAGCCAAAACAGTCTCATTGCCCTGACTATCACATTTAACACACATAAATTTTAATAAGAAACTTTTCAAATGTTGTGAAAGGTGTCTACTCTTATTTGCATATGACAGATTTAAATATAAAATTTGGTTTGCAAAGTAACTTGAGATTTGGCTTCTGTGATTTGAAGGACAAATGTTCTGAAGGACTTTAAACTGACCTCTTCAGACTGCACTTGTGCTAAAAAGAAAAAAAAAAAAAAAAGTTGCCCATATTTGTTAATATCTTATAACAAGCTTATGAAATCTTACAGAATGTTAGGTCACGCAAAAAGCGCGACTCCATTTCCCAGAACTCTCAGCGGCCCACGAATATGGCCGCCACCGACTCACACGCACACACCCCGCACTACACATCCCTGCAAGCTTGGCGGTCTACAGATATGGCCGCTAGGGACTACAACACCCAGAACACTCACACACTTCCACGCTCACAGTCACCATCATTTTAATCACACACACCTGTTTTCATTTGCACTGCACTTTATTTAAGGACTTTTGCTTTCTAGGCTCAATGTCAAGTATTTGTTTGTTTCTCTGGATCTCACATTACCGAGCAATTATCTCTGGACTGATTTCTTGACTTTTGACCTCAGCTAAGTATTCTGGATCACGATTTTGCCTAAGCCCTCTATTATATACCTTTCTCTGATAACTGTTACACACTTAACAGTAACATTAGGTTACTGCACCCTACGGGGTTTGCGGCATCTGCCTAAAACACTGCTGTTGTCCTGTTTCCCTTTCTACATGTGTTCCGAATAAAGTGACGGACGTTTTTTACCGCAACTGTATCCAGCTCTCATTCTGTGGTGTAACACAGAATCTTTTGCTATGCCCATTTTGCATGTTCTGTATTTTGTGCTGGAAAAGCATCTGCTTAATTATTTAATGTACATATACAAAAATGTGTGAATAATAGTCCACATTGAGCACATATGTTTAATTGATCAAATTCATAGTTTTGAAAGCCAAATGTAACTTTATATAGAAATGTATACAGTCCAACATATATTCAATTAGTTCACTCTTCTGAACTAACACTGAAATAAGATCGCAGACGTTTATTAATTGCAATATATGAAAAAACATGCTTTGGATTATTTTTACCACTAATTAAAAAGGTTTTTTTAATTGTATTTTATTTTTTAATAGAAAATAGTATAATGCACAAACTCATGCTACTTTAAGTTATGTCTCGGACCTCTCTGAAACATTATTTTCATTTGACAGATTTTAATAAGAAATTTGGTTTGCAAAGTAACTTTTCAAATGTTAAAACGTCTCTGACTTGAATGAGACTTGTCTACACACACATATCACCTATTTTTGGAGAGCTTGAAAACAGACATGGTTTGATATTACAACACTTACAGTTCAGGTTACAAGCTCAATACACCAGTGTGTAAATTTGTCTCGATTGTCTCAATTGTGGATCATGAAAGATACGTTGTGACATGTATAGTAGAGTGTGTTACACTATATATTGTTAAATAAAATGCATAAAAAGTGTTGGGCAAAATTCTACCTCACAATAGTAGTACACATGAAATGGACAAATTAATGCTGTATTAAAAGCAAAGATCTTTTTTAATGCAACAGATATTGATAGATATTGATGTTACAAATATCACAAAAAACATTCTGTAAACATATTTAAACATGTATAACTGCATAAAATTGTATTTTGTATATAAGTTGACTCATAATAATATCAAATTGTATATAGGCTTTTTTGCTATTTATCATTCAAGTATATATTAGTGAGGCAATATAATTAATAAAATACATTTGTATATTATTATGAAAAATTGGTTCATATACACAATTTTCCCATCAAAAATTATTTACAGGATATTTACAATCAACTCAGTATACAACTCTTTGTTGGAGAAGCACTGAGGTCAAGTAATTGTTTAGTTTACTGATATATAATTACGTATGTTATACATTTTAATATGAAACATTCACAAAAGTAATAAAACATAAACTCAGGAATTCAATTCAATTCACTTTTATTTATATAGCACTTTTAACAAGAAATATTGTCACCAAGCATCTTTACAAAAATACAAATATAAATTTAGGATTTATCCCTAATAAACAAGCCAGAGGTGACAGAGGCAAGGAAAAACTCCCTGAGACGACATGAGGAAGATACCTTAATACCAGGAACCAGATTATTGGATATGCTCTTGTACTATAATGGTTTAAGAAGATGTACATAACTAAAAGGGAGAGCCAGAAGGTAAGACAGACATGAGGGTGCCCTGAGACATTAAGCAGCCAGCCACTACACCATCAACAAACCTGAGTGAATGTGTGAAAGTGGGGGAGCAACCAAACATCCCAGTTTACCACAATACACTATGCCCATGAGCCCTGCTCCTTTAACAAAAAGCTTGACTAAACAAATATGTTTTCAGCCTGGACTTAAACAATGAGACTGTGTCTGAGCCTCGACCACACTAATTGGAAGGCTGTTCCATAACTGTGGGGCTTTGTAAGAGAAAGCTCTGCCCCCTGCTGTAGTCTTAATTATTTTAAGTACCAACAAAGAAAAGCCTGCAACACTAGTAGTATTTAACATTAGTAGTAGTGAAAGTGAAAGTGACATGTGAAGGCCAATGTATGGTAACCCATACTTGGAATTTGTCCTCTGCATTTAACCCATCCAAGTTAGTGCACACACATTAGGAGTTGTGAGTAGTGAATGCATACACACTACAAACCGTGAACACACCCGGAGCAGTATATAACTCTGCTAATGCAGTGTGGATAAGATAGGGGTGATGTGATCAAATCTTCTGGTTCTAGTAAGGAAGCTAACTACTGCACATGATGTAAGTGAAAGGCCATCCAGAGTTACTATGTAATCAGAAAACTTACTTCTAGCTGCCTGTACTCCTAGCTGCAAATCAGGTTTATTGTAAAAATGTACAGACTTTCAGCTGTTTGCAATGAACAAATCAAACAAAAGCAATTGAAATAGTTCGACACAACAAATGCTTCAAGTGGTTTCCCCAAAATGCAACTTATAATGACTTCTCCAGTCTCAAAATTATTCAACCCCCTGAATAGAATCCCTCACAACAGCACAAATATGCAAAACAGGTGTTGTCTCAAGCACCCTGATGCAACTAATCAAGGGCTTCATTAGTTACACCAGGTGTGCTTGAGCTGGAACACATGAAATACCTGAACTGACTAGGGGCAGAAAATGCATGAAATACCTGGATAGGGCAGAAAAAGGAAGCTATCAACTGCTGCAACCAGATTTCTGTGAAGGCAGGTTGTGAAAAACCCTCGAGTGACTGCAAAAGACCTGCAGCAAGACTTGGTGGCAACAAGCACTGAAGTTTCAGTGAGCACAGTATGGCACGTACTAAATGTAGAAGGTTTCCATGCCAGAACTCCAAGACATACACCACTGCTGACCCAAAAGCAACTGACAAGAAAAGTCGACTCAAAATCATATAAATAAGCCACAAGTTTTGGGATTCTGGCCAAAAACCACTTGAAGCATTCGTGTGTTGAACTATTTCAATTGTTTTTGTTTGATTTGTTCATTGCAAACAGCTGAAAGTCTGCAAATTGTGACAATAAACCTGGTCTGCAATGGGGGTTGAATAATTTTGACTGCAACTGTATGAGGAACAGACACGAGGTAACAATGAGCAGTAAATGCGAAAGGCACCTTATCATTGATACTGCACTGGTATCAGGGTTTTTATGTGCTGCAGACTGATGAGGAGATGAGGAACAGGTGTGTTTGCTGAAGCAATGAGGAAGAGGCATGAAGTGGAGTGCCATGCCCAGGGACACACACAAATACACAAAAGTGAGGGGGAAAATAGGGAAATACAAGTGAACGGGGAAACAAACAGGAGCCTTGGACCATGACATTTATGTATGCAAACCAATAACAATGTCAAATAAGACCTGAGCCAGGAGATCCAACAACATTTTCTTGTTCTTCAACATTCTCTATAGATTAATATGATCAGTGGTATCAAAAGCTGCACTAAGTTCAAGCAACACAAGCAAGGAGACACAACCTTGATCAGAGGCCAGTAGTAAGTCATATACCACTTTAACCATAATTACACACAGGTAATATAAACAGAGACAATATGTGGCAGTGCTAAATAGACCCCCCTCCCAGCCTATGGCATCAAAGGTAAGAGTCCATGATATCTTTTTATATTGACCGCATTAAAATGATCTGTCTTTGGTGGGTTACCATATGTTATCGTGTAACTTATTGGCCCTAATTTTTTGACTACTTCTTCAGGTCCCTCCCACTTGGGCGCTAGCTTGGTGCAGAATTTTGTAGTGGCACTAGAAAGAGGTGTGATTGGAGCTAGACTAGATCTCCAGGGTTAAAGTGAGCATCTTTCCTCCTGACATTATAGTATCTAGCTTGTCTTGCCCAATGCAACTCCATCCTGTGCTTAACTTCTTCTTGTCATTCCACCAAGATAGGTGGCTTGGTCTGGCATGAGTGACCAGGAGACCAGGTATTTGGGAACTCCCTATTGGGTGAAGATCTCCCTCTCTGAGAACCTTCAGGATCTTAGGAGTCTCGCTGTCTCTTAGAGGAAACATCTCTACCCACTTTGTAAAGAAGTTGACGGTTACCAGCAGATAAGTGTTTTGTCGTTTACTGGTGGGGAAAGGTCCTATGAGGTCAATTATCAAGGCCCAGACTCTGGCACCTCAGTGGACTTCATGAACCCGGATGGTCTGGTGTTTTCATGCTTGTATTCACATACTCCCAGATGTCTTTTCGCACCGTTGGCCACCACACTACTTTCAGCACCCCTAGCAGGGTCTTCAGTCGTCCGAGATGGTCCCCTAATAAGCTGGAGTGGAAATAGTGTAGGAAACTAGGGATCACGGTTAGTGGCACTACTAGTTGGTATTTCTCTCCTTGATCTTTTAGTGGGAGCTTCCTATACAATACGCCCTGGTGGTCATCGAAGCTGATCCGGTGAGTGTGTGTTCTTTGATGTTGTAGTGCACTCCTGACAGTAGGATACTTGAGCCAGGACACAGATCTGCATTCAGCCAACTTGAACTAGGGGTGAGGCCAAGTATTGTTAGCTCAGTCAAAGCTAAAAGGTGTGTGCAAGATAGCTCTACAGAACTTATTTGTATACCAAGGTCACTCTATGGGCCTGCAGCCAAAGAAGCCCTAGATAGGATAATACAGATTTCAGAATCTAGAGGCAAACAAAATTAGTAGAGTAAACCCGTGGCACCTTTTAGTCAATTTAAAGCCATTATTTTACAGGAGGTGTTTTCCCTCTTGGACAAAGAGGTGATAAAATTTCTACTCAACGTGATTTCAGATACAGAAAAAAGATGGAAAGTTTTTTTTTCTGATTCTATACATGAGAGGAGTGGATTGGTTCTTAAAATCACTTCTTGAAAACAAACCATGTGCTGAAAAAAGATACTCTTGTTGCCATTCAATCTAAAGATTTATTCACAGTGGTCAAACTGCAAGATACATGCTTTCATCTTTCCATGGACACTGATGTTTTTTTAGATTTGCATTCCAAGGGCAAGTGCTCCAATCCAACGCAAGCATGCAGCTCTATCACCTCTGATGGAAAAGGACATAAGGATACTGCCATATCTGTACAATTGCCTCATGTGTGCTGGTATGTGCGTCCTGCACCCTCAACCAGAGAGTTTATCAGTTTATATTTTGATTGTTCCAAAAACAGGATAGCTCCCCAAAACTATGCTCAGACTTGTAGACACTATACGCAATGTCACAAGTTGATGCATATTTCATGCCCTGCATTGATGTTTTCTTGGAGATGATTGGGCATGCCTTTGTACATGACTATTTGGAAATCTATAATGGGTATTGACAGGTACCTTAAGAGTCCACAATATGCACTGTCCTTTGCATAACACTATAATAATAATAATAATAATAATAATAATAATAATAATAATAATAATAATAATAAATAAGACCAGCAGTAGAGAAATAAAAATGATTATTTGATCTCTGCTATGATTGGTCTGAGTTTGCAAAACCTTATTTCTGTCTACAACAGCTCATCTTATAACTATTAGAATCCAGGTCTTCAAATACTTCAATTAGGTCCTCCTCCTTAGTAAAGAAGACCCAACAATGCCTGTTTTTCTAAGGAGGCTGAAGAGAGCTGGCATGGGAATTTTTTTGGAAGGCATATTTAACCACATGACCACATGCAGCTAGATGTATGCTTTCTGATTTTGTATGAACTTTAGCTGCCCTTTTAGTTACATCATGTGCAGCATTGAATGACTTTGGTTTGACTATTGACTCCTGTTTCTCATTTGAAGCTTTGGGATACTCGTTGCTGAAGTTGCTGTGCTGTTTGACCTATAAGTCAAGGAGGGAATATGATACTCTGTCCAGGATGGACACTAGTTTGTTTAGTGGACCTTTCCATAACCAAATCAATACTGTCCAGGGAGCTTCCTAGTACAGAGCCAGCCTTCTTAATCAGTTTGCTGAGCTTGCTTCTGCTCTAATGCTGCCTCCACAGCATATTGCCACAAATAAGACAGCACTTGCAAAAACAGACTGGTAGAAGATCTCCAACATCTTGCTGCAAACATTAAAGGACCTGAGCTTCCTCATAAAGTAGAGTCCACTCATCCCCTTCCTGTACATAGCCTCCATGTTGACTTTCCAGTCCAGCCTGTTGTCAAGGTGGACACCAAGATATTTGCAGGTGTCAACCAGCTCAACATCCTGTCCTATGATGTTTATTGGTCTGGGGTTAGTCAACCACCATGTCATTGGTATTGACCACGCTGAGGAGTAGATGGTTCTTTGCACACATAAAATTTGTCTACCAGGTCCATATACCCCTCTTTCTGTCCATCTCTAATGCAGAAAGATACAATGCCGAATGGACAGGAACATTTTAAGAAAATATTTTTAAAGCAAAACCATACAGTAAGGTATTTAGCATCCATCCCAAGCTCTGTAGAGTCCCTGAGAAAATGAGTCATGAACTAACCCTAATGCTGGTAGTCAGAGACCAATCACAGATTAGGTAAACAGGGGGGGAAGGTCATAAGGGGCTCTATATTCAAATTCTCTAAAAGCCCAGTTTGTTACTACTAGACATTTCAGGATGCATGAAAATTAATAGTCTACCTGAACTTTGATGCTATACACTGATTTCCTTTCAATATAAATTCATGCACCCACAGAGATGTTCTAATAGTGATTTGTGTGCAGTCCAATTCAGCAATTACTCTGGGTAATTTTAATATGAATGTGCAGTGTGGTTAGTTTCAACTTAATCTGCTCCAGAGCAGGTTAGCTGTGTAGAGTCAGTTGCTGTGGTGACCTATCCAGCAACTGACTCTACCACTTTCATGGTATGGATAAGCCATAGTTTTACCCAAAGTTAGCTCCTTAACAATTCAATTCTGAATTATGGTATACCCCCAAGTGTGAACAATGTTCAGTGTGGTCAGTGGTCAATGTGGAGCTGGAAGTAGATACCCAGGCACAGCACATAAGTGTTCAATCAGAATAATAATAATAAAAAACTTATTCAATTGTTTTGTCAATAAGTGCTAAGAGAGGAAACTCATTCCTGCAGTCTGCTTTGTTTAAATGCACAAGCTACAATTTTGCAATACCAACTGGTGTTATTATTTCCTTTAACACAGATAATGGAATGCTTCATCACATAATTACCACTTCAGAGAAAACATTCAGGAGTCTCATTATAAACCATTTATATGGATGACATTATTATTGTATATTATTATGTCATTATTATTATTTTATTCTCAGCATTAATGTCCTCTGTGATTGCCATAGCAGCTTGTGCTCAGCAAATAAGCAGCAATAAGCAGCAATAATCTCCTGCTGCGTGTATGGATGACATGTTTTTATGGAAAATATTACCTATTATAAAATGGCAAAATCATCTGCACTATCATTCTGAGAGAACTGAAGCTGTTCAGTTGAAGATCAAAGCACATATTTTAACAAATATCAAATTTAATGGATTTAACAGATGAATTTTGAATATGGTGAAAAATGAAACCCCAAAGTGTTCAGAC
This sequence comes from Cranoglanis bouderius, assembly GCA_023630585.1. Lineage (NCBI taxonomy): Eukaryota > Metazoa > Chordata > Actinopteri > Siluriformes > Cranoglanididae > Cranoglanis > Cranoglanis bouderius. Next base: position 843,780 of record CM042535.1, read on the forward strand.
TTTTAGAAACAATAATTGTTGACACAAAGTTACTAAAAGTCGCAAAGCTATTAAAAGATGAATCCATTAGCATGGAGCCATTGGTGTTAATACTGTATCTTAAGATCTAAAAAAAAAAGAACTTAAATTATATTTACTCTAGAGAAAGACCAGAGACAGAGTCTGGATGACAGACCGGTTTGTTGACTTAGTTGGGTACAGCGTGCAGCTAGGAACTTGCACAAGGCACTTGGAGTGAGGACCAGGTCACAGGGCTGTAGATGTTGTGTATGCTTTTCTGTGTTCTTGTACAACCCTGTACATAGTCTGCTGATGACCATGGTAAGTTGCTTGTAACACTTTCACTGGTTTGGAGGCAAATGAGGAAATGGGATGCAGGCTTGGGAGAACTCAACTTGGTGCTTTATTTATTTGCAGTCATTTTCAGTACCAAGGTACCTTCAAAACACAGACATACACAATCAGCTCAGCTCTCACTGCTTGACTTTTGCCATTCGGCACACCTCCACGCTCTCTCCTCTACACCTTTATCATCTCGCAGCCACTCACTGAAACACAAAACACACACTCATTGATCCCACACAGGTGATCCCATTCACCCTTCATTGTGCTCCTTCTCCTTGGCCCCTCCTCCTATTCACAAAACACAGCTAAACCACACCACTACAGCCACTTTGTCATGTTTCAAGGCTTTCTTGCCCAACATGCAACTTATCACTTTATATCATGTATAATGATGTCATGAATCTCGCCATATGCTGCAGTGGTCTGAATGCGGATGCAACAACCGCTCACTTTTTTAGCACCTCAGTCCTGGAGAGGGGGAAGAAGCAAGTGGGGGCAGGACATAAACACACACACACAAACATACTAACACACACACTCACTCTCTCTCTACATACACTTTCTCTTCTGTTCTCTTCTTCTCCTTTTGTTCTCTGTTGTCTTGTTTAAATGCAGATACTGACAAGTTTGTGTTGTTAACATGTTGTGAAAATAAAGATAGTCAACTGTTGGGAAAACATATGTTTTTTGGGGTTTTTGTGTTGAAAATGACAGGTTGTGTGTTACTGTACCCATCACAGGACTGGGATACGCTGCTTCAACTTGAACCCAGGTTTTACATCATATAAACAGAACAGACAGACTTTTAATGAGAGGTGTGACTTACAGTTCTCCATGTAGTCTGAGATTCAAGATGTTCCCTTCATTTTAATCAGATCTGAAGTAACTAGTAACTTGCTACTTGAGTCGTCTTCTCATTGGATACTTCATTACTCTTACTCAAGTCATTATTAACATTATTACTTTTACTGGTACTTGAGTAATTCTTTTTATAAGTAGTTTTACTTGTACTTGAGTAAAATCTACCCACCTCTGTTTATACAGTAGGTCTTGATTTGTCCGGGTGGGTATTGAGAAGGGTCTTGTGTACTGGGTGTTGTGTGTTGGAAGGCAGCAGTGTATTAAGTAGTTAAGTAATAATTGCTGATGTTCAAGTCTAGAGGACGAAGAAGCCTAACCAGGCTCAGATCTTGGCTCAGATTTTCAAGTACTACACAATAATTTGCAACAGGTGTGAACAATGAACTGAATAAGGTGGAAGCAGGAAGTAAATACTCAAGTCCCGTTCATAATTGACAGTGACAGTATTCACTGAAAGATTCATTGAGGACTATATCCAAGTCAACAAAAGACGTTATGTGAATAAGTAATAAGGAGAGAAAGAGAGAACGTAATTCTTGTAGTGTAGTTTGTTTAATACATAATGTAAAGTTTTGCAGTGTCCATTGGTCTGATTGTTTCCCTTAACACAGAGAATGGGACACCTCATCGCCACTTCAAGGAAAACACTCAAGAGTCTCAGTAGAAAGCATTTATGTGGATGACATTATTATTATTATTATTATTATTATTATTATTATTATTATTATTGTTGTTGTTGTTGTTGTTGTTGTTATTATTTATTATGGGATTATTATTATTCCATTCTCAGCATTAACATCCTTTGTGATATCTTTAGCAGCTTTCTCTCAGCAGATAACCAGCAATTATCCGCAGTAATCTCCTGCTGCCTATACGACTGATGCAGGTTTTATGGAAACTATTATACATTATAAAATGGCAAAATCATCTGCAGTAACATGCTGAAAGAAATAAAGCTGTTTAATAGAAGGACCAATGCTTCAAACATGAAACTTTTTCTTAATATGGCCATGGAACACACATATCAGTTCAACATACCATAATCTGCTACTGTCATTATTAAATATGCCATTGTTTGTTAGGGTTTTCTCATATCGCATGGATTTAATAGCCCCAGACTGTTTCACCATTAGTCTCGCTGTACACCATTAATGTAATCAATGTAATCTTCGACTTTCGATGGACAGCGAGAGCAAGCATGCAGCCTGCTGACTCTGATCATTATATCATCAGATGAGAATAGGTACCCCTGCTAAGTCTTGTTTCCTCTCAAACTTTCTCCTTCCATAGATTGATCCTAGAAAGTTATTTCCCTTGCTGCTGTTTTCCCATGGCTTTCTCACTAGGGGTTAAGGCACTGTTGTCTGTAAAACTACTTACAGACAATCTGTATTGTAAAAGCTCTCATAAAAGGTTTTTTTTTTTTTTTTTATGAAGATATTTGTATTTGTGTTCCTTATGTTAACTCGGATCTTGATTGTTTGACTGTGTGTCATTATGTAGCTTGCATTTTGGGATGAATATAGAATATAGATATCATACTGAAGTTAGTATTGACCATTATAACCCTGAATCCTGTACTCTACTGTAACTCTTTACCTCTTGATCTAAGGAACTGTCTCACCTCCTTTTTGGTCTTGGGCCACAGACCGACCACAATTTTGGATATCTTATTAATTTTGGGATACATCTGGCGCAAGTGGAAGCCAAGATATGGTCCCTCCAGCTGTCCAATTTCAGACTTGGACAGGTTTACCATGAGACCAGCTCATCTCAAGGACTTTATGACCACGTGTACATGTTGTGTATGTGCAGTGGGTGTCAAAACCTGGTCTGTGAGCCACTGAAATGTAGTTGGTTTCCAATAAGCCCAAATGGAGAATACCAAAGTAGTGTAAACTGAAGACAGTGGAGAAAGACATTTTTTCTTTGCATTTTGAAGACATCACAATCTGCCAGTAGCCCTTGATTAAATCCAGTCTTGTATAAAAACAAGCTGCACCCAGCCCATTCAGAAGCTCATGGATATATGGCATTTGATATGCATCATATTTTGAAACCACATTCACTCTGTGGAAATTCACAAAAACTGGACTGTGTGACTCCTCTATCAAATCAGCATTTCTCACAATTATGTATGCTCAGACAACCTATTCACAGCTGGCTGCACACAACCATACTGGGAGGTGTCAATGTAGTGGTGTCTATGAGGTTAGTGTGCTTGGAGAGGAGAGAAAACATGAGAAAACTCAGCAACTTGGCAACCTCTGATGCCTGGAAGAATGAGAGACAGCTCCCCAAAGGGAAAGAGTTGGGATAGAGTCCCAACTCCTCTATCTCTGCGACCACTTTTGCCAGAGCCACAGAGATTGCCTCACTCCATTTTTCAAGGAGGTTAAAGTGGTCAATCTGCTGTACTGTTCTCCTGTCTGAACTTATAGTTGACTTCCCATTTTGCCGTCTGATATAAAGGTCCATTGTCACTCATCAGGTGATGTTGAGGTGACTGTCTGCAGGTGAGAACTGTCAGAGTGCATCTATTAAAGAACCATTGCTGCCTTTCCTGAGCCTAGAGCAAATTCTCCCATGAAATGTGATCCAGTGTATGGATTCCAGGATATACTGAAGTTCATTTTTATTGGTTGTTAGATTATCCTCCAAACTTTCTCTTATAACATTCAACACTCCACTATACTTTCACCCATATAGTAATTAAAAGAAGCCCTGGGATATCTCCCAAACCGCAAACAATAAAGGCTCCAACCATTTGTTCCATTTTTTTTTACTCTAATAATGCACAAACATACAAATTGCATTTTAAGCATTTTATTATAGTGCACCACTCACTAACCCATCAGTTTGTGGATGGTATATACTCATTTGGATTGTTTTAATTACAGCAATACATATTGTACAGAAAAGAATCACCCCCTTTAAAATAATCACATTTTGTTGCTGTTCAGTCTGAAATGAAGACGGACACAGTTTTTGTTTTATCCAGCTGTATTTACTCAGTGCAAATTATAACATCCAAGTGAAAGAAATAACACCAACATGTCAGAAAAAAATATAAAAAATAAAAAAAAAAACAGAATCATTGAGTTGGAAAAAGGATCACCCCCTTGCTTTAATTTGCCTTAATGTTTTAATTCCAGCCTTTAGTCTGTTGGGATATGTCTGTACTAACTTTGCTCATCTAGACTTTGCAATATTTGCCCACTCTTCTTTGCAGAACTGCTCAAGTTCAGTTAAATTTGATGGTGACCGTTTGTGGACTGCAGTCTTCAAGTCATTCCACAGATTTTCAATGGGGTTTAAGTCTGGGCTCTGACTAGGCCATGCAAGGACATTCACCTTTTTCTCCTTCAACCACTGTGTGGTCAGTTTTGCTGTGTGCTTTGGGTCATTGTCATGTTGGAAGGTAAACCTTCTTCCCATTGACAACTTTCTGGCAGGGGGCAGCAGATTTTCCTCAAGAATTAGATGGTATTTTGCCCCATCCATTTTCTTTCTATCCTGACAAGTGCTCCAGTCCCTGCTGCAGAGAAACACCCCCATAACAGGATATTACCACCTCCGTGCTTTACTGTAGGAATGGTGTTATTTGGATGGTGAGCTGTATTGGATTTCTGCCAGACATATCGTTTGGTGTTGAGGCCAAATAATTCATCTGACCATAACACCTTTTTCCATGTGGCCTCAGAATCTTCAAGGTGTGTTTTGGCAAAGCTCAGTCGTAGGTGGCTTTTTTCTTGCAACCCTCCCATACAAGCCACATTTGTGGAGAATTTGTGATATTGTTGTCACATGCACACAATGACCACTCTTTGTCATAAATTCCTGCAACTGCTTCAGAGTTGCTGTAGGCCTCTTGGTAGCCTCTCTGACCAGTTTCCTCCTGGCTCTTTCATCCAGTTTGGAGCAACGTCCTGATCCAGGGAGGGTCTGTATTGTACCAAATACCTTCCACTTCTTAATAATAGACTTCACTGTGCTTCTAGGCATTGATAAAGCCTTTGAAATGTTTTTGTATCCATCTCCTGACTTGTGCCTGTCCACAACTTTATCCCGGAGATCTTTTGACAGTGCCTTGCCACCCATAGTTGATTGTTTGCTTCAGTTGCACTACAAAATGCTCCAGGAAAGCTCTTTTCATGCTGAGCTAATCAAAATGGCTACAGCTGATCACAGTTGAAAGTAAAATGGCTTTGTGTGCCATTGAGAAGGTGATTAGCTACACCTTTCTGAGTTTACACTCATTTTTAGGAGTGGGGTGATCCACTCAGTGATTCTGTTTTTTTTATTTATTTATTATTTTTTCTGACATGTTGGTGTTATATCTTTCACTTGGATGTTATAAGTTGCGCTGAGTAAATACATCTGGATAAAACAAAAACTGTGTCCATCTTCATTTCAGGCTGAAAAGCAACAAAATGTGATTATTTTAAAGGGGATGATGCTTTTCTATACCCACTGTATGTGACAAATGATGTGCCTTTAGCACTTATGGTCCTATTTGCAATCCCAGTGAGATAAATAACATGAAACAGTAGGCCATGCTCCTTGTGGAGATGCTTGCTCAGCTTCAGGATATATTGTTGCATAGCCCACTAGGACTGAAATGAAGTGGTACCCTCATGCTGACTGGATTAATGGCCTGAAAAAGACCATGACAATTCTTTAAAAGAATATCTAATTCAGTGGAAGTGGGCACAAAGATGCATTTGGGGTGGTTGGTGGATTCAAGATCAGGCATTCAAGGCAAGATGTTATGACTGCCTAGCCAATAGAAATGAGCATTTATCTAAGGCTACATTTTGAATCAGTCTTTGGTTGATCACGGTCTGTGCACAGCCCAAAATCAACCAGTGTCTGATGTATAACCCTTTGAGTAATGACTGGTGGTCTCTAGAATTGTGGAGGATTGTGGGGCCACGGAGACCTGAAGCACCCTGTCCACCTTCATTTAAGGACATATCCACATTACTTCATTCTCCAAGCAACTCTTAGGTTTCAGTGTAATAATATGAGCAGCATGCCATTAAAAAAAAAAAAACCAAAAAAACAAACAGGCCCTGGGTAATACAAAATATGAACCTTGATTTTTCGAAGCTTGTCACCCCCACCACAGTCAGTCAGTCAGTAACGTAAAACATAAACAAAAGTGCAGCTTTCTTATCATGCTCAGCTTTGGCTTTGATCAACTGTTGGCTGCATACTCTTAGCTTCTTTCTGTTAGGTCGCGCAAAAAGCGCGACTTCAATTACCAGAACTCTCATTCACACACTCCACACTACATTTCCCAGCAAGCTCGGCGGCCTACAAACATGGCCGCCAGGGACTACAACACCCAGAGCACCCACACACTACCACGGTCACAATCACCTTCCTTCTAATCCCGCACACCTGTCTTCAATCTCACAAGCACTTTATTTAAGGACTTTTGTGTTACAGGTTTGACGCGAAGTATTGTTTGTTCTCTCGAATCTTACCTTACTGAGCAATTGAATTCTGGACTGATTCTCACGGCATTGACCTTAAAGCTAAGTACCTTGGATTCCGACTTCCTCTAAAGCCCTCTTTCTGTTTATACATCTCGATGATAGTTTAACGTGCACTTGTGTCTGATTTCTGTTAGCGCTGTGTAGTTAGCACACTTTATGTATTGACCACAATTTATGTTAAAGGTTCCGTTTTTCCTTTTCGTTGCTAATTGTGTGTTTTTACTGCTAGTGCTAACGATTTGAGAGAGTGTATAATCTTTGCCACGATAACCTGCGAAGTCTCAAAGCCTTCCTAAAGCTTTTCTGTTATCCTGTGTCCTTTCTACATGTATGCTGAATAAAGTGACGAAGTTTTTGACCGCAACTGTGTCCAGCCTTCTTCTGGTGATATAACAGAATACTTCGCCTCGACATGGACGCAGCGGAGGAAATTCGTCAGGCAATCGCAGCGCACGGTCAACTTATCAACGCGCAACAACAACTCTTGGGAGAAATGGATCAGAATCTTCAACTTCTCTCTCAAGTCGCGGCTACAGCAACGCAGCGCGCCACGCCCACCTCCTTTTCCACACCTCGGCTGCCTATGCCCGTACCCGATAAGTACAACGGTGACACTGGATTATGTAAGGGTTTCATCTTACAATGCTCCTTATACTTTGACTGTTGTGGGGAAATGGGGGATCATGAGAAAGTGGCGCGATTCATCTCCTTATTAACAGGCAAGGCATTAAAGTGGGCGGCGGCAGTACGGGAACGAGGGGGAGAAACGGTTGCTTCCTATGACACCTTTGACTCCATGTTCCGGCGGGTGTTTGACCACGCCCCCGATCACCAGGAGGTCGGGGAACGGCTCCTAACACTGAGGCAAGGCTCACTTCAAGTGGCGGATTACGCTTTAGAATTCCGGACTATCGCTGCGGGTAGCGGCTGGAATGACGTGGTGTTAAAAGCTGTCTTCCGTCAGGGCCTCAATCCCGCCATCGTCACTGAGATGGCCTGCCGTGATGAGCCTCTTAACCTAGATTCATTGATTGATCTCGCCATTCGCCTCGATCAACTTCTTTACAGCCGTAAGCATTCATCTCAGCACCCTGAATCAACCCGACTCCCCGCTAGCGACGAACCCATGCAGATCGGTCATGTAAAACTGGACCCCGACGAGAAAGAAGGGAGACGCCGAGAGAATCTATGTCTCTACTGTGGCCAAGCTGATCACCTCCTTCATTCCTGCCCTGTCCGCCCCACAAGCATAACTTCGACGAGGGGCGGACAACGCACCCGCTCAACCCCGGTGAGTCAGATTCCTGATGTTGTTTCATGTTCTTTTGCTCTACCTGTCTACCTTGAACATTTAGGTGTCTGCACTCTCGTTACAGCCATGCTCGACTCCGGGGCAGCGGGCAACTTCATCGATGAGGAGATAGTGTGTCAGCTTGACCTAGACACTCGTCCCCTACCACAACCGTTTAAAATTCAGGCCATCGACGGTACACCCATCGGAAACATCACCCGCTACACACACACCCCGGTTCCCTACGCACCTACCACCTTTTGTCCCCCAAGTACTGGTGGCCCAATATGGCCCGAGAAATACAACAGGCGGTCAAGTCTTGTGACATCTGCGCCCAAACTAAGGTACCCAGAACCTTCCCTGCCGGCCAACTCATGCCACTACCCACTCCTCAACGACCCTGGTCACATCTCGCAGTAGATTTCATCACTGACCTCCCCAATTCTCTGGGTCACACCACCATTTTTGTTATTTTAGATCGGTTCTCCAAATCCCTCCGTCTAGTTTCTTTGCCCAATCTACCATCAGCTTTCCACACAGCAGAACTGATATTCACACACGTCTTTCGTTATTTTGGGATCCCCGAAGACATAGTTAGCGATCGGGGACCGCAGTTTATATCTCGCGTTTGGTCCGATTTTATGGGTAAATTGGGAGTAAATGTGAGTCTTACATCGGGATACCACCCTGAATCCAACGGGCAAGTGGAACGGGTAAACCAAGAAGTCGGGAGAATGCTTCGTTCGTTTTGTCACAAAAATCCCTCTGATTGGGCCCGCTTCCTGCCATGGGTGGAATACGCCCAGAACTCACTCCGCCATTCTGCCACTAACCTGACCCCATTCCAATGCGTGCTAGGATATCAGCCCCCTTTGTTTCCGTGGGACGCCACAGCCACGGACGCACCAGCCGTAAACGAATGGTTTGACCGCAGTGAACAGGTCTGGGCAAGCACCCATAGAAAACTAAGACAAGCAGCCTCCAAATCAAAAGCCCAGGTGGATCGCCACCGACGGGTACCACCACGGTACCAACCTGGTGAACGGGTATGGCTCTCCACCCAAAACTTGCACCTCAGACATCCCTGCCAGAAGCTCTGTCCTCGTTATCTCGGCCCTTTCAAAATCATCAGGCCCATCAATGAGGTAACCTACAGACTAGCCATCCCCAAACATTGGCGCATTGCCCCATCGTTTCACGTTTCTCTTCTGAAACCCTTCCACACAGGCATCCTCACCTCTCAAAACCCTTCTAATCCACCTCCCCCACAGGAAGTTGACGGACAACCGGCCTGTCAGATTCTAAAATCCCGGCGACGTCAAGGAAAACTTCAGTACCTCATTGATTGGGAGGGGTACGGGCCCGAGGAACAGAGCTGGGTGGCGGCTAAGGACATGCTGGACCCTGAAATGGTGGACGAATTTCACCGCATCCATCCAGAATACCCAAAACCTAGACCCAGAGGTCGACCCAGGCAAGGAGAGGCTCCCGGAGTGAGCCCTTTGGGGGGGGGGGCTCTGTTAGGTCGCGCAAAAAGCGCGACTTCAATTACCAGAACTCTCATTCACACACTCCACACTACATTTCCCAGCAAGCTCGGTGGCCTACAAACATGGCCGCCAGGGACTACAACACCCAGAGCACCCACACACTACCACGGTCACAATCACCTTCCTTCTAATCCCGCACACCTGTCTTCAATCTCACAAGCACTTTATTTAAGGACTTTTGTGTTACAGGTTTGACACGAAGTATTGTTTGTTCTCCCGAATCTTACCTTACTGAGCAATTGAATTCTGGACTGATTCTCACGGCATTGACCTCAAAGCTAAGTACCTTGGATTCCGACTTCCTCTAAAGCCCTCTTTCTGTTTATACATCTCGGTGATAGTTTAACGTGCACTTGTGTCTGATTTCTGTTAGCGCTGTGTAGTTAGCACACTTTATGTATTGACCACAATTTATGTTAAAGGTTCTGGGTGCTTATTTTCCGTTTTTCCTTTTCGTTGCTAATTGTGTGTTTTTACTGCTAGCGCTAACGATTTGAGAGTGTATAATCTTTGCCACGATAACCTGCGAAGTCTCGAAGCCTTCCTAAAGCTTTTCTGTTATCCTGTGTCCTTTCTACATGTATGCTGAATAAAGTGACGAAGTTTTTGAGCGCAACTGTGTCCAGCCTTCTTCCGGTGATATAACACTTTCATAGAGAGATGACATGAGAAAACATAAATAAGACATCATAAGTAAAATGCACATCAATCATCACCCTTTTAGCTTGTCCCCAAAATCATACCCTTGTACTTAACCACACCCCCACGTGAATGTTCACTTTAACCAATAAACCCTAACCCATAAACCATAGTCCTAACCCATGTAAATACACCACCTACTGTATGCTTAAACTCTAAACCATACCTTTAAAGTCTGTAATACTGAGGTTAATATTAGAGATAATATTCACACCAACACGTAGTCATAGCTCCTAAGACCTCAGTCACCTAATCTTTGGTACTACATGAGTTATGAGTCTGTAAAAAGTCCTAATCTTGATTGCCAGTCCTTAAACATGAAACCATACTGATAACCTTAAAAACATTAATCCTAATCCTGTAATAGTGACTTTAATAAACCCTTATCCTAATCCTAAACATTGCTCCATCCATATCTCTTAATCCACAACTGTTAAACCCTAATCAATCTTTAGCCCTAACCCTGAAAGTATGACCTGTTTCGGTTGACATTTTTCTTCTGCAATTTTGTCTTTTCCAACGTACAAAACCTCCATGTGCTGTGTTCCCAGACACACTCGCCTCAAGTCCAGCAGTCACTTCTGTCTAAGAGGCTTAAATCAAAGAGTGAGAAACTCAGTGATGTGTTTAGAAACTTTTATCATGAACTCACTGTGTGCACACACACACACACACACAGTCCAAACCCACTGAGCCAAACTGCTTCAGACTTTAAGAGGCTTACCATTTTGTGCAAAACACACACACATACACTTACCTACAGTATATCCATAAACATCAGTGATTTATTGCCACAGTTGTTAGCTTGTGATTTGAGAGTTATTCACCAGATAAACACACACACACACACACACACACACACGTGACATTCAGATATTCAGTGTGTTTCAAAAACATTCCTCCATTGTCACAAATAACAAATACTAAAAATGGTAAAATAGAGTATGTTAAAATATTTTTTAAATAAAAATGATATGAATGTGAAATATTATTCCTGAAGGAAATGCACAGTGCTTCAAAAGAGCTGAAAAAAAGTTGGAAAAAATGTTTAAAAGAAAGTTTTAAAAAGGTCAAAATAAAGTTCAGTGCTGTGGTGTTCCAGGTTGTTGCTAGGGTTTGGGGCTATTTAGAAGTCATGGGGTTTATTTATTGTTTTAGTGGAATTAAGCAGTCATTGGGTTTTAATATTTGAGTTTATTTATTTTGGGATTTGGGGAAATTAGTAGTCAAGGTGTTATTTATATTTGGGTTGAGGGAAATTAGTGGTCACATGGTATTTGTTTTTGGGGTACTTAGCAGTCAGGGTATTATTTATATTTGCATTTGGGGCAATTAGAGGTCATGGTGTATTTGTTGTGGCAGTTAGATGGCAGGGTGGTATTCATGGATTTGAGTGAATAAACAGTGGATTCATTTTGAGAAGAAATGTCTGTCTGTGTCGAGGTATTTAGCCACACTGAGCTTCATTTATCAATGAGTAAAGTTGTGTGTAATAGTTTTCATGGTCAAGCCAAGATAAAATTTCCTGTCAGATTTATAAAAATTTTGCTGATTTTCTTTGTACCTGCTTTCACGTATTGATAAACGCCAATCAGCCATAAATTAGCAAGCACATTCACAGCGCAGCTGAAGTACAGCCCCAATTCCGAAAAAGTTGGGACAGTATGGAAAATGCTAATAAAAATAAATTGGAGTGATTTGTAAATGTACTTTGACTTGTATTTAAACAAAAATTGTATAAAGACGAGGTATTTGATGTTTTAGCTGATCAACTGCATAGTTTTTTGAAGATAAATGTTTATTTTGAAATTGATGCATGCAACACGTTCCAAAAAAGTTGGGACAGGAGCAATTTAGGACAAGTTGAAATAAGAATGTGATGTGAAACAGGTGACGCAATCATCTAATCATAGTATATAAGGAGCCTCCAAAAAAGGTCTAGTCCTTCAAGACCAAGGATGGGTCGAGGCTCGCCGATCTGCCGACAGAATGATCCAACACTTTGAGAACAACATTCCCCAAAGACAAAACCACTTCTGAATGCCCGTGATCTCCGATCCCTCGGACGTCACGGTCTTAAAAACCGTCATGAGTCTGGCATGGGCTCAGGAATACTTTGTGTAAACCTTTGTCAGTCAAAACCATTCACAGATGCAAGTTAAGGCTTTACTATGCAAAGCAGAAGCCGTACATCAACACTGTCCAGAAGCTCCGCCCACTTCTCTGGGCTCGGTCTCATCTGAGATGGACAGTAGCACAGTAGAATCGTGTTTTGTGGTCAGACGAGTCGACATTTTAAATAGTTTTTGGACAAAACAGCCCTAGTGTTCTCCAGGCCAAAGAGGAAAAGGACCATCCGAGCTGTTATCAGCATCAGGTCCAAAAGCCAGCGTCTGTCATGGTATGGGGGCGTGTCAGTGCCCATGGCATGGGGAACCTGCACATCTGTGAGGGCTCCATTAATGCAGAAAGATATGTACACATTTTGGAGCAACAGATGCTGCCATCCAGAGCAGGACAACGCTGAACCACATTCTGCCCGGATGGTTGTGTAATCAGAGAGTGCGGGTGCTAGCATGGCCTGCCTGCAGTCCTGACCCGTCTCCCATTGAGAATGTGTGGAGCATTACGAAGCGCAAAATAAGGCAACGAAGCCTCGTACAGTTGCACAGCTGAAGAAATGCATAATGGATGAATGGGGGAAAATTCCACTCACTAAACTTAACCAACTGGTGTCTTCAGTCCCAAACGCTTAATTAGTGTTATTAAAGGAAAAGGTGCTGTTACACAGCGGGAAACAGTCGACTGTCCCGACTTTTTTGGAGTGTGTTGCAGTCATCAGATTTGAAATGAGTGTATGAATGAATAAAATGGGTGTTAACTCATGACAGTGAGACAGTATTGTTGATTGGCAGTGTTAATTCTCTGTTGCTCATTAGGTTGATGAATTCAACTGAAAATAAAACATTTTTAGTTATTAGACTCCTCTCTGTGTTAGCTGATACTTCTTACACACACTCTTTTACAGAGTTTGACTCTGAAAGTAAAATCGGTGTGCTCTAATCCCAGACACACACACACACACACACACACACACACACACACACACACACACACACACTGAGGTCCTGATAACAGGTTTCGATCCGATTACATCATCTCCTCCAACCTGTCATTATCTGTCATTGGTGAAAATCTTCACTGCAAATACCCTGAGCCTATTGTAGATGAAATAGAGGTGAACACACACACCTTTCCTACACACACACACACACACACACCAGGTACTATTCCATCCAAATTTATCTCTGTGTATAGCTCTCAGCAAGGGAGCTCTTTAAAAAGTCTATAAAATGTCTCTCTGAGCCGCAAAAACAAATTACTATCAATCATATTATAAAAGTGATGTATACACTAAAGTGGGGAGTTTTCAGAGTGTGTGGGAAAAAAAGAATGAAAAATACAAGACACCACACACTCTTTAACCCAAACATTTCTCTCTAATGGCCAGTGCAGCGTTCCACATTACTCAGTCCTCAGAACAACACATGAAAGAGTTCATTACAGAAAATATAAAAGTTGCTTTGCTGAAGAACTGAAATTCACATCAACAGACACACACCCACACACACAGTTCCAGTTCTGGATGGATGGATGGAATGGATAGATGTATGGGTGGGCAGACAGATGATGAATGATTACACAAATGGATGGATGAATTGTTGGATGGATGGATTGATAGATGGATGGGTGAGTGGTTGGGTGGATTGTGGGACTGATAAACAGATGGATGGATGGATGGATGGATGGATAGATGGGTGGGCAGACAGATTGAAGAATGAATATGTTCATGGATGGATGGATGGATGAAGGGATGGATATATGGATTGGTGGATTGAGGGACTGATAAACAGATTGATGGATGGATGGATGGATTGTGGGACTGATAAACAGATGGGTGGATGGATGGATGAATGGATGGATGGATGGATTAATAAAAATGAACTGATCAACAGATGGATGAGTAGACTAATGACTAGATGGATGGATGGATGGACAAACATATGGATGAAATGTTGGATGGATGGATGGATGGATGGATGGGTGGATTGTGGGACTGATAAACAGATGGATGGATGGATGCATAACTTGTGGGACTCATGAACAGATGAATGGATGGATGGATGGATGGATGGAATGGATAGATGGGTGGGCAGACAGATTGATGAATGAATATGTTCATGGATGGATGGAGATATGGATGGGAGGATTGAGGAACTGATAAACGGATGGATGAATGGATGGATGGAATGGATAGATGGGTGGGCAGACAGATTGATGAATGAATATGTTCATGGATGGATGAATGGATGGATATATGGATGGGAGGATTGAGGAACTGATAAACAGATGGATGGATGGATGGATGGATGGATAGGTGGGTTGTATTGTAAAACTGATAGATGGATGGATGGATGGATGGGTGGGTGGATTGTGGAACTGATAAATGGATGGATGGATGGTTGGATGGATGGATGGTTGGATGGATTAATAAAAATTAACTGATTGATTAACAGATGGGTGAGTAGACTAATGAGTAGATGGATGGACAGACATATGGATGAAACACTGGATGGACAGATGGACAGATGAATACATGAATGAATCAATAGATGGATGGACGAATTATTGGACTGATAGGTGTCTGGATGGATGAGTGAATGAATGGATGGGTGGATTGATGGATGAATAGGTGGATGAGTGAATACTCAGTTCAGTTTAGCAGCATATCATACTTTAACTAAACTTCTCTGAGGGTCATGTTCTGCATCAGTATCACGTTACATTTCCTACATCTCCACTATACTATTTGAAAAAGACTGATTCATGTTTCACAGCTGCTTAAGTGGATTTTCTGAGCTCCACATCCAGATTATTAAACTCACCTGTGTGTAGTTAATCACCTCCATGTTTGATAGTTTTTCCGGGGATTTTCAGTAGCATCGAGACCACCACCTTTAAACAGAAACACTCAGCTTTAAGCCCAACAGAATCATGAATGCAGTCTAAGTTTTAAACATTGATGTACATCATATTGAAGGTGCTGTAAATAAGTTGTAGGTAAACATTTTTCTATGAGAGCGGGTTGGCTGTAAAGGTGACTCTCTGGTAGTTTTTCGGTCTTCCAGTGACTCAACTTTTCAGACAGGAGGGGAAGTTTGTTCCACCGCCTGGGTGCCAGGACAGAGGAGATCCTTGATGCGTGGCTTCCTTGTCAAGCATTTTGACTTCAACCCATCAAGTGTCTTTTTTGCACTTCACCTCCTGATGCATAAACATCTCACACTGTGGCTTTCCTGCTCTCAAAATTATAAAAGAGGACAGAGGAGTCTGAGGTGGAGTGTCCCCCTAATGGCTGCTTTTAAAACTTAATCGTGAGCCGCAGAGTTTAATGATGGGGTCTGTCATATTGCCGCACAGCCAAAGGCTAAAAGCTAATCACTTCACATCCTAATGGAGTGTTAATAAATAAATAAATAAATAATAAATAAGCATCATTTAAAGGACCAAGCCTCAGGAGAATACAGATATCGAGTCCCACTGAGAAATGAAATAATGAGCTTAAAAATGACATTTATTTAGAAGACAAAAAAACAAAAACATCGACAAGCTGCAGCGTTTGAATCATTAAACATTCAGCTCAACTGCAGTTCTGCTGAGAGATTTTACACACACACACACACACACACACACACACACACACACACAAACATCACATTTTGACATAAATTGCTACTATTGACATTTACCTTCATTATAATATCTTTCATATTTTTATTTAATAAAGAATGATGTGACCTATTTTTAGGGGGCGGCTGTGGCTCAGGTGGTAGAGCGGGTTGTCCACCAATCGTAGGGTTGGTGGTTCGACTCCCTGACTCATGACTTCATGTCCTGAAGTGTCCTTGAGCAAGACACTGAACCCCAAGTTGCTCCCGATGGCAGTCAAGTGCCTTACATGGTATCTTTGCTGCCATTGGAGAGTGTGAGTGTTAGTGAGTGAGTGTGTGTGGGTGTGGGTGTGGGTGTGAGTGTGAGTGAGTGTGTGTGAGTGTGAGTGGGTGTGGGTGTGTGAATGAGACACCGTGTAAAGCGCTTTGTGAACTGCAAAGGTAAATAGGTGCTATATAAGTGCCTATTTACCTATTTTTATCCATTTATAGTTACTTTTAATGCTGTGGAATGTGTTATTACAGTTTTATTACACATTTAATACACGTTCTGTTACAGTTTATTACTCAGATTCAGACTGATATTAAAGAGAGGAATTAGCGAGCAGAGAAGAAAGAGCTTAAATTAAGAGAACAGAAGACACAGAGACTTTCACTTTAACTCCACTCTGAGCCAGAGCCATCTTAAAACATGCACTTTTAATGTGAACAGTATTATTATTATTATTATTATTATTATTATTATTATTATTATTATTATTATTATTATTACAGATAGATAGACAGAGGCAGAAAGAATTAAAGAAATAGCTACAATAACTTTACTACAAATTACATAAACATGCTAAACATACAACAAATGCAAGAAGAAAACAGGGCCTTGAGAAGTGAGTTTTAGGAGAAAATGAAATAAATTAAAAGCAAAAAATAAAAAATGCAAAACAGAGAAATGGAGGCAACTGAACGTCTCGACTCCATCCTCTCATCTCCCAAAAATTCTATTTTTAACCTCAAAACTGTCAGTGAGCTGCAAATTTATCATGAATCATTAAACACACACACACACACACACACACACACACACACACACACACACACACACACACACACACAGAGGAAATGTAATGAAAGTCATGTCAGTTGATCTCTGATCATTTCACACAGGCTTTATGGACTTCCTGTTCTGTGTTTTTGCTCTGAAATGTTTATCTATTTTATACAAATTTTCTCAGTCAGTGTGAAACACACACACACACACACACACACACACACACACACACACACACACACACACACACACACACACACACACAGGGGAATGTGAACAAATTAAAACTGGAATCTGAAATGACAATGCAGCATTTAAACAATGTGTATAAATTATATTTATCATGTTTATGAAGGGAAGAGAAGCAGACAGACAGGTAGAGAGACAGACAGATAGGCAGACAGACCAAGAGACAAACAGATAGATAGACAGGTAGGCAGACAGACAGTATGTAGGAAGAAGAGGATCAGAGGCGGCACATACACACACAGTTTTCTCATTTGCTGCTGTAAAAGTTCAGCCTCGAGTGTGTGCGTGTGTGTGTGTGTGTGTGTGTGTGTGTGTGTGTGTGTGTGTGTGTGTGTGTGTGTGTGTGTGTGTGTGTGTGTGTGTGTGTGTGTGTGTGTGTTTTTGCTGATGGGAAAACCCGTCTCCAGCCATCTGCGCTGTCATGTTCTGCTCAGAACAATGGAAAAGAGGAAACAGAATGTTCTCGAGCTCTGCTGCCCCCTACAGGTCCATCTGTAAAATACAACAATAATAAACTCAACCAGAGGATTTATTAAATCAGATCTTTAAAGGTTATTAACATTTATTACAGGGTTAGTTTATTAGTTTATACTTATTTATGTTCATGAAGTTACAGTGTTGCTTTCTGATAGCTTTAATATTTACACTTCTGCAGACTTTACAGTGTTATTTAGTGTAATGTGGTACTTTACTTTAAATACGACACTGTATAACACCAGAGACTATTACTGCAGACACACGTCTGTCTGTCTGTCTGTCTGTCTGTCTGTCTCTGTCTGTCTGTCTCTCTGACTTGCTCTGGCTGTCTCTCTGATTCACTCTGGCTGTCTCTCAGGCTGTCTGTCGCTCTGTCTCTGTCTGTCTGTCTCTCTGTCTCTGTCTGTCTGTCTCTCTGTCTCTGTCTGTCTGTCTCTCTGACTTGATCTGGCTGTCTCTCTGACTCACTCTGGCTGTCTCTCTGGCTGTCTGTCTCTCTGTCTCTGTCTATCAGTCTCTCTGTCTCTGTCTGTCTGTCTCTCTGTCTCTGGCTGTCTGTCTCTCTGTCTCTGTCTGTCTGTCTCTCTGTCTCTGTCTGTCTGTCTCTCTGACTTGCTCTGGCTGTCTCTCTGACTCACTTTGGCTGTCTCTCTGGCTGGCTGTCTCTCTGTCTCTGTCTATCAGTCTCTCTGTCTCTGTCTGTCTCTCTGTCTCTGTCTGTCTGTCTCTCTGTCTCTGTCTGTCTGTCTCTCTGTCTCTGTCTGTCTGTCTCTCTGACTTGCTCTGGCTGTCTCTCTGACTCACTCTGGCTGTCTCTCTGTCTGTCTGTCTCTCTGTCTCTGTCTGTCTGTCTCTCTGTCTCTGTCTGTCTGTCTCTCTGTCTTTGTCTGTCTGTCTCTCTGACTCGCTCTGGCTGTCTCTCTGACTCACTCTGGCTGTCTCTCTGGCTGTCTGTCTCTCTGTCTCTGTCTATCAGTCTCTCTGTCTCTGGCTGTCTGTCTCTCTGTCTCTGTCTGTCTGTCTCTCTGACTCGGTCTGGCTGGCTCTCTGGCTGTCTGTCTCTCTGTCTCTGTCTGTCTGTCTCTCTGTCTCTGTCTGTCTGTCTCTCTGGCTCACTCTGTCTGTCTCTCTGTCTGTCTGTCTCTCTGTCTCTGTCTGTCTGTCTGTCTAATTGCCTCACTGTCTGTCTGTCTATTTGTCTTACTCTCTATCTCTCTGCCTGTCTGTCTGTCTGTCTGTTTCTTTCTTTCTTTCTCTCTTTTCTCTTTCTTCTATTTGTTTTTTTTCATGCTACCACTGCTGTAGTATTTTACAGTATTATTATTCCACTATACAATTCCACATTACAGCCTTTAGTTCATGTCTTTAATAATATCAGCAGCTCATGTTTAATTACGGTGTTTTCTCACAGTAGTGTTGTGTGAAGAGTAGTGTACTTCTTATTATACCTGCGGTGGCTGTGGTTCAGGGGGTAGAGCGGCTTGTCCACGAATCACAGGGTTGGTGCTTTGATTCTCAGCCCATGTGCTGAAGTGTCCTTGGGCAAGACACTGAACCCCAAGTTGCTCCTGATGGCAGGCTAGCGCCTTGCATTGGTGTGTGTGTGTGTGTGTGTGTGTGTGTGTGTGTGTGTGTGTGTGTGTGTGTGTGAATGAGAAACAGTGTAAAGCACTTTGTAGAACAGTTAAGGTTAAAAGGCGTTATATATAAGTACAGACCATTAAACAAACAAGTGTGTTCATCAGATTGTGTTTTTGGCCCTGAGTGAGATTAGTTTAGAGCCTCAAGCAGAAAACATCTGCTAAAACCCAGAGCAAAAAAAGAGGAGATTTCTGCACAGGCTTTTTTATCTTCTCCTAGACGAGTGGAGTATTTAAAAAACAAAACAAAACAAAAACCCCAGGAAAGATCAAATGAATGAAAGAAAGAAAGATAACCAGGGAAAAAATAAAAAGACTGAACAAAAGTATAAATGAAAGACAGAAAGAACAAAAGATGAAAATAGTAAAATCACAGTTAATTTATTTAAGCACATTACAGTAAATTAGAAGCTACCGTTACATGATTGTTGCTATGGTTACATCTCAAAGGTTGTTATCTCACTCATTTTTGATACATTATAATTTTATTACTTTATTATTATTAATAATTAATTTAATGATTATAATTACTAC
The DNA here is from genome assembly GCA_023630585.1 of Cranoglanis bouderius. Lineage (NCBI taxonomy): Eukaryota > Metazoa > Chordata > Actinopteri > Siluriformes > Cranoglanididae > Cranoglanis > Cranoglanis bouderius. The sequence goes on from CM042535.1 coordinate 863,710, forward strand.
TACAAAATATATATTACTTAGGTTTGTCGTCATGGTTACAGCAGCAGTGACTTAATTTAGAGGCGTGTCAGTGAAGCAGCCAATCAGAGATGAGGACTGTTCATAGCTGTTATAATAGTGATGTTACTGTATAATGTAATAAATGAGTTATTAAAAGTAGATGAAGAAGCTGAAGTGAAGTGTGTTTTCCTCTCGAGTGTAAATAAAGAGCGACAGCACATGAATAAATTACCCACGATTCCTCTGGACAGTGTTTATTAGAGCGTTCAGCCAACATGGCAGGCCTTCGCTCGCCCACGGCCCTGACAGCGGCAATTATTTCCAGTGTTTGAACACACACACACACACACACACACACACACACACACACACACACACACAGTCAGAGCTTTTTAAATTTTTTCCAAAAATAATTTCTCTCGTACTAATAATTTACTTTTCTTTGTTTTTGTTTATTTTGTCGTTGCTGTTCTGCTTCACACTAAATATTCTTTATTCCCTCAGGTTTCTTGTGTAGCTCCTGAAAAGTCCTGAAATGTTCTGAATCCATGTTGGAGAAGATTTGGATATTTTACAACCAGGAGAAATAAGAGGCTCATTTCCTTATTTTCTGCAATGAGTCATGTTCACGGGGGAAAGGTTCCACTGAGCACCACAGCTAATATGAGACAAAAAGAGAGAAGGATGAAGAGAAAGGAAGAAAGAAAGAAAGAAAGAAAGAAAGAAAGAAAGAAAGAAAGAAAGAAAGAAAAAGAAAGAAAGAGGTGGATGTAGTTAGAACTATTTTGGCTAATGTTGCTAAACGGACATTTGATGCTAAGTACTCAAGTTTGCTATTCACTGACCAGATTTACCCTAAGCTCCGCCCATTGGGAGTTGTCCTGTGCTCTCAGCCAATCAGAACACACGGTGCACTGATAGTGAATAATGGTTACATCCCAGTACCACTGGTTTATAAAAAAGTAAAATAAAATAAATAATAAATTAGACGAGTGTAAAGTGGGTTTGTAATCAGTGTTACAGTCTGCAGCTCCTGTTTAATTACGCACAGGAAGTGTGTTTAATTCCTCTCCTCTCTTACAAACATCGCTAAATCATCATCCGTCATGCTAACGAGGATATAAACGGGCAGGGAAGAACAAACGAAGCGTGCAACGTGACGAATCGATGCGTCCGATAATCAGGATCATTCTCATCAGTCTGAGAAATGAGATGAGCTTCATCCTTCTCCCAGATTAAATCACGTCTCGGTTAATATTCGCTTTTCACGCTAAGCCCAACAGCGCGAGACTCGTAGCCTCGGCTAACCGCAGTCGCGTGCAATTATTATCCGATTTATGATTCACCACCGCGCACTGCTGAGTCTGCTCACGCTCTTCTCTTTCATTAGAGTCTTAACTCTCATCCAGACTGAACTTTTACACCGCTGACATCACATTCACTTTATCAGAGCTAACCGCAATTAATTACAAACAAAAAAACAAATATATACTTATTTATATACCAGGAAGCACTTAAAGGTTATATGTCCAGAGTAAACAATTAAAACAATGCATTATTACATCATTTTACAGTGAGCTTAATACTCAAATTATTATTATTATTATTATTATTATTATTATTATTATTATTATTATTATTATTATTATTATTATATTTAGCATTTAATAGTTTGCATGTTGGACTTTAAATTATTTAATTGGAATATAATAGCTTAGAATGTTTCCAAATTTAACATGAAAGTACATGAGAAAAGAAAGTTTACGTCTTAATGCAAAAAAAAAAAAAAAAGATATTATTAGTAATGATACCAAATTATAGTCAACACGTAATAATGCCTGTAACTTTCTAAAATTAATCAATTTTCAACATAAAATTAATCAATAAAAGTTTTATTTTTCTATACAGAACCAGAAATCTCAGTTTTCAGATGAATTTATTAAACTTTCACTTCACTTTCATTCCAGTCTGTATTTAGAAACTTATTTCAGAGGAATTTCTCAAAATTCTGATTACTGTTGGATTTCTGTTCGATTTTATATTGAATATGTCATAAAGTTTCAAAAAGAAAATAGTGCATCTTCAGGGAGCATTTTCATAGTGGAATAAACAGTTTAATAGTTAAGTAAATAAATAAGTTCATTGATAATGTTAGAGTTTCCCTCGTTCTCGGAGTCGCTCGAACACTCGAACACTTCCACATTCCTCACGCCGCGTTGCTGAAAGCAGCGCCTCTCCATTCACAAAAACCCTCTGGACTATGGATTCATGAACTCTCGCTTTGTTTACATCACCATGTGCTTGTGTTTTCATTTATGTCATGTCTCCGCCTCCTTTCTGTTTATTGGTTCTCTGGTTTATGTCATGTCTCCACCCCTGTTCATTCATAGGTTTTCCATTTATGGTTTAATTATGAGTTTCAGGTGTTTTGTGTTTAAACTCATTTGTTTCTGATTATCCTCCTTATTTAAACCTCTTCCCATTTCTGCTTCCTCCTTAAATAAATGAAAGTATTGAATGTTGTGAAGGAATGTCCTGTGCGTTTGCACTCTTTGGGACCATGGACTCCAGCCTCGCGATTGTTTGGATTACTGCCTTGTTCCATTGTGGAATATAACCTTGCCTTTGTGGATCTACTTCCTGCTGATTTTGTGGATTATCTCGTTTTGGATTATTGCCTTATCTGTTTTTCGAATCACGGTTTGTTTCCATTTTATGTTCCATTACTTTTGAAGACCTTTGTTCCTATTAAAGTGACTTTCCCCGGCACTTGCATCCAGTCCCTGTTTTGTGTTACATAACAGAATACTCCGCCCAAAAAATGGATGCAGTGGGGAAATTTGGGACATGCCGCGCCACAGTTTTTGTTCCTCCCCACAGTCTCATTCTCCCAGTGGGCCTGCATTCATTCCTACTTACAATGTTTTCTCTACATATCCCCAGTATTTTCTCTGGTATTTCCTCAGTTTAAAGGACCCCAAACCCAGTGAGGAACAATGGGCGTGGTTCCTCCTGTCCCGTTTGGTCGGCTCAGCCCGCTGGTGGGCAGAGATCCACCTCGCCAGCAGGTACACCGAACTGGTTACAGTTTCGGGTTTCATGGAGCTCCTGATCCAGGAATATGGGAGCCCAGAATTTGAGCCAGACCTAAAAAATTTCCTGAATAAGGTGCACCTGCCCAGTGATCCAGGCCAGTCATTCCTGGACCACTATGAGAGGAAGTGGGCTAACATGGCGGCCTGCACCTCTCATCCCCGGACCCAGGAGCACCACCTGGAGGTTAACGTGGCAACCTCCAGCCCCAAGCTCCAGCAGGAGGCCCAGCAGGCGATCTCCCCAGTGGAGCGCCACCTGGAGGTTAACGTGACAACCTCCAGCCCCGAGCTCCAGCCGGAGACCCAGCAGGAGGTCTCCTCAGCAGGGCTGCCTCTGGAAGTCCACGAGGGGACCTCCATTCCTGTCCTGTTCCTGTCAGAGACCTAAGTGGGGTGCTCCGCTCCAGTCCTGTTCCCACCAGAGGTCCACGAGGAGACCTCCACCCAAGTCATGTTCCTGCTGGAGGTTCACAAGGAGACCTCCACTCCTGTCCTACTCATGTCTGAGGTCCACGAGGAGATCTCTGTTCCAGCCCAGTTCCTGTCAGAGACCCAAGTGGGGTGCTCCGCTCCAGTCCTGTTCCTGCCGGAGGTCCACAGGATGACCTCCACCCAAACCAAGTCCATGTCAGAGGTCCATGAGATGACCTCCTTTCCATGTCCTAGTCCAAGTCCAGGTCCTAGTCCATGTCCAGGTTCCTGCCCTAGTCCCAGTCCAGGTCCAAGTCCATGTCCAGGTTCCTGCCCTAGTCCTAGTCCATGTCCATGTCCATGTCCAGGTTCTTGCCCTAATACAAGTCCATGTCCAAGTTCAAGTCCATGTTCATGTCCAGGTCAAAGTCCATGTCCAGGTTCCTGCCCTAACCCAAGTCCATGTCCATGTCTAGGTCCATGTCCAAGTCCATGTTCAGGTTCATGTCCATGTCCAAGTTCCGGTCCAGATTCCAGTCCAGGTCCCAGTCCATGTTCCAGCCCATGCCTCAGCCCATGCCTCAGTTCAGGCCCAGAGTCATATCCAGTGTTATGTGCCAGTCCATGCCTCAGTCTATGCCTAGAGCCAGTTTCCAGTTCAGTTTCCAGTCCAAGTCCCCATCCAGATTCCATTCCAGGTTCTGGTTCAGTTTCTAATTTACTTTCCCGCTCTGTTTCCCACTCTGTTTCCCAGTTCTGTATCCAGTCAGATTTTTGATTTTGCTTCCGATTCAATTTCTAGCCTAGTTTCCAGTCCTGTACCCAGTTCAGTTCCCTGTCCTGTTCCCTGTCCTGTTCCCAAGTCTGTCTCCAAGTCTGTCTCCATGTCTGTCTCCAATCCAGGTGCCAAGTCTGAGTCCAGTCCTGGTTCCATTCCAAGCTCCAAGACAGGCTCCAAGCCAAGTACCAAGTCTGAGTCCAGTCCTGGTTCCAGTCCAAGCTCCAAGCCAAGAACCAGGTCAAACACAGGTCCAAGCTCCAAGCCAAGAACCAGGTCAAACACAGGTCCAAGCTCCAAGCCAAGAACCAGGTCAAACACAGCTCCAAGCTCCAAGCCAAGCACCAGGTCAAGCACAGCTCCAAGCTCCAAGCCAAGCACCAGGTCAAGCACAGCTCCAAGCTCCAAGCCAAGCACCAGGTCAAGCACAGCTCCAAGCTCCAAGCCAAGCACCAGGTCAAGCACAGCTCCAAGCTCCAAGCCAAGAACCAGGTCAAGCACAGCTCCAAGCTCCAAGCCAAGCACCAGGTCAAGCACAGCTCCAAGCTCCAAGCCAAGCACCAGGTCAAGCACCACTCCAAGTTCTCGACCAAGATCTTGACCAAGTTCTCGACCAGGGCCGAAGGAACAACCCGACACGCTCCGCTCTGGCCTCGGGACACTGGACATCACCAGCCTCGGGTCCTGGGGGGTAGTTGTTATGATCCTGACCAGGGGCCCAGGTCTGCCAGAACGGTCAGAACTTTTGGCGCTTCGGGAGAAGCGCCTTTGGGGGGGGCTCTGTTAGAGTTTCCCTCATTCTCGGAGTCGCTCGCTGAGCCAGCGGCTGACTCGAGCACTTCCACATTCCTCACACCGCGTTGCTGAAAGCAGCGCCTCTCCATTCACAAAAACCCTCTGGACTATGGATTCATGAACTCTCGCTTTGTTTACATCACCATGTGCTTGTGTTTTCATTTATGTCATGTCTCCGCCTCCTTTTTGTTTATTGGTTCTCTGGTTTATGTCATGTCTCCACCCCTGTTCATTCATAGGTTTTCCATTTATGGTTTAATTATGAGTTTCAGGTGTTTTGTGTTTAAACTCGTTTGTTTCTGATTATCCTCCTTATTTAAACCTCTTCCCGTTTCCTCTTCCTCGCGGAGTATTAAGTAAATGAAAGTATTGAATGTTGTGAAGGAATGTGGCGTGCGTTTGCACTCTTTGGGACCATGGACTCCAGCCTCGTGATTGTTTGGATTACTGCCTCGTTCCATTGTGGAATATAACCTTGCCTTTGTGTTACTGCTTCGTTCGATTGTGGAATATAACCTTGCCTTTGTGGATCTACTTCCTGGTGATTTTGTGGATTATCTCGTTTTGGATTATTGCCTTATCTGTTTTTCGAATCATGGTTTGTTTCCCTTTTATGTTCCATTACTTTTGTTCCTTTCCCCGGCGCTTGCATCCAGTCCCCGTTTTGTGTTACATAACAGATGAAGCACAGTTAAAACAACAAAAGTTGACAAGTGTACAGGTGCATCTCAAAAAATTAGAATATCGTGGAAAAGTTTGTTTTTTCCATAATTTAATTTCAAAAAGTGGAACTTTCATATATTCTAGATTCATTACACATAAAGTGAAATATTTCAAGCCTTTTTTGTTGTTTTAATCTTGATGATTATGGCTCACAGTTCATGGAAATGAGATACTGGGAAAATCCAGTATCTCAAAAATATTAGAATAAAGAATTTATAATACAGCAATGTGGACCTGAGAAGACTCTAATCAGCTAATTAACTCAAAACACCTTTTTACTCAAAACACCTTTGCTCAGTGATCCAAAGTCCTCTTTTCAGATGAAAGTAAATTTTGCATTTCATCTGGAAATCAAGCTCTCAGAGTCTGGAGGAAGAGTGGAGAGGCACAGAATCCAAGTTGCTTGAAGTCCAGTGTGAAGTTTCCACAGTCAGTGATGATTTGGGTTGCCATGTCATCTGCTGGTGTTGGTCCACTGTGTTTTCTCAAGTCGAGAGTCGATGCAGCGTCTACCAGGAGATTTTAGAGCACTTCATGCTTCCATCTGCTGACCAGCTTTATGGAGATACTGATTTCCTTTTCCAGCAGGACTTGGCCCCTCCCACAGAGCCAAAACTACTAGTAACTGGTTTGCTGACCATGGTGTTACTGTGCTTGATTGGCCAGCCAACTCACCTGACCTGAATTTTATCAAGAGGAAGATGAGAGACACCAGACCCGACGATACAGACGAGCCGAAGGCCGCTATCAAAGCAACCTGGGCTTCCATAACACCTCAGCATTGCCACAGGCTGAGTGCCTCCATGCCGCGCCACATCGATGCAGTAATTCGTGCAAAAGGAGCCCTGCCTGAGTATTGAGTGCATAAATTAACATACTTTTCAGAAGGTCGACATTTCTGTATTATAAATTCTTTATTCTAATATTTTGAGATACTGGATTTTTGATTTCCATGAGCTATAAGCCGTAATCATCAAGATTAAAACAAAAAAAGGCTCAAAATATTTCACTTTATGTGTAATGAATCTAGAATAAAAAAAGTTTTAAAAGTTCCACTTTTTAAATTAAATTACAGAAAAAAATTAACTTTTCCACGATATTCTAATTTTTGAGATGCACCTGTAGATACAGCATATGAAGAAAGAGACCAAACAAAACACTAATAAAAGGAGAAATACATATTTTAATTCCAACAACATTAAAATGTGATTTTTGTTATTAAATATGCAAATTGTGTCATTGATAAAGTTCAAATGCAAAAAATATTTCATCATTCATAATATCAGCAATCCACTAACCAGGATGTAATTGTGATGTTTGTTTGTTTGTTTGTTTGTTTGTTTGTTTGTTTGTTTGTTTTAATGACACTGTTCACTTGTAGTGCCTCGCCTTTTCTGAACTTTTCTGGAATTCTGTGTTCAAGTGAACGCTTTATTTGAGTCGCTGTCAGAAATACAGTGGGGGGGAAAAGTATTTGATCCCCTGCTGATTTTGTACGTTACCCACTGACAAAAGAATGATCAGTCTATAATTTTAATGGTAGGTGTATTTTAACAGTGAGAGACAGAATAACAACAAAAAAATCCAGAAAAACACATTTCAAAAAAGTTATAAATTGATTTGCATTTTAATGAGGGAAATAAGTATTTGATCCCCTATCAGTCAGCAAGATTTCTGGCTCCCAGGTGTCTTTTACACAGGTAATGAGCTGAGATTAGGAGCACTCTCTTAAAGGGAGTGTTCCTAATCTCAGTTTGTTACCTGTAAAAAGACACCTGTCCACAGAAGCAATCAATCAATCAGATTCCAAACTCTCCACCATGGCCAAGACCAAAGAGCTGTCCAAGGATGTCAGGGACAAGATTGTATACCTACATCGCCAAGCAGCTTGGTGAGAAGGTGACAACAGTTGGTGCGATTATTCGCAAATGGAAGAAACTGTCAGTCTCCCTCGGTCTGGGGCTCCATGCAAGATCTCACCTCGTGGAGTTTCAATGATCTTGCGAACAGTGAGGAATCAGCCCAGAACTACACGGGAGGATCTTGTTAATGATCTCAAGGCAGCTGGGACCATAGTCACCAAGAAAACAATTGGTAACACACTACGCCGTGAAGGACTGAAATCCTGCAGCGCCCGCAAGGTCCCCCTGCTCAAGAAAGCACATGTACAGGCCCATCTGAAGTTTGCCTGAATGATTCAGAGGAGAACTGGGTGAAAGTGTTGTGGTCAGGTGTGGTCAGATCTCTCTGGCTTCAACTCAACTCGCTGTGTTTGGAGGAGGAGGAATGCTGCCTATGACCCCAAGTCATAACACCATCCCCACTGTCAAACATGGAGGTGGGAACATTATGCTTTGGGGGTGTTTTTCTGCTAAGGGGACAGGACAACTGCACCGCATCAAAGGGACGATGGACGGGGCCATGTACCGTCAAATCTTGGGTGAGAACCTCCTTCCCTCAGCCAGGGCATTGAAAATGACCTTAATGACTTGGAGAGGATCTGCAAAGAGGAGTGGGACAAAATCCCTCCTGAGATGTGTGCAAACCTGGTGGCCAACTACAAGAAACATCTGACCTCTGTGATTGTCAACAAGGGTTTTGCCACCAAGTACTAAGTCGAAGGGGTCAAATACTTATTTCCCTCATTAAAATGCAAATCAATTTATAACTTTTTTGAAATGCGTTTTTCTGGATTTTTTTGTTGTTATTCTGTCTCTCACTGTTAAAATACACCTACCATTAAAATTATAGACTGATCATTTCTTTGTTAGTGGGCAAACGTACAAAATCAGCAGGGGATCAAATACTTTTTTCCCCCACTGTAAGATCTTTTCCGGTCTGAAGATAAATTAGGCACGTCTCATTAAGCTGATTGCTCGTTTAGATTTTTTCACATCCGTGTTCCTTTTCTAACCTCGGCTGATTACAGATTATAATTATCACGTCTCTTCCTGCTTCACAGCTGGAGGGCGAACCTGAGAGAAATTCACAGCTGTCAGACGAGTACTCCTTCTCGCTCTCTCCGCTCTATCTTTTCTCAGTTTTTTTTTCCTGCCTTCATGACAGCTTTAGCTCGCTAAAGGTGTGTAATTGCAGTCTTTACACTCTAATTCTCCTTTTTATTCCTGCTGCCTAAAGCCGTCCACTCTCAGCAGGGTAAATCCGGCTTATAAAGCCCTATTCGGGCCGCATTAGTTCTCCATGGGGTGCTGCTGTAATTTCATCCTTTACTGCTCATTTTATTTTCATCTCTCTCGTTCTCCAGCCCTGAGAAATTTTATCTGCTGTTTCTTCCCAAACGTAAGTGCGGACTGATCGTTATACGCCCATGTGGATAGACGTGTCTGTAATTTTATGAGCAGATGTTGCCTATTTCTTTTGAAAAAATGTTTTGCAATGCAACCACACACTGCAGGAGTGATGTAATTTCTGAAGATGTGCAAATGATGGATGCTTTGGGTGAACTTCTCAAACATTTCCTCACTTTGTCTCTGTACTGTCCAATAAGAAAAAATAAAATCATTAAATAAAGAAGGCAATTAAATTGGCTGCCATAACAACAGCTGCAAATATAAAGCTCATTTTATATTTACATATTACATAATGTCAAGACTGTGTCTCAAAATCAAGTCACAAGTGAGGAATGGGATCATATGATAATCTGAAACATATCAGTGTTTGAAGTAAAAAATAAAACATTTGAGGATATGCTGTTATAGAAAAATACCATCCTGATTATTTTACTCTAACAGCACGTCCTTAAGCGCTTTACTGCTCTTACACCACAGCAATCTACCAATGATTAAAAATTATTTTTCATTACGTTTGACATCCATAAAACATGTTAGATCCTGTTTTCACTGATAATCCAGTATATATTACTCGTTCCCTCACCAATCTCTCTTTATTCTCTCTGTTTATCCTTTCTCTTGAAGTTAATAAGAAAAAAATAATCGCAGCTTGTCATGTTACCAAAAAAAAAAATGCGTAAACTCCCCTGTCCTGAAGATGTCGGAAAAAAGTTACAGCTTTACCTCTGACTGTTACGAAGCGCTGACACTGGAGACTCCTTCCATAACTCCTTCCATTACATAAACACATTTCTCCTTACAGAAAACTTCACCACATCAACGATTACACATCTTTTTTTTTAATCCCTTGATGTGTAGTGTCCGCTGTACAGCTGTCCGCTGTAAAGCTGTTACTATAGAAACGATAACATATTAGAACGAGCGCTTCATTAATATATACCTGCACAGCTGTCAGAGCTGCTGTTATAGAAAATTAATCAACACCTTCTGACCAATCACAATCCAGAATTTGGATCTGATCTCAATCTTAATTCTGCATGTTCTTTGCATCAGGTCACTCTAACTCTAGACTGCGGTCCATTCGCTGCTGCTGCTGGGCCGCACTCCTGCATTACTTTCTCTTTGTGACCTTGAGCTTTGGAAAGGCACTATATAAATAAAACTTCTTCTTCTTCTTCTTCATTGGAGGATGGCAGGATATCTATGTTGTCAGTTGGGGTGAGTTCATTACTCAAGTTTCCTCAAGAGAATGAGAAACAGCTACTGAGAGAACATCAGGGTCTGTCTCTGTATGTGAGGCGGTTATACCTCGGAGCTTCGTTATTTATTTATTTATTTATTTATTTATTTATTGTCTACTTTGTGCCTTTATACTTTTATACATTGTATTAAATATACTTTATTTTCTCTATTATTATTTTTTCTCTATTTCCTACTGCGAATTAAGAATCTCATTGTATAAGGAACCGTGTGTATATGACATTAAAGTTGAATATTGAATCTTTAATATAATATGCTGTTGCATTATTGCTAAAAATCTCTTGAATTTAGCTTACGCCCACGGCCCGTTCCTTTCATTTCTGCACTGACTCTTTTGTTCTAATTTCTAAGCCTGCTGCACATTATTGTTCCTGCTGCAACAACGTAGCACAGGAGCTCACCTTTTTATTTTTAGACGGTTTGGCAGCCATGGTGTGCTTCACTTCACTCTCTGCTGCAACAACGCAGCACCAGAGGAAGCTGATAAATATCCAGAAGTATTTTTCCCAAACAATTTGCTCATTGATGATAATAACAATTCCATCAAGGTCTGGCAGAATAAGCAGCTAGACATCCTGCCCTGAAAGAAGAGGTTAAGAATGTTTTTAAAACGTTCAACAATTCAGAATTATGAAATTAATTACAGCACCGATAGTAAATATTAACATTCGCATCACACGAGATGGGTATTGATGCGCTCTTATTTCATGATGCATGTATATCGGTAAAAAACCTATTCTTATTGAAAGAAAGTAAAGGATCAGGCAACAATATTTAAACATTTTTAGAGTCTTTAAGATCCACTTCCTCAATTCCTCACAAGAGGAAAGTGGGATTGATGAGGGTAAGATTAGGGTGTCACTTTAATTACAACTTATTCATGTACATTAGATCGGAATCGGTGTCAGTGAACAGAATTAAAATGAATTTAGAGTAGGATAGAGTCGCTGTCTCGGGAACTCGGGGTCAAATCCAATCCAATTTCAGTCCAATTCTGTGCTGGTCTCTAATGTGTTTGAGCTTTAATGGAGAACACGGCCATCAAACGAGCGCTCGGTTTAAAGAAACGATGTTAAAGCCCTTTCCATTAATAACTGAGAGGGAACGGAGCGATTTACGATTGAGTCATCTAAACAGAGCTTCAATAATTTATTGCACTGAAAGTAAATTATTATCAGCACACAGGAAAGAAACCATCAGCAGTAACGGCAGAGCAGGAGGAAAAATCCTTTATCCTCCTTCTTACACTGCAGTGGATCTGACATTTACACAAGAACAGAAGTACACAAGGAGAAAAATACATTTTCAGGAGAATGAAATGAGTCTATTGTGTTTTATACACCAGAATCCGATTTATTTCATTTTATTTTCTCTTTTTATATTGAATATGCTCTCTCTAGATAAATCTGTCATATGACTCATTTTATCAGAACAGTGACACACACACACACACACATACACACACACACACACACACACACACACACAAACAGCTGTAATGTGGTTTGTTTTGCTTGTAAACGTGTTCATGTTTATCAGCAATGTGAGAAACACGGCTATAAACATCCCATTAGCGTGTTTAATGCGTGTGCAGGAGCCGTGTTCACACACAGCTGTTTATTAACACATTCTATTTAACACATAATGTTATCATTTTCTACAAAAAGTCCTAAGAGTTGGAGAAGGAACGAAATTGATGTGAATTTAGATATGAATTAAATGCCAAAAGTATGTGCACCCCTGACCATCACACACAGTTATATAGAACCTCTCTGTACGCTGTAGTATTACAATTTCCCTAAAAACTAAGAGGCCCGAACCTGTTCCAGCACGACACAAAGTGCGCAAAAAGTGCGAGCTCCATGAAGACATGGTGTGTGAAGGTTGGAAGAAGGTAGAAGAACTGGAGTGTCCTGCACAGAGCCCTGACCTCAACCCCACTGAACACCTTTGGGATGAACTGAAACTGGAGCCTCCTCACATCAACATCAGCACTCTGACCACAACCTCGCTAATGCTCTTGTAGCTGAATGAACACAAATCCCCATGGCCACGCCCCAAAATCTAGTGGAAAGCCTTCCCAGAAGAGTGGAGCGCATTATAACAGCAAACGGTGAATAACTCAGGAATGAGATGTTTAACAAGTATATATGAATATGATGGTCAGGGGTGCACATACTTTTGGCCACTTAGTGTACATGCTTAAAATATTTAACATTAAATAATAATAATAATAATAATAATAATAATAATAATAATAATAATAATACTTTATTGATACACATGTTAGCTCAAAGTTCTGAACAATCAAATAGTAAAAATTAAATAATAAAAAGTAGGAAAATAAAAGACAAAGTGAAAATGTAAGCACAAAAAGAAACAAAATGCCTTATATTTATAAAAGAAATTAAATAAAATAAGTTCATAATTAAAATAATAAATAGGAATAAAATAAATGTAAAGAATTTTAATATTTCAGTATTATTTAAATTTAATATTCTGGTAGAAAACATTTGGAATAGAGCCTATTTACACTCAGCTGGTTCGGTTGTATCAGACTTACATCTGTACATAAATCATCAACATAAATTTTTTTAAAAAGTGTATACACACACACAGACACACACACACACACACACACACACACACACACACACACACTTTCTTTCTTTCTTTCTTTCTTTCTTTCTTTCTCTTTTTTCCAGTTATTGACAGGGTTGCCAGATTGGGCTAGATTACAAATACTCCACTGCCTCCGAGATTGTGTTTTATAGCAAATAATCTGAATTAAATGCAAATAATCTGACGGATTCCAACAAGCAAGGCGAAGTGTAAATGCAGTCAGTGTGTCTATGGTGTACAGAACCATTTCTGTGTAAGTTATAAAGCAAAGCTGAGGAAAGAGAAAATGGGATTTTTTTACATTGCCAGATTTCCCTGCTAGCTTCAGATCTTTTGTGTGGTTTTTGAGAATTTTGCTGGTTAATGCTATTTATGTCAAACACAGTTGAACAATTGTAAGTCTAAAATCGCTCAGATCGAGCTTTACGTTGTCGACTCTCATCTGTCTATTACAGGGTATTAGCCTGCAGCGTGATGCTACAGTGAGATAGACTCTCCACTTCATTGTGTTTGAGGCTACGCTGTTATTAATGTCGTCCTACAACAACAAAGATCTTTGATGGCGAGCCGCTGCTGTGAAACACAATAACACACTAAATAAAAACAGGTTTGCGTGTCACCTTTTCTCAAGGTCGCGGGCCACAATGGGGTTCTGTGGAATTTTATAGAACCGTAAACGGGAGATACGATCAGTTTGTGCTGAAGTGGAGTTACAGCCAGATCACGGCAGTTATGATCAGAGCAGCGTGTTTATGACTGACGTGTTTTATATGTGTGCAATAAAAAGAGTCACGTTTTAAACACGTGTCACATGTCAGTGCAGGGACCATCAGGAAAGCCGAATATCCACAATCCGCACAACAATCTCTTGGTTTTTTGTTTGTTTTGAGGTTCTATTAGGATTTAATTAGGATTCTTCCCTCTCTGTTCCCTTGTGAACACCTTTTCGTCTTTGTTCCTCTGTAACTCTTCTCATTTGCATGTATTTACATCCCGAATAACATTTGCTCGCATTCCATGACTTCCTGAATACCATATATGGAGTCGTTCCTCTCTTACATCGATATGCGTCCTGTTTAATGCAAACGTGCCGTTCCGCCCACCCAGACGATCAGTAGTTCACCCGCTGTCTCTGTTGTGTGTCAAGCACGATACATATACTGTTTGAATAAAGACAGATGTTTTGAATAAAACAATTCTAACACTCTTAGAAAGTTTGTAACACTTAAAGGGTTGTTTCTCTGGAGAAACCATTAAAAGTTTTATGCGGAACCCTACAACAGTGTATTTTCATATTTAGAAGCCTAAAAACCCCTAATTACCCAATGAACCCTTACAGAACCCATTTTTCATTACAACTGACATGTTATAGATATTAGGAAGAAAATAATGAGCCATAATTTGGAGTTTGTACCGCACACTTACCCAGTTACTACATCTCATCTCATCTCCTGCTATTGTATCTCATCTTATCTTGTTATTTTATGTAACTTAAGTTACTTTATTTCATCATCTTATCTCAGTTTTTTGTTATCTCTTTGTCATTTTTTTTCCTCATCTTGTTTTATCTAATCTTATCCTCATGTTATCTGATCACATCTTATTTCATCTCAGGGTTACCTTATCTAATCTCACGTCATCTCATCTCATCTTATCTCATCTTATCTCATCTTATCTCATCTGATCTAATCTTATCCTCATGTTATCCTGTTACCTCATTCCATGAATTCCTTACCTCATCCTAACTTGAATCTCATGGATGGAGTTAAAGCATTAATAATGGACCTAATTAAGTGATATAACGACAGTAAACTACACCACGTTTTATATAAACTCTTGTCATTTTATAAACAATACCATCCTCCTGCTTTCTCTCTGGTATCGCAAAAGAAAGGGGAGCAATTTATTTCAGCTCATACAGACCATACAGACCATAATAATCCTTCAGTCTGATTGCTATTAAAATATTCATGAAAATTAAACAGCATTGGATCAGAACTATAATCAGAACATTTACACTGATTCATCAATCCAACACCGATTCAGCATTTCAAACAAAATCCTGACATGGAAAATAAATAAAATGAAAAGTTGTTGATTTATCTTTAGAAGATCGCTGAATGACTGAAAGTTTAAAAGAATTAACTTTGAAAATCGCAGACCCGGTCGCTTAGTCTCATGAATATTCATAAGCAACCGATGTTATTTATGCTGATGAATATTTATATATGATTCATGTTTATCATGCTAATGAATATTCATATATATGGTACAGTTGACATGTCAGTGAATATTGATGCTATTTATGGTAACGTCATAGCGGTTTTCATCTGAACAAGATTTTAACCCTGTGCTTCGGGGGTTTCCTCCCCCAGTCCAAAGACATGTGCTGTAGGCTGACTGGTATTTCTAAATTGTCCGATGGGTTGGTACCCCATCCAGGGTGTCCCCCACCTTGTGTCCCCTGGGTTAGGCTCCAGGCCCCCCGCACCCCCCCCTCCCCCCCGCAACCCTGTGTACAGAAAATGAATATTTATATGTTAATGTCAGTCATTGTGA
The DNA here is from genome assembly GCA_023630585.1 of Cranoglanis bouderius. Lineage (NCBI taxonomy): Eukaryota > Metazoa > Chordata > Actinopteri > Siluriformes > Cranoglanididae > Cranoglanis > Cranoglanis bouderius. The sequence goes on from CM042535.1 coordinate 879,264, forward strand.
AAGGACAATTGCTCTCCCCACCAGTAGAGGTCATGCTCACCAGAATATTAGTGCAACCTCTTACCTTCACTTCCTGTTCACTTCCTGGTTTTTCCACGGTATAATCAGGTGGCTGTAATGGAGTGTTCACGATGCATTTCTATACCTGACGCTGAGTAAGTTCTGATTCTTTATTATCGCTGACCTCCTCGACCTGTTCTGCTTGTTCACCTCTGGCTTGCTCAATAGGGATAAATTTATAAATATAAATGTAAAATTTATATCCTGAGTTTATATATTTCTGTAAAGCTGCTTTGTGACATTGTGCATTATTAAAACTGAATTGAATTGTTGATGCTCTGTGCGTTACCCTTTGGCTTTGTTTAATGATACTAACTGCCTTAATGTTTTTTTAGGATTTTGGATTACGATTTCACTTTAGGATCACCAGTCTACCTCGGGTCAGGTGTATTACAGATTTACAGTGTGTAAAGTGTAACCAGATATCTGTGATATGTGTGAGACAATCTACAGTGAGAGATAAATGAACATTAAGTGGAAGAATTGCCTACTTTTGCCTACAATTACTTAAAGAAAAATTCCCTGATTTCAAATAGACATGTGCTGTTTTATATCATTTTCAGAGCAGATAGCAAAGTGCCAGGTTACTGAATACAAAGGCTAAATTATAAAAAGGAGATTTCTTGCTATTATTATTATTATTATTATTATTATTATTATTATTTTACCCCCATCTGGAAAATTACACAGTGAATAAATAAGAATGCTTGTTTATAATTCAAACAAAAAAAAAAACAATATTTTCCGCTGCTAAAATGTGAAGTGGATTGCAGTTGGCTCTTTGTTGCAAAACACAATTTAGAGTAATTAACAATTCTTAAACTACTGAGCGATATGTAAGATATTGTAAGATATATGATTTAAAATATCAGATATTTCATGTCGCAGGCAAAGTTTCAGACCTCAGTGGGTTTCAGACCTCAGTGGGTTTCAGACCTCAGTGGGTTTCAGACCTCAGTGGGTTTCAGACCTCAGTGGGTTTCAGACCTCAGTGGGTTTCAGACCTCAGTGGGTTTCAGACCTCAGTGGGTTAACGCAAAACAAAAACTAAACAAAAACGAAACAAAATTCAAAGATAAAACTGAGGAATAGAAACAAAGGGACTAACGTTAGAATCAAGACGATTAAACAAATATAAAATGGAAAGAAGCGTGTGATCTATCAGGAGAACCTGGACTTGAACAAATGGTTAGAGAGATCGAGATCGTAGACGTACAAACCAGACGCAAGTTTTAAAGACTCGTTTAAACACGTGTTTTAACATGACTAGAGGACAGAGATAAAAGTTAATGAACATCATTTTAGTAAAATTAAAGTCCTGGGATTGAGTGAGGCTTCGTGACAATTCGAGTCTGATACTGAAGGGTTTTTACTTCTCCTAGTCATTAGAGGTGTGTTAATAATCCGGGAGGCGGAGCTTTGGCTTCAAGCTGCCAATCAGAGCCTTTGTTTTTGCAAATATCCAGAAATAATTACACACGCATACATATCACACATATCATTAATGGACACGTATCCGTAATTGTGGCCTTACTACACATTTTCTTTCTATTTTTCTCCAGTTCTTTATTTTCTTACCTTCCACATTCTACACACCCCGAGCAATGAAAGAAACAATAAAAAAATTATAATAAAGTCTAATTCAGGTGCAACAACACTGTTCTTGTCTCAGATAAGCTTTAAATCAATATTTAATAAAGAGTTTAAAAAATCCAAACAGAAAAAGAGCTGTTTCGATTAAAATCACAAAGTTTTTCACAGATTCCTCCAAAACTAATTACAGCAATACATCAAAACGACAGCACGTGTGTGTGTGTGTGTGTGTGTGTGTGTGTGTGTGTGTGTGTGTGTGTGTGTGTGTGTGTGTGTGTGTGTGTGTGTGTGTGTGTGCATGCGCGTGTGTGTGTGTGATCTGATCTGATCTGTAGAACACACACTATCAGACCACCAGATGTTACTGATCCTCAGTGAACCTGAACATGAACAATGTTGATATGTCTGTAGATTAAACCCTGGGCTCGTCTTTGTGTGATTAATGTGAAACATACTGAAGTTAATTTTATGCCGTGTGTGTGTGTGTGTGTGTGTGTGTGTGTGTGTGTGTGTGTGTGTGTGTGTGTGTGTGTGTGTGTGTTTTATTACTCAGAATGTACATTATCTCTCACTCTATCAATCATTAGTTTCCTTCATTCGGTTCCCTCACGGGTCGCTGAGTCACGAGGAAATGTTCATTTATCTCAATAGTCCTCTAAATAACACAGCTGACATTTTACACTGTGTTTATTCTGATGGATCGCTGTGTTACGCTGTGTGTGTGTGTGTGTGTGTGTGTGTGTGTGTGTGTGTGTGTGTGTGTGTGTGTGTGTGTGTGTGTGTGTGTTAAGATTATGCTTAGAAGGAGAAAATCAGCGTACAGAACGTCTCCGACAAAAGTTTGTAAACAGCAGCTCTGACAGCAGCGCAGGTTTATATTAATGCGCTCGTCCTGATACGTTATCGTTTCTATAGTAACGGCTCGTTCACAGGGACGTGTACGGCGGACGCTCCACATAAACGTGTGCAATCGTTGATATGGTGAAGATTTCTGTAAGGAGAAATGTGTTTATTTGACATGTATGGAAGGAGTCTCCAGTGTCAGCGCTTTGTAACAGTCAGAGGTAAAGCTGTGACTTTACGTTTTCCAACATCTTCAGGACAGAGGAGTTTATACTTCTTTGGGGTTTATCGGTAACAACATACAAGAAGCTGCGATTTTTTAACTGTAAGAGAGAGAATAAAGAGAGAGAGAATAAAGAGAGAGAGAATAAAGAGAGAGAGAATAAAGAGAGAGAATAGATGGTAAAATGCTGTGGTATAAGAGGAATTCGTGCTGTTATAGGAAATAAACTTCACTCCACTACTGTAAGACTGACTGTTAGTTTAGTGCTTACAGCATTCGACTGTGGGCCGACTGAAGTGTGAGATTGAATCCCTTTTACAGTAAATCATACCGGCTGAAAAAAAACAACAGAAACCATCACAGAAATTCTAATGGTTTCCACTACAAATACCATTACAAACCATCACCTAACCATTAAAACCATTACCATTGCCATTACCGGTCCTTAATGGTATCCACTAGACATAACATGCCACCAATACAATGCAACAAATTATCAGTAGAGACCCACTGGGACCATTACGGTTTCCATTAAAACCAATACAATTCCCATTATAACCATTAAAACCATTACAATTTTTTTCAGCAGGGATGCTTTTATTTTTAACTGCACCTAATCTAATCAATTGTCTACATGTTGAAACGTCATGTCTGCTTTTTTCCCCCCGTTTTCTCCCCAGTTTGGTCATTTGGTGTTGGTGATGAGGTGTATGGAGCCGTATTCAGAGTCGGGTTACACAGCTACTTAAGTTCACATTCAGATATTAAAATCAGCTGCATGTAGTTCCTGCCTCCAAGTTCTTTTCTCCCCAGTTTGGTCACCTGCTCTTTCCAACCCACCAGCCAGCATCTTCTCCAGCATCTGATCGCTAGAAACCAGGGAGGGTGAAGGATAGCCCATGCCTCCTCCGAGACACGTGAAGCCAACCAACCATCTTTCAAACCACTTTTTTTTGGAGAAAAGCGCTCTCTGTCCTCTTCTGCATGCACGAGCTCACAGATGCACACGATTGGCTAGTGTGATTGACAGGGGAGAGAGCGTATGCCCCTCCCACCCAGACAGCACGGCCGATTTTGCTCCCTCGGCTCCCGATGCCACGGACGGCTGAGGCAGCGTCAGGATTTCAGCTTGTGATCTCGGGAGATGTCTTTGTTTTAAATGTAAAGCTGTAACATCATCATCATCATCATCATCATCATCATTTGAGAGAAGGCTCTCGGAGGACAGCGATGTCAGGATTTAACGTTTCCTATGAAACAGGTGAACTGTAGCGTAGACCTAATAATAAACAAAAGGTCTATCACTGGTGTAACACTGCCCCCTGGTGGAGCCTGCAACACTCTCTGCTCTGTCTATAACCACACATTACTGTCCAGTAAAGCTGTAGATAGATTTTTAACAGAACAGATAATTCACTAGATATTACAACACAAAGAGAATGAATGAATGAATGCTGGGAAAAGAAAGCTGTAATGAGTTGACTTGAAGCTGTCAATTTGTATAAATCTGTATAAAGTTTATTCAATAAAACAAAACTCCACTGAAGTTCTACACAACACACCCCCGAGTATGAATGGAGTCTGTGTCCGATAAACACTTCACACGTCGCTCACGTGTGGAACCGAAGATGGTGAATGACTCCAACTGCGACTACACTGAGAGAAGAAACGAGAGAAACGAGGGAGAAAGGAGAGAATGCGTTGACGTGAAACGCACAGAGATCTGGTGTGAAAGCTCTCTGTAATGTCACTGAATCATTCTGACCTGATCGCACACGTGCCCTTGCCCAAGTGCCCTTGCCACAGGAAATAAAACCCCTGTCACTTTCTCAAACACAAACACTTACAGAGGCACTGAACCACAGAACAGAGCAGCCTGAGCTGAATACATAATCTCCCATTATCTCCCAGTCCGCTGGGACTATATAACTCTCACTATCATAATACACACGGGGACCTTTACACTAAACACACATCTCAACAATCACACTTATTATCCTCATTATATTGTAGTTATTATTTTAACATTTAACAACAATGTTTTGATGTATTTTAAATTAAAAACGTAAGTCAACGTTTCAGTCAGTTAGTTGGAATTTAGAGATAAAATCAGACTTTTGAGATAATACCTTAAATGTTTGAGATAAATCTAACGTTTCAGGTAAGTAAAAATATTGAGATAAGTCAGAACTTTGAGATAAAACGTTGGAATTGTGAGAAGTCCAACCTGAGATGTGTGCGTACAATACAGTACTGTGCAAAAGTTTAGGCACCCTATTTTTTTTTAGTACAAACTGTTATAGATTTTTTTATTTTATGACGTCTACATTATCCAGTCAGTACAAAAAAACATTTTAGATTCCCAAACATTAGTTTTCCAGCAAAAAATGAAATGTTACAGAAAAATGTTTGTATGTCATTAAAGAAAGCAGCGTATTACATAAGAGACACTTTTCAGACAGTAAACACAATGAAGGCTGCTGGGTTTCACTGCAGAAATAAGAAGCGAGTGCGAAAGTCAAAGTGTCCAGAAGAACTGTGTCTGGTTCTGCAAGATGCTCAATAAAACTTACCAGCTCACTTCCTTATAAAACTGCACACATTGTACCGGAGACTACTGTTTTTATTTTTATTTTTATTTTTTGTGTCACACCAAATATTGACTTTGTTTCATTTACTACTGTTTACTGATCTTTATGCTATTTTTTTTAAATGTAGAAACATTTAATTTCATTATTTTGAAGGCATCTTTGCTCCACAGCATTTCTTTGCATGTGTCTAAAACTTCTGCACAGTACTGTATACTGAGATAATAACTCAAAATCTTGAGATAATCAGCCAGAATTCTGGGTGGAATTTTGAGATGTCAGAGTTAATTTAAGATAATTAGTCTGTATGTCAACATTTTGGGAAAGTAAGTCTAACTTTTGAGATAATGAATAGGGTTTTATATATATATATATTTATATACAGTACTGTGGAAAAGTTTTAGACACATGCAAAGAAATGCTGTAGAACAAAATAATGAAATTAAATTTTTCTACATTTAAAAATACAGTAAAGAGCAGTAAACAGTAGTAAATGAAACAAAGTCAACATTTGGTGTGACACAAAAAATAAAAATTTAAATAAAAACAATAGTCTCTGGTACAATGTGTGCAGTTTTATAAGGAAATGAGCTGATAAGTTTTACTGAGCATCTTTCAGAACCAGACACAGTTCTTCTGGACACTTTGACTTTCGCACTCGCTTCTTATTTCTGCAGTGAAACCCAGCAGCCTTCATTGTGTTTACTGTCTGAAAAGTGTCTCTTATGTAATACGCTGCTTTCTTTAATGACATACAAACATTTTTCTGTAGCAATTAATTTTGTGCTAGAAAACTAATGTTTGGGAATCTAAAATGTTTTTTGTACTGACTCCATCATGTAGACGTCATCAAATAAAAAATGTAGAACAAAGTGTGTACTAAAAAAAAAAAAAATAGGGTGCCTAAAACTTTTGCACAGTACTGTACATGCAAACACACACACACACACACACACACACACACACACACACACACACACACACAAAAATAAATCTTGCATTCAAAGCAGGAAGTCTTTCACACCAGAGAGCAAATGCTAATGCACATCAGCGTCTCTTATCTGAAATAAAAAGGACAATTTCATGCAGTTTAGTGACCTCATACGCAGCTCCTTTTCATTTCCACCGAAAATGGAATTGACGAAGCGGAACATCGGTGTGAAAACACCTTTATTACCTTCCGCAGTCCTGAGGACATTTTTAATCTTTTATCTTTCTGCACGGCGTCGCTCCGTGGCTCATGACACGCAGATTCATAAAGCTGATGTGTTCTCTTGCACAGGTTTATTAGTATTCAGATAGCTTTTGTGCTTTTGCATCTGTGCAGATGGAGAAATATGTAAATGGAAGTGTGTGTGTGTGTGTGTGTGTGTGTGTGTGTGTGTGTGTGTGTGTGTGTGTGTGTGTATTTGCATAAACAGAAGGAGCTGAAACAGATGATAGTTGACTGTAATGCGGATTCAGATTGAGAAAAGATTAACAGAAATAAATAAGACTTCAAACCCAGAGCACATTGTACATATAATAATAATAATAATAATAATCTACTATACCACTTACATTCTCTTCAATATTCATCAATATTCTCACCATTTATGTTAATTCGTTGGCAATTGAATTGTAAAAATGTGACAAATATCAATATTTAGCTCTTATAATAACTTCTAAAAATTAAAACTTTTTTTGTTATTAGTTTTCACCATTGAGTTGACGCTGTATTGAAGCATTATGCAATTTTCAATTTTCCATTATTATTTTGCTGCATTTTACTCTTATGAGTAACAGTGCTGATTTTTTTTAACATAGAATTAGCAAATAACCAAAATCTGGTTGACTAGCATCCATTTATGCAATTATTTTTATTAATCATTTACCTTCAGCCTATAATTTGGGTAACATGGCTGCACTTCCATAGTGAACTCACCAGTCAATATCACAATCGTAAACATCCTGTAGAAAATAAATGAGAAAAAAGAATGAGAGAGAACTTTTCTTCTTCCCATGATCTTCAGGAAGCTCGGATAATGCAACTTTCTGCTGAACACGTGACTTGTGACTTGTTTCAGGATGTTTCAAGCATGAAAAACTTCATTACTGTAACAACAATCAGATTTTGAAAAGTGTTTTAATGATGATATTTGAAGGTGAAGTGGAGTTATACTGGACTGGGATGGGTAAGGGCACGGGATGTTTATTAATGTTTTAAGTAATTTAACTGAAACATGCACAGAGGTTGTTGTGAAGGAAATTTTTACCTTTGTTTAAAGTGTATTTTACTTCAGTTTACATACAGATTTGTAAATGTAATATCAGTAGGATACAAATGGCATCCCGATCATGGAATCTCTCATAAACGTTACTGACAGAATGACCTTTTTGGTATAATAAAATGTTTGTAAGTTCAAACAATGCCTTCAGTCATTAAAATGTAAATGAACATGGTTGGATTTAATTCAATTTGATACAAATGAAGTGATAAGGAAAGGTACAAATGTTAGCCCCGCCCCCTCAGACTAGTCCTAACCTTTATCACTTTTCATACAAGTTTGATATTTCTCCACTTTTCTGTAACTGTCTCTGATTTACTCATCTGGGAATTTTACCTAACATCATGTGCAGTCTCATATGATTACTTGATAACATCTAGGGTGCGTCTCAATCAGCTCCGTAGTTCAGTAGTCAGGGCACTGATCAGGGAGTCGGCCATTTTAAGTTCTGTCTCAATCTCAAAATCCTTCCAGTGCACTGGAACGTCCGCTCCCGAAAAATCCCACAATGCACCGCAAAAACCACGGAGCATCGATGCTCACTATGTTCCCTTACTGGAAATCATGGACGTCATGTTTTCTGAAGCCTCTCAGCTCAAAAAAAAAAATAGCAAAGGAACTCTCAGCCAACTTTCATCTACAAATGTAAGTAGCGTGTTATCATCGTTGTTGTGGCTCTCAAATGATTGCTTATGTTAGCGATTTTTAACGTTATTTGACGTTCTATATACGGTTTGTTTGAGTCTAACGACTTTTAAGTGTTTAATGATTTTTTTTTTATATCCACTAGCTTGCCTACGATCCTGCTTGAATTACAATGACAGAAATGCGTGTGATTAAAATCTAACAAGTTTATATGACATATAAAATGTAAATATTTTTAAGTTTTTAATTTTTTGTGATGTTTTACAACGTGAGTGCGTAATCGTGTTGCTGGAAATTGAGTTATCAGTGTCCCAATGTGTAGTGAGCCAGGCTCCTTACCACTGCCCCAACTCCTGTACACCATATACTGATTCACCACCTAGGGAGCTGATCGAGACACACCCCTAGAAGAAACTGCCCAAAAGCACCCATGTTGACTTGCCCTGATGAAGGTCTTCATGGCTGAAACATGTAGGCATGTGTTTTTTTTTTAACTGTAATTATGACTAAATAGCCAACAATACAAGTTTAATACCATGTTGAAGATACATTTTGTGTTACTGTAAAAAAAAAATTGGGATAAAACTGTGAGAGTTGGAGTTCTGGGCAGCTTCTGTTTTATACTAGACAGCCAAGACCCCCTGCTGAAAAGACGTGGGAGTAGGGGAGATTTGGGGGGGTGCCAAAATTTCAACACAGTGAATAAAAGGCAGAGATGGAGATTTACAGGAAGTTTCAAGATTTCAGTAGCACAAAGTTTTAGTCCACTGCAGGAAGCAGCGCTGCACCAACAGGAAATGCAGCCCGTTTTATTTTGATTTGAGAGGGTGCAGGAGAGCGATATCACCTTCTAACATCAATTCCAGTTTCACACCGATCATCACAGATCCAAAATTAAGAAATACCTAAAGACACTTGTCATGGACAGCAGTGGTTCTCAAAGTGAAGTCCACTGAGGAGTTTTAAATTTAAATGTTTTGTTTTGTTTATAGTATTGTGGAAATCGCAATCCATCGTTATCAAAGCAAACGAGAACGAGTGTTTGTAGGATTTATATGGAATTATGATTGTAACCAGCAGATGAAATGATTAGATTTTGGAATTAGTGGAGGGCACTATTTTTGCTCTCATGGAGATCAAACACTACACAGGTTTATCCCCCAAAAAAACCCATCTTTGTTAAATAGGTGTGCAACAATTATTGGCACCCTTATGCTACCTCCCTTTGCCAAGATAACAGCTCTGAGTCTTCTCCTATAATGCCTGATGAGGTTGGAGAATACATGGCAAGGGATCTGAGACCATTCCTCCATACAGAATCTCTCCAGATCCTTCAAATTTCGAGGTCCATGCTGGTGGACTCTCCTCTTCAGTTCACCCCACAGTGTCTGGCAAAATGAAGACGCTTGAGTTAGTTTTTGGATGAGATTAGAGGCTTTTTTCTTGAAACCCTTCCAAACAACTTGTGGTGATGTAGGTGACTTCGGATTGTAGTTTTGGAGACTTTCTGACCCCAAGACACAACTAACTTCTGCAATTCTCCAGCTGTGATCCTTGGAGATGTTTTGGCCACTAAAACCATCCTCTTCACAGAGCATTGAGACGATATAGACACACGTCCAATTCCAGGTTGATTCATAACATTTCCAGTTGACTGGAACTTCTTAATTATTGCCCTGATGGTGGAAATGGGCATTTTCAATGCTTGTTCTATTTTCTTATAGCCACTTCCCATTTTGTGAAGCTCAACAACCTTTTGCTGCACATCACAGCTATATTCCTTGGTCTTACCCATTGTTATGAATGACTAAGGGAATTTGGCCTGTGTGTTACCTCATATTTATACCCCTGTGAAACAGGAAGTCATGGCTGAACAATTTCCTGTTCCTAGTCACCCAGGTGTTCTAAAAAAAAATGTAAAATATCAGTGGGAATATACTTCAAATATATTTTTTCTCATATGAATTCATAGGGGTGCCAATAATTGTTGCACACCTATATTTAACAAAGATGATTATTTTTTGATAAACCTGTGTTCTGTTTGCAAATGTTTGATATCCATGAGAGCAGAGGATTTTGTTTTGTTTTTAAGTTTTTCCTGCTTTTTTTCTTTCATAAAGCAGATGAACTGCAGTGGTGTTAATTAAATAATATACATCAGAGAGCATTTATAAGCCTTTAATCACCGGGTAAATTATTTCTTGGCTGCTGTTGCCATGGTCACGGAGCCAACTTCAGGATAAAATGAGAAAAGTATAGAAAAGTGTGGGTGAGTGCTGAAAACGACACTTATACACATTTATACACACTTATACACACTTACACACACTTACACACACTTATACACACTTATACACACTTACACACACTTATACACACTTATACACACTTATACACACTTACACACACTTATACACACTTATACACACTTATACACATTTATACACACATGCACTTACATAAACTTATACACGTATACACGTGCTGAAAACTACACTTATACACACTTACACACACTTATACACACTTACACACACTTATACACACTTATACACATTTATACACACATGCACTTACATAAACTTATACACGTATACACGTGCTGAAAACTACACTTATACACACTTACACACACTTATACACACTTATACACACTTACACACACTTATACACACTTATACACACTTATACACACTTATACACATTTATACACACATGCACTTATATACACTTATACACGTATACACGTGCTGAAAACTACACTTATACACACTTACACACACTTATACACACTTACACACACTTATACACGCTTACACACTTATACACACTTATACACACACACTTATACACACTTATACACACGCTTACACACACGCTTACACACACGCTTACACACATACACACTTATACACGCTTACACACACTTGCACACACACTTACACACACGCTTACACACGCTTACACACACACTTACACACACTTACACACATGCTTGCACACACTTACACACACTTACACACTTACACACACGCTTACACACACACTTACACACATGCACACTTACACACACGCTTACACACATACACACTTACACACATGCACACTTACACACACGCTTACACACACTTATACACACTTACACACACTTATACACACTTACACACACTTATACACACGCTTACACACACGCTTACACACTTATACACACTTACACACACTTACACACACTTACACACACACTTATACACACGCTTACACACACGCTTACACACACGCTTACACACACGCTTACACACACACACACGCTTATACACACGCTTACACACACTTACACACACACTTACACACACTTATACACACTTACATGCACTTATACACACACATACACTTATACACACTTACATACACTTATACACACACACTTATACATGCTTACATGCACTTATACACACACACACTTACACGCACTTACACGCATTTATATGCAATTACACGCACATGCACACTTAAATGCACATGCACACACTTACACGCACATACACACACTTATACACACTTACACGCATTTATACACTTTACCTTTTTATTATATTTCTAATGTGACTGCCATCTTGAAGATCTGTACAACCTGCTAATGAATACATTCAAATTGAACAAGAACCTTTTGTTATCTGATGGATCTGACTTGAATGATGTGTCTATGTGGAAGTGACTTCATGCTGGGAAACGATTACTCAGTTTATTGGCTACAGAATTGTGGGCCAAAAGGTTAATAATCACAACTGTTTCCTGTCTGGAATCAGTCTAAAGAACCATGTGAACTTCCTTTATTTATAACTATAGGACTGTAGCGTGTGTGTGTGTGTGTGTGTGTGTGTGTGTGTGTGTGTGTGTGTGTGTGTGTGTGTGTGTAATCACATCCCACATGGAGTAATTGCTTATTTTCCACTTTCTTTGAATCATAATTCCATGTTTGAGAGTCTCTGTGTCCCCTCACATAAAGCTTGATCTACTCATTATGGAAATGTGAGTTAACACACCGTGTGTGTGTGTGTGTGTGTGTGTGTGTGTGTGTGTGTGTGTGTGTGTGTGTGTAGCCCTATGGCACTGATGCATTCTGGGAAGGATAAATATAACACAGTCAGTGACCGTGAAATCACAACTGGACCCTGAGGCTTAGAAAATAAACACACACACACACACACACACACACAGCAGTCGTGATGTTGCTTCATTAAAGAACATCACAGAGAGATTCTGGAAGCATCTAAAGAAGGTCCCGGTTTAAACAGGAGCCGAGAGTAGAGGAGGTGTGATGAAGCAGAGTTACTGTTGATTATTTTCCAATAACAGCACATCCAGAAGTATTTTATTCCTCTTATACCACAGCGATTTGACAGCGATTATAACTGATTTAAATTAAAGAACGACACGTCATGCTTTGTATCTGTTTATAATCACACATTGAAACAAGTCAGTTCTTCTTCTCTCTTAAATTATAGCAGCTATAAGCATCTCGCTATCTCACTTATACATTACTCAAAATAATGAGATTTTAAGTCCAAACAACTGTCGCGTCAACGCCGGAATCATGGTGTGTTAAACTCGTAAATACGATCTTTCCGACACGACTTGAACGCACCATGATTCTGGCGTTGACGTGAATGCCACCACAAAGTCGTAATTACGAGAAGGGAAACTCTGGATTCCCTTTGAGCCCCGACTTTCCGAGTTAGGGGCGTGTCAGTAAGGAAACATGGTGGAATCAACGGATGCAACGTCTGCAGTTGACGGTAACTTTCATGTTTGCTCGTCTTAGAAGCTGATTTCGGTTATTATGTGTTTGCTTTTTTATTTACAATTTCCTGCACAAAATCCGATAGCGTTGTACATTTACGATATAATACAGTGGGGGAAAAAAGTATTTGATCCCCTGCTGATTTTGTACGTTTGCCCACTGACAAAGAAATGATCAGTCTATAATTTTAATGGTAGGTGTATTTTAACAGTGAGAGACAGAATAACAACAAAAAAATCCAGAAAAACACATTTCAAAAAAGTTATAAATTGATTTGCATTTTAATGAGTGAAATAAGTATTTGATCCCCTATCAATCAGCAAGATTTCTGGCCCCCAGGTGTCTTTTACACAGGTAATGAGCTGAGATTAGGAGATCTCTCTTAAAGGGAGTGCTCCTAATCTCAGTTTGTTACCTGTATAAAAGACACCTGTCCACAGAAGCAATCAATCAATCAGATTCCAAACTCTCCACCATGGCCAAGACCAAAGAGCTGTCCAAGGATGTCAGGGACAAGATTGTAGACCTACACAAGGCTGGAATGGGCTACAAGACCATCGCCAAGCAGCTTGGTGAGAAGGTGACAACAGTTGGTGCGATTATTCGCAAATGGAAGAAACTGTCAGTCTCCCTCGGTCTGGGGCTCCATGCAAGATCTCACCTCGTGGAGTTTCAATGATCATGAGAATGGTGAGGAATCAGCCCAGAACTACATTGGAGGATCTTGTTAATGATCTCAAGGCAGCTGGGACCATAGTCACCAAGAAAACAATTGGTAACACACTACACCGTGAAGGACTGAAATCCTGCAGCGCCCGCAAGGTCCCCCTGCTCAAGAAAGCACATGTACAGGCCCGTCTGAAGTTTGCCTGAATGATTCAGAGGAGAACTGGGTGAAAGTGTTGTGGTCAGGTGTGGTCAGATCTCTTTGGCATCAACTCAACTCGCCGTGTTTGGAGGAGGAGGAATGCTGCCTATGACCCCAAGTCATAACACCATCCCCACCGTCACACATGGAGGTGGGAACATTATGCTTTGGGGGTGTTTTTCTGCTAAGGGGACAGGACACCTGCACCGCATCAAAGGAACGATGGACGGGGCCATGTACCGTCAAATCTTGGGTGAGAACCTCCTTCCTTCATCCAGGGCATTGAAAATGACCTTAATGACTTGGAGAGGATCTGCAAAGAGGAGTGGGACAAAATCCCTCCTGAGATGTGTGCAAACCTGGTGGCCAACTACAAGAAACATCTGACCTCTGTGATTGTCAACAAGGGTTTTGCCACCAAGTACTAAGTCGAAGGGGTGAAATACTTATTTCACTCATTAAAATGCAAATCAATTTATAACTTTTTTGAAATGTGTTTTTCTGGATTTTTTTGTTGTTATTCTGTCTCTCACTGTTAAAATACACCTACCATTAAAATTATAGACTGATCATTTCTTTGTCAGTGGGCAAACGTACAAAATCAGCAGGGGATCAAATACTTTTTTCCCCCACTGTATATAACGATAAAGAAGCAGAAGCAGCCTTTATTTGTCACATATACATTACAGCAGAGTGAAATTCTTTTCTTCATATATACCAGCTTGTTAGGACGTTGTGGTCAGAGCACAGGGTCAGCCATGATACGGCCCCCCGGAGCAGGGAGGGTTAAGGGCCTTGCTCAAGGGCCTGGGGCTTGAACCCCTGAGGAGCTTCTGATCAGTAATCCAGAGTCTTAACCATTGAGCCTTGTTGTTTATGATTGTTTATCTGGTTTTGATCTTTCATTGTCTCCTGTTTTTTCTTGCCTTGTTTTGCCCGTTTGCTAATCACCTGACCGCTGCCTGTTTATACCGATCTACACTTTGCGTCACGATTTGGATCTGTTTACCTGTTGTTAAAATAAAACCTTTTACCTGCACCCGTAACCGTCTCTGCCTCCTGACCACAACAAAGAGATATTCAGTCAAAACCGTACGGAGATAATTTTGACATTAAATGCATTTCTGCGTGGACGGGAGTGGGAGGAGATATTATATCAGGTCATCTGCATGTATTCTGTCTTTAGCTGTGTAGCTTGTGCAGCCGTATCGCACGTGACAGGGTAACCATGGCAACCAGCAGTAAAGACGGTAAACGTATAGCGTGAATGTTATTGTCACACGTTATTAATAGTCACAGCTGTGTGTGTGTAAGACTGCAGTTAAACACACATCTGTGTAAATTTATGCAGATTTTCTGTTATTTTATAACACTGTGACCTTCATCTCACAAAATGGTGAACATTTATGGGCTTTATCTTTGTGTGTGTGTGTGTGTGTGTGTGTGTGTGTGTGTGTGTGTGTGTGTGTGTGTGTGTGTAAGCTGCTGGTATTTTTGACTCCCACAGTGTGTTTTTTTATATATATATATATTAAATTCGGGGGGTGTGCGGTAAACACAGATTCTCCATCCTCATCACTTCCCTTTCATTTCAGAACTGCAGATAAGACAGAAAAACAGACTTTAGTGTGTGTGTGTGTGTGTGTGTGTGTGTGTGTGTGTGTGTGTGTGTGTGTGTGTGTGTGTTTCCTCCTTTTGTCCTGCAGGGACAAAAATGCCATTTTCTGTCCATGTGGTGATAACACAGCAAAGACAGAGCAAACACACACACACACACACACACACACACACACACACACACACACACACACTGACTTTTATATAGGAATCATTCTTCCATATAAATTTGTTACTTTCCCACAGACACATTTGTAAAAAAAAAAAAATAATAATAATAATAATAATAATAATAATAATAATAATAATAATAAAGTAAATAATTTAAACTAATTAAGAAAAAAAAAAAAACAATTGTGAACAATATTTCCACTTTTTGGACTTATATTGAAAAAAAAATAAATATTAACATAATTTTTAGAACGATATCTATATTACATTAATAAAGATTATTTAAAGGTGTTAACTCACTCTCGTTCATCACTTCAGTAAAGAGACCAGCTGCAATAAACGAGATAAAAATCAATCATTTTAATTTAGCAAGTTCATGATAAATGAACATTCTATTACAGTAAGATAATATTATGTACAGTAATTAATATTAAAAGTGTCCATGTAAACATTTCTAGTGTCTACATTTTATCTAAACAGACCTGGATTTAACGATTAAGTCGTGGCCATGCATTATGTCACCAGCGGGATGTTAAAAACCTTTACTAAATAAATAATCTGACATATAATCTACATGTAAACAGAATGGTACTTCATTCAAGTAATTACTGTATTATTGGATCTGAGATTTTATTTTGACTGGCCAGCGTGAGGACGTACCGGGAGAGAAAGAGTTTCAGGTTTATGGTTAGTGAGCCTCGGCGTGAGGGATTTAGAGAAGATCGACAGTCAGAGTGAGAAACGGCAGGAAAGTCTTTTAAAGCTGCAGCTGTCCTGCTGATACTGAAATAAAAAACATGGCATCATACAGAGACACACTAATGCGCACACACACACACACACACACACACACACACACACACACACACACATGAAAATATCGTCAACCACACAACAGACCCGAGCGACGACGAGCCCAGGGCCGACTGAGCTTTTCGTAATAAAGCTGAAAAATATTTTACTTTTCCTCCGAGAAGTTCCTGCGAACAAAAGGTGTTGAAGGTCGTTTTACATCATTAATATTCATGACTTCATTAGCCACAAAAAAACATCGCCTACATATGGGCGAGTGTGTGACTTCCTGCTACCTCCTGCATAATTATTCACATTTAAAACGCCTCGTCACAATCAGGAGGAAAAACAAAAACACACACACTGGCTTTGCAAGATGACCGAACAGCAGGCTGGAATTTAAAGTAAGGATTTATTTATTTACTGCGCTGATGTGTGTGTGTGTGTGTGTGTGTGTGTGTGTGTGTGTGTGTGTGTGTGTGTGTCTGAACGTCACCTAGTTTTTAACATGGAGTTAACAAAGATAGGAAATTTAAATAAGCAGAACATTGTGTGTTATCAGCGAGTCTCCACCCACTGAGACTGCACCCAACTCCAATTGGCACATTTCACCTTGCTCCGCCCATTTGCTTCCAGTTACACAAAGTTTGGTCTGATTGGTCAGAAGGTGTTGATTAATTTTCTATAAGAGCAGCTCTGACAGTAGCGCAGGTTTATATTAATGCGCTCGTTCTGATACGTTATCGTTTCTATAGTAACAGCTCGTTCACAGCGGACGCTCCACATCAACGGGTTAAAAAAGGTGTGTAATCGTTGATACGGTGAAGTTTTCTGTAAGGAGACATTTATTTATTTAACATTTATGGAAGGAGTCTCCAGTATTCAGCGCTTTGACATTTTCTGACATCTTCAGGACAGAGGAGTTCACGCTTTTCAGTTTCTCAAACTGCATGTCCCTCACTTGCAATAACTGCATCAATCCTGCGACTCTTGCTGAATGATGAAGTTCCTCCTGATTAATTTGGATGCACTTCTCTGTAAATTGGTGACAAAATGTTCCTGTAAACTTCTGAATTCATTCTGCTGCATCCATCAAGAGTTCCATCATCAATAAAGATTAGTGAGCCTGTTCCAGAAGCTGTCGTGCAAGCCCAAGCCATGACACTACCTCCACCATGTTCCACAGATCAGCTTGTATGTTTTGGATCATGAGCAGATCCTTACTTTCTCCACACTTTGGCCTTTCCATCACTTTGGTAGAGGTTCATCTTGGTTCCAGAACTTTTGTGGCTCATCTCTGTATTTCTTTGTGAATTCCAATCTAACTTTCTGATTCTTACTGCTGATGAGTGGTATGGCCTCTATATTTCTGCTCTCGAAGTCTTCTTCGAGTGGTGGATTGTGATACCTTCACCACTGCCCTGTGGAGGTTGTTGATGATGTCACTGACTGTTGTTTTTGGGGGGGTTTTCCTACACAGCTCTCACAATGTTTCTGTCATCAGCTGTTGTTGTTTACCTTGGCCGACCCGTTCGGTGTCTGTTACTCAGTACATCAGGGATTTCTTTCTTTTTCAGTAAATTCCAAATTGTTGTATTGGCTATGCCCAGTGTTTGTGTAATGCCTCTGATTGTTTTTCCCTCTTTTCTCAGCTTCAAAATGGCTTGTTTTTCTCCCGTAAACAGCTCTCTGGTCTGGTCTATAAATGCATTAATTAATATAAACATCATTAGTGACATTAATATAAAGCAGTGATTTGAACTGCACTACTGTCAGAGCTGCTGTTATAAAAAATTCATTAACACCTTCTGACCAATCACAATCCAGAATTCAAGAGCAGTGTGGTATAAGCTACAACATTGTACATTTATGATATTTTATCACTAACATTAGCAGAATTTCTAGGTTTGGGACCAAGACACTAATGAATTGTCCTCAGTCAATGTGAATCTTTATATTCTCTTCCACATTTCCTATTTTACTTGACACATTTCATTCATCACTCTCAATCAAGAGTTTCTGGCATCTGTCAAATGTTTCAGATAAAGCACACATGACTAAGTCCAGCATTATAATAAAATGTGACATGGTCAACGTATTGGATGTCATTATTAATCAGAGAACATTGGAGAAATGAAGAGATGAGGGAACAGTGGCAAATTGAAGTACAATGCAGTGTCCAAATCTATTAGCTTTCCCTTATTTCAGTTACTTTAACATGGAGAGCGTTTTATTTCAGAGAATGAAATGTGTTTCAGATTCACTTAAACAGGAATTTAAGTTGGGACCAGAGTGTGTCCCCCTAAAACTGGCGCAAAGTTCTCCTGCTTAATTACTGCTCAGTGTTTAGCTGATAACTCATTAAATATCATTGAATCTCTTGTACAAGCCAAACTACTCTCAAAATGACCCTTACTCAAACTACCCTCAGAATACCTCTGTATCTAAACTACCCTCAGAATACCTCTGTATCTAAACTACCCTCAGAATACCTCCATATCCAAACTACCCTCGGAATACCTCCATATATAAACCATCCTTGGAATACCTCCGTATACAAACTACCCCCGGAACACCCATGTATCCAAACTACCCTTGAAATACCCCTGTATCCAAACTACCCTCAGAATACCTCTGTATCCAAACTACCCTCAGAATACCTCTTTATCCAGTCTACCCTCAGAATACCTCTGTATCCAAACTACCCTCAGAATACCTCTTTATCCAAACTACCCTCAGAATACCTCCATATCCAAACTGCCCTCAGAATACCCCAGGCCCAGATTACTCCACCCTCAAAATAATCCATAAACAATCCATCCTCAAAATAGCCCCTACAGCCAAACCCTCAAAATACCTTGCATACTGAAATAGTCTTTAAAATAACAGGCATACCCAAAATATCCTCCATACCCAGACTACCCTTAATATATCCCCCAGAGATAGATAGAGAGATAGAGAGATACGTACATATAGTATACATACATCCTACTATACTCCCAAAACACCAAAACTACCCAATCTCAAAAATACTCCCCACTCCCTATTATAATCAAAGTACACCAAAATTAGCTCCAAACGTACTTTTAAGTACACTGAGTTTTTTTGTCCAATTAATTATGCAAATTAATTATAATATAATATTAATATAATATAATATTAATTTGATCATGTTAATGGGGTGTGATTTTTCTCTATAATCTTTTAATAATAATAATAATAATAATAATAATAATAATAATAATTCCTTGGATTTATATAGCGCTTTTCTAGAACTTTTCTAAGTTCTTTACATAGTATTGGGGGGGGAATCTCCTCAAACCACCACCAGTGTGTAGCATCCACCTGGATGGTGTGACAGCAGCCATAGTGTACCAGAATGCCCACCACATACCAGCTATAGGTGGAGAGGAGAGGAGGGTGATGTAGCCAATTCAGGGATGGAGATTATTAGGGGGCCATGATAGAAAAGATAAGGGGAATTTTTGGGCCAATGGGGATTTTTAATGACACAGAAAGTCAGGACCTTGGTTTAATGTCTCATCCGAAAGACAGATTTATTGTCTGTGATTTATTGTGTGTGTAGTAAATATCACAGCTGTCACAGATAGACTGCTGGCTTTAAGGAAGAGGTGTGAGTGCTGTAGTGCGAATGTTGTAGTGTGTTTATGGTGAACAGGTCATTGTCAGAGTCATTGTGTATAAACAGGAACAGCAGTCTGGGGAGTGCCCAACCTTTTCCTCACCTCCTGGTGTGATTTATAATTTTATTGATGGTGGTGTCAGAGTGAGAGTTGCAGCAGTTTAATCTCTCAATTAATAAAGTCTCCTGGTGCTCACAAGTCTCTTTGTCTCTATCCATTGCTTTGATTTCTGTATTTATTAACTCTTCTGAAAAGTACAATTGTAGACTGAGTTTTCCAGCCCTGGGAAAAATATTAATGTTTGTATGAATCATTTGTGACCTTACAATATCCATTGTGTTACATGACTGTGTGTATTGCATTATGCTACAGTGTGTTTATTGTGGACAGTGTGGATTTCTGTATTTGTAAAGAGAAAATTATTAATGTGTTATTCCCATAAGAAAACAGGGCTATTCTGACTTGGCCCAAATGTACAGATTTGGAGTCTTAGTCTGTATTTAGAGTCAGTGACTTAAGTGCAAATGTTATGTAAATATCTACATGAGGAAAGTAACTTGAATCAGGTTACACAGCTACTTAAGTGGATGTTTTGGCCTTTAGATTCAGTATATGGGTATATCAGTGCATGAATACTCCTATATGTAATTATCATATTAATCACTGCACATTTGGTTTAATTTAACAATATGGCTTCCATACATATTATTCAGCAGCACATAAAATAGCATCTGATCCAGCACTCTCCTGTAAACAAAACCTGCCCACAGTTTGAAGGATAAGCTGACCGAGCACTTATCTTCTACGTTCAGTTCATTCATACTTTTATAAATAAAACATTCAGTCCTTGATATACACGATGTCTGTAAATAAAATGCATCTCCTCTGATAACCTCAGAAGGTCTGAATCTGTCTGAATCTGTGCAATTTCAGTATTAAATCCTCACTGTGCACTCAACTCAATTTTGAATACGGCCCTTAATACTGAACACATCAAGTTTAGGATATACATTTTGTGGAGTTTTTTTTTTAAAGGAACTAGAAAACAGTACACTACATTCATCAACAGTTTATTTTTCAGCTCTAACATTTCCTCCTGTGTGAGAAGTTAATATTGTGTGATTTTTAAACCGTGACGTCTTAAGTAATGTAGCGTGGGTTTAATGATGGATTTGTTTCTGCTGTTCATCAGTAAGCTCTCGGCTCTAATGTCATATTCACTGAGGCACGTCAAGGTTTAAACGCCTCCATCCATCAGCGTTAGAGGTCTGGATCAGAAGCACCACAGGAGGCCTGTTACGGATCGATATTAAAGCCCATTAAAGCCATGGAGGCTCAGTGCTCTCGTCTGTAACAGAGATAATTCAGTTTCGAAAAGCTTATTACTATTTCTGGCCTTTTTCTCTCTCCTGAGATTTTCCTTTACTTCTTATGGATTGTAATATAATTGAGGTGACACATTGTGTGTGAACTCTGATAGGTAAGCTCATTATAAAACTGTAATCTAAAGTTAACACACTCAGATGCAAGCTCCTATAATTGGGCTCAAGTAATAATAAGGAGGGAACAAGAGGAATGACGAAGTGAAGATGAAATAACACAACATTATTCTGCTGAACAAATTCAGAAATAGAAAAGTTTAATCTGATTTTCACAGCTTAATCATACTAGCTTGTTAATTACACAATTAAAGAGTAATGTATGGTTGTATGTGATACAGTTAACTGCAGCTGGAGCAGAAAATTATCTTAATAACAGTGAGAGTTTACTCAGAATGGTACAATAAAGAAAAATATCCAGTGAGCAGCAGTTCTGCAGATGGAAATGTCTTGTTGCTGAGAGAGGTCAGTGGAGAATGGTCAGACTGGTTCTAGTTGACAGAAAGGCTACAGTAACTCAGATAACTAATCCGTACCATTGTGGTGAGCAGAAAAGTATCTCAGAATGCACAACATGTTGAACTTTGAGGTGGATAAGCTACAACAGCAGAAGACCATGTCGGGTTCCACTTCTGTCAGCCAAGAACAGAATGCTGAGGCTGTAGTGGGCACAGGCTCACCAAAACTGGACAGTTGAAGACTGAGTTGAGTGTCATTGGCATAGCAGTGGTACAAATACCCATGTGAGGATATGACCTTACTGAGAGCGTGTATAGAGCATACAACCTTGCTGAGAGAGAGAGAGGGTATAGGGGATATGACCTCCCTGAGAGAGAGCGGGTATACAGGTTATGACCTCACTGAGAGAGCAGGGAGAGAGGATAGGAGGATACAACCTCGCTGAGCGAGAGTGAGTGTAGAGAAAACAACCTCGCTGAGAGAGCGGGTATAAAGGATACGACCTCACTGAGAGAGCAGGGAGAGAGGATAGGAGGATACAACCTTGCTGAGCGAGAGTGAATACAGAGAATACGACCTTCCTGAGAGGGAGCAAGTATAGAGGGTATGACCTCACTGATAGAGTAGGTATATAGGGTATGCCCTCACTGAGAGAGAGCGGGTATAGTGGGAACAACCTCACTGAGAGAAAGCGGGTATAGAGGGTATGACCTCACTGAGAGAGCAGTTAGAGAAGATATGAGGATACGACCTCGCTGAGAGAGCAGGTATAGAGGGTACGAACACGCTGAGAGAGAGTGGATATAGAGGGTACGACCTCGATGACAGAGAGAGCGGTTATAGAGGGCACGACCTCGCTGAGAAAGAGCGGGTATAGAGGATACAACCTCGCTGAGAGAGGGCGGGTATACAGGGTATGACCTCGCTGACAGAGAGAGCGGGTATAGAGGGTACAGCCTCACTGAGAGAGAGCAGGTATAGAGGGTTTGGCCTCAATGAGAGAGAGCAGGTATAGGAGGTACAACCTCGCTGGGAGAGAGCGGGTATAGAGGGTACGACCTCGCTGACAGAAAGAGCGGGTATAGAGGGTACGACCTCGATGATAGAGAGAGCAGGTATAGAGGGTACAACCTCGCTGACAGATAGAGCAGGTATAGAGGGTATGACCTTACTGACAGAGAGAGAGGGTATAGAGGGTATGGCCTTGCTGAGAGAGAGCGGGTATACAGGATATGACCTCGCTGACAGAGAGAGCGGGTATAGAGGGTACGACCTCGCTGACAGAGAGAGTGGGTATAGAGGGTACGGCCTCACTGAGAAACAGTGGGTATAGAGAGTACGGCCTCTCTGAGAGAGAGCGGGTATACAGAGTACAACGTCGATGAGAGAGAGCAGGTATAGAGGGTACGACCTCGCTGACAGAGAGAGCAGGTATAGAGGGTATGACCTTACTGACAGAGAGAGAGGGTATAGAGGGTATGGCCTTGCTGAGAGAGAGCGGGTATACAGGATAGGACCTCGCTGACAGAGAGAGCGGGTATAGAGGGTACGACCTCGCTGACAGAGAGAGTGGGTATAGAGGGTACGGCCTCACTGAGAAACAGTGGGTATAGAGAGTACGGCCTCTCTGAGAGAGAGCGGGTATGGAGGGTATGGCCTCGCTGAGAGAGAGCAGGTATAGAGGGTACGACCTCGATTAGGGAGAGCGGGTATAGAAGGTACAACCTCGCTGAATGGGAGCGGGTATAGAGGGTACGACCTCGCTGACAGAGAACGGGTATAGAGGGTACGACCTCAATGACAGAGAGAGCAGGTGTAGAGGGTACGGTCTCACTGAGAAAGAGCGGGTATAGAGGGTACAGCCTCGCTGAGAGAGGGCGGGTATACAGGGTACAACGTCGATGAGAGAGAGCGGGTATACAGGGTACGACCTTGCTGAGAGAGAGAGGGTATAGAGAGTACGACCTCGCTGACAGAGAGAGTGGGTATAGAGGTTATGACCTCACTGAGAGAGCAGGGAGAGAGGATAGGAGGATACAACCTCGCTGAGCGAGAGTGGGTGTAGAGAAAACAACCTCGCTGAGAGAGCGGGTATAAAGGATACGACCTCACTGAGAGAGCAGGGAGAGAGGATAGGAGGATACAACCTTGCTGAGCGAGAGTGAATACAGAGAATACGACCTTCCTGAGAGGGAGAAAGTATAGAGGGTATGACCTCACTGATAGAGTAGGTATATAGGGTACGACCTCGATGAGAGAGAGCAGGAATAGAGGGTACGACCTCGCTGAGAGAGAGCGGGTATAAAGGGTATGACCTCGATGAGAGAGAGCGGGTATAGAGGATACGACCTCACTGACAGAGAGAGCGGGTATAGAGGGTACGACCTCGCTGACATATAGAGTGGGTATAGAGGGTATGGCCTCACTGACAGAGAGAGTGGGTATAGAGGGTATGGCCTCAATGACAGAGAGAGCGGGTATACAGGGTACGACCTCATTGACAGAGAGAGCGGGTATAGAGGGTACGGCCTCGCTGACAGAGAGAGCAGTTATAGAGGGTACGACCTCACTGACAGAGAGAGCGGGTATAGTGGGTACGACCTCGATGAGAGAGAGCAGGTATAGAGGGTACAACCTCAATGAGAGAGAGCGGGTATAGAGGGTACGACCTCACTGAGAGACAGCGGGTATAAAGGGTACGACCTCGATGAGAGAGAGCGGGTATAAAGGGTACGACCTCGATTAGATAGAGCAGGTATAGAGGATACGGCCTCGATGAGAGATAGCGGATATAGAAGATACAACCTCGATGAGAGAGAGCGGGTATAGAAGGTACGACCTCGATGAGAGAGAGCGGGTATAGAGGATACGGCCTCGATGAGAGAGAGCGGATATAGAGGATACGACCTCGATGAGAGAGAGCGGGTATAGAGGGTACGACCTCGATGAGAGAGAGCGGGTATAGAGGGTACGACCTCGATGAGAGAGAGCGGGTATAGAGGGTACGACCTCGATGAGAGAGAGCGGGTATAGAGGGTACGACCTCGATGAGAGAGAGCGGGTATAGAGGGTACGACCTCGATGAGAGAGAGCGGGTATAGAGGATACAGCCTCACATTACGGAAAAGTAGCAACTCCGAAGCTGAAACTAAATTCAACACCTAAAGTTCCTAAAAAGGTTCCTGTGGTGGAAATGCATCTATGAATGATACTCTGTCTCTTCTCTTCTATTCTCTTCTCTCTCTCTCTCCTTCATCCTGTCCTTTTAATCTGACTGAATTCTCCCCACTGCTCACAACTATAAAAACACAGTGCGTATTAATAAACATCACACTTTTCATAAATTACACACACACTCTAAGGGTTAAAAACGAGTGTGATGAAGGGCTGAATTGCATTCGCTAATCCATTTCCCAGCTCAGTTCTGTCTGTCTCGATTCAGCGAGAGTGATTATGAGGAGCAGAGGAGCGAGGAATGAAGACAGGAAGTTGCTTTTATGCAATTCACTGCTTTAAGGGTTTAAACACTTCAGTGGTTAATGAAACTGAACATTTCAAGCAGCTTTTCTGAGTGGAAACAGATTTGGATTTTTAAAGAAGTCCTTTATGATTACTCCTGAGAAAAAAGCAGGCTTATGATCTTCAGAATTAGCATAATTAAGTCTTTATGATTATGCACACAACAGCAATATGTAGATTACGTAGTGCTGTTATCCTTATAATCACTAACATGCAACAGATAAAGCAATTTTCTTTATTCTGGTGGTCTTCTCAGATAGTCTAAATATAGTGGATGGCTCCTTACCAGACCCAATCATGCAGTGCTGGAGAAAGGACAAACAAACAGACAAGGTCTGTCAGAGAGCAAGTGTAATTATGCCGTTATTTATCACCCACAGTGCTGAATAAACATGGATCTGAGGTTTGGACTCTGCAATCAAGTTTGTGATTAAAGTTGATACAGTGTCTGTAATTATGCTGATTCTGAGAAACAGAAAATTAAATTCAGGATGCAATCAAGAGAACTCTGCAGGTAGGAGAACAACAAGGCTAAAATAATAGGTTTCTTGTACACATCATGAGCTAAATGTCATATCAGTATTCAGACCTCAGACATACTGTAGTTACAGACTTACGAGCTATTCAGGAGTTATGAGAGAGTAACTTGGCTTTATTTCATTAATTTGATTAATTAAAAGCGTGATAAAATTGTCTATATCCATGCACACATTATGATTTCATGACCTTGATTTAGTATCTCATCTAGACATTAGTCTAGATGCTATTGAAAAACCCCGTCTCTGACAATTCTACCCAAGAACAATCTAGCCGTCTGGGGCGCGTGAACTACACCCATGTGGATTTTAATATCTGAACGTGGAGCTCAGAAAACATTAAGCAGCTACACTCTGAATACCAGGAACTTTTCCCACATTAATACTGATGTAACTTTTGGACTTAACTCTGAATATGAAAGACTCTCAGCATTAAGGACACGCCTACAACACCGACACCCCAGCTGTGTTTTTTTTTTTTTTTTTAATTCTCATCATTATGAATAAATGCTTTCCGAATCGATGCTAAGATGAACATCTTATAAAAGTAACAGTATCGACTGGGTGCTGAACAAAACCGTCAACTTTTACAACACATATAAAACACATACCATAAAAAACACACTTAGTTAACAGATATGTGCTTGCTAATGTTAAAGAACCTGAACTTTATTACTCTACATTTTCATTTAAATTTTCAAACACCAGCCTCAAATAGACATCTGGGTTGTTTTTTTTGTTGTTGTTGTTTTTTATGCTTAGCAAACAATCGGCTCTTTTGGTTAATTAGCACTTTAATTTCCCATCCCCAAAGTCCTCATTAAAATCATCTGAACCAGTTTCAGATGCTATCTGGCTGGAATCCAATCACACTGGCAAACAAGTTCTGTGATAAATCATCTTTCAGCTCCCGGGTGTCTCTCTCTCTCTCTCTCTGTCTCTCTCTCTGTCTGTCTCTGTCTCTGTCGCTGGTTTTATGATGGAGAGCAGTTTCTCTACTTA
Organism: Cranoglanis bouderius; assembly: GCA_023630585.1. Lineage (NCBI taxonomy): Eukaryota > Metazoa > Chordata > Actinopteri > Siluriformes > Cranoglanididae > Cranoglanis > Cranoglanis bouderius. The sequence continues at coordinate 906,271 of CM042535.1, forward strand.
CTGTTAAACAGAAATACCAGTTAAACAACACATTTTTAAAAAATCAAGACAGAATTTGCCTTTGTGTTTAAAACAGTTTGAATTCTCTAAGGTTCACTGTGGTGCAGTTTTCTAAGGAAACTGGCTGCTGCATTTGTTCTGTCTGTTTAACTAAATCTTGATCACACAACCTTGATTAATATACAGTATATAGATTTTAAATCAGAAGCGTGGTCCAGTGCTTAAGATGTCTCTGTAACATTTTCTTTTCTACTTACACACTAATGCAGAAGGAATAAAATAGGCATGTCAGACAAATTCTATATTTTAAAAGAATGTATCCAGATAGCATACATTTCTGGGCCTCATCTGGGCTAACTATGGCACATATGGCTCAGTTGTGGCAATGGCAAAGGTCATATGGGCCGTATCTGGCCCACACACAACATGCCGGTTTTAGGCTTGTTTTGTCTGGGCCCACATCTGGCCCAGAAGCCAGCCACACTCAGGTTGAGTCATTGCCGTCATTCCATACAGTATGTGGGCCAGCTCTCTTTTTCTATCTGGGTAGGGTTGTTTTCACACTCCAGCTTTTTTCTAGAGTCGGCGCTGTTTGCTCGGAGAGCGTGGTACAATTTGGTGAAGTGTGAAAGCTGTTTCTGAGCAGTCCAAAGAGTCGATCACTGCTCACTCTAGACATGGGTGATGTTGGGGGATCGCTTCCTCAGAACAGTATAACGTTTAGTGTAACGTGATTGGCTCAACTTGTCATGATACTTCCTGTTTCAGGTTTGGGGATGGAGGGGAAAGTGTTGTTCTGGTCAGCGGAGGAGATGAAATTCCTTGCTGTTATGTAAAACCAGACTTTCACTGTAATTACTTCAGCTTTGTGGTGTGAGTACTTACACTGAGAACGTTGTGCATGACTGAAAAAATTTTGCATAATGTTCTCATTTGCATGTTTTCCTGCAGGATGATATGCCTTGCAGTGTTGGTACCAAAGGAAAATAAGTAAAGAATAACACACAAGCATGCTGGGATGGTGTGATGAGGCCTGACATGAAATGGAGTTACTTTTTCCACCCATAAGTCTTTATTTTTGTATAACAGCACGTCCTGAAGTGTTTAATTTCTCTTACACCTTGCTGCAGACTCAACAACTATACATTTTCATTGTTAAATAATGAATTGTTTATGTTTGTTTGTTTGTTTGTTTGTTTGTTTGTTTTTCCATCAGAGCTGCTGGGGTATAATAAAAACGGCAAAAGAATGACCCTACTGTCCTGCTGCTAAGACAAAAGTGACGTATGAAATTGCACAATCAATTCACAGTTTGGAAGGAATTCTATGTGAAAACAGACCCGTGATATCCTGTGACCCGGCCCAAACAGGCTCGGAATCAGAATCGGGTATTTGGGCCAAATGTGAAAATGCCCTTTTTTTTTTTTTTTTTTTTTTACACATTACTGTATATTTAGTTGATGATTTCATGTCCAACCCTGAACAATAAATTACTGAATAATAAGGATCAGATCAGAAGAATGTTAGGTTAATGTTTATAACTATAATAGTAGTATAATCAGTCCGTACAGGATTTCGTACAGGTTTTTTTTGTGATTGTTGAATTTGCTACTCGAATCGGCGAAATCGCAATCGCACTAAATAGTTTCGCGCGCTCCTTCGCAGTGATGTTTGTTGGTAAATGAGACCTTTTAGCTGTACTCATGTTCAACACACGTGAATGGAAGAGGGCTTTGATTGAATGCGCGTTGTGATGACATCACAAATCCCGAGTTCCTCTGAACATTGGCAGTGGTAGCTCAGTGGTTAAGACGTTGGGCTACTGATCAAAAGGTCATGAGTTCAAATCCCAGCTCTGCCAAGTTACCACTGTTGGGCCCTTGAGCAAGGCCCTTAACCCTCAACTGCTCAGATGTATAAGTTAAATAAATGTAAGTTGCTCTGGATAAGGGCGTCTGCCAAATACCATAAATGAATATTGCGGAGTTTGCTTGATTCTGCATTAATTTCTGCGACCACAAAATCCTGGAAGGACTGTATATTCATCATGTTCTGTTATTGTTTGATAGTTGTAAATGTTTTAATTTAAAAACATTTTTTTAAAAAGTTAATAAAATTGAAAAATAAGCAGTTGAAACTGGTGTCAAACCCTAATCACAGGTGAGAAAGATGTTTTATGAATATGTGAGAGAATTATTTTTATTTTTTATATCGGGAGCAAAGTGTGAGATTTATTCAGCAAACCGGCATCAGAGCAATGTGGAGGAATTAAATTAAACACAGAGGGGAAAGAGGCAGAGGGAAGTGAAATAAAGAATGTGTGAGAGAGAGAGAGAGAGAGAGAGAGAGAGAGAGAGATTGTGATTAAAGTTAACTTGAAGTTTATAAAAGTCCAGCAGCAGTTTTTGGTCCTTTCTTTTCTATCCTTTGAATATCAGAACTGCATTACACATTCATAACTCATAAGGTCTCTGTGTGTGTGTGTGTGTGTGTGTGTGTGTGTGTGTGTGTGTGTGTGTGTGTGTGTGTGTGTGTGTGTGTGTGTGTGTGTGTGTGTGTGTGTGTGTGAGACATATGGCACATGCTGTGGGTGTCTGAAATATTAAAGTGTTGTGTCAGCAAGGGCAAGAGCACAGCAGGTGGACCAATCAACCGGACCGTGAGACAGACAGACAGACACCCACACACACACACACACACACACACACACACACACACACCTAACACAATTACACTATAAAATGGGTGTGCGGTAGTACTGTATATCTGGTATAAAACACAATTATCTAATAATCGGATTTTGTGTGAAACATGAAAGGCAACATCAAAGACCTGCTTATCAAACACACTGAGCCGTGACAGATGATATCTCCAGACGATGATTATAGCCCCAGATGTCCTCATGTCCAGCGTGACACAGACGTTTGACTCGTTCCTTTACGTGTGAGTCCAGTGTGGCTCAGATAATCCTCTCTCTGTGAGATTCCCACATCTAAGATACGGCACACAGACACACTTTCTTGCTGTTTTGTTTATCTGAGTGTGAGGGAATGTAGTGGTTTAAGCTGTATTTAGGTAACAGTGTGGTGAAAGTCTGGTGTGAGTGCTCCTTAATCATTAGGGTTGTATTCAGTAATTCAGTCAGTAACTTAAGTCCAAATGTTGTGGAAAGTTCATTGTTTTCAGAGTCAGGTTATACAGGTGCTTACATGGATTTAGATGCATTCAGATTGTTGAAATCATCTGAGTGTAGTTCTCTGACATCCTCTGAAGACCCACAGGCTCCTTCAGAGCTGCAAGCATGCAAAATCATACACCCAAGGCCCTAAATGCTTGGGTGCCTTTGGTCCACACTGTCGGGCCACACCAAGCTCCCCCAGCCCCGCCCTCACAGCAAGACACGACCAGGATGCTGCTTCCGGTTCCTGGCTCCAGTTGAGAATGCTGAGATCGTTGACTACAACCATGGTAGTGGCTCATTGTTCCTGTTAGAACTAGGGGCTGACAGAGATGTGTCATCAGCCTGGAGCTGAACCACGTGTTCTTGTTCATGTTCTCAAAGGGGTATGGACCCTGACCTCTCTGGAGATTAAAAGAATTTTTCATGAATGGGATACAAGTGGGAGTGGTTCCCCATCAGACAGAGATGGTCACGACAGACACATCCATCACCAGATTGGGGGCAGTGTGGTGTAATGGGGTATATGGACCTTCAATGCAAGGTCACAACACATCTTAAGGCATCTTACGGTGCTGAGCTACTGATCGGAATGTTGCGGGTTCGAATACCACCACCGCCCAGCTGGCATTGTAGATTTTTCAGTGGTTAAGGCTGTAGCTCACTCATCAGAAAGTCATGGGTTGAAGCCTGAGCACCAGCAAGCCGCCATTGTTGGGTCTTTGAGCAGGAAACTTAAAACTGTATCATGGCTGCTCCTGTGCTCTGATCCCAACCTCCTAACATGCAAAGAAAAGGATTTCACTCTACTGTATACAGTGTGTGACAAATAAAGGCATCTTCTTCTTCATCAACCTAGAATCAAGGGCTAAACCTGTGGTCCTTCCTACCTGTTCTGAGACACTGTCATAACCTGATTCATTCAGAGAGTGGAGTGATGGTCAGGTGTATAAACCACCAGGGCAGCACAAGGTCGAACACACTCTTACACAGAAGCTCCTGAAGAGCGCTTACCAATGGCGTGCCTCACTGACCTCCAGAGCAACAAAATGGAGCAGCAGACGCGCCCTCGAGGCAATGCATATGCCCAGGAGAGCGATGATTCCATCCAGAGGTGGTGCAGCAGATCAAGGAAAATTTCACCATGTGCTTTCTCCAAGGTCAGCATCGCCCCCTGATGGTGTGAGTGTGGTGATCATCTCCAAACACCTTCCTAGTGGTTCATCCTAGGTGAGTCCTATCCTCAGGACCTTGTTGCAGGGTCCTGCACCTTGTCCAGGTGTTAAACACTGCCTCTGGTTGATAGGAGGGGTGAAACAGAACCCTCGTTATGAATGTAACTGTGCTTCTATGAACACTGGATAACCACCAGAGTTCCCTGTTGTCTGGAACCGTCGCTGAACCAAGAGCACTTATTGCAAATATTGCATCAGATTAATGACTTAGTGGTTCAGTCTTGGCGTGGAGCGCATACACACTAGAGCAGTTATCCAGTGTTCACAGAACCACAGTTACATCCATTCATAGCATTTTGTGTTTTCAAAGACACACAAGGTCTTCCTGCCAACTATTTTTTACGAATAAGCACTTTCTTTTCCAACACACACACACATGCATCTTCATTTAGGTGCTACTTTTTCTGGCATGTGCAGGAACCAAAGGACAATTGTATGTGTGTGTGTGTGTGTGTGTGTGTGTGTGTGTGTGTGTGTGTGTGTGTGTGTGTGTTTGTGTGAGTGAGTCAGCTCTTTTTAACTCTGTATTGATTTTATCACACTCAGCTTTCCATTTTAAGGCTGAATTAATGCAAGCACTGTCCTAAATGCCACATTCAGTTCTGCTGGGAGATTAAAGGAGGAAGGAAAGAGTGAGGGAGCAACAGAGGGATGGAGAGAGGAAGAGAGAGAGAAAGAGAGAGAGAGAGAGAGAGAGAGAGAGAGAGAGAGAGAGAGAGAGAGGGAGAGGGATGGAGAGCGAGTGCCATTATTAAAGCTTATACTGCCCCCTGTTGTTGTTAAAGATTTATTAACAGCCCTTTCTTTCACTTTTCATACAGCAAACACAGACCATAATAAAGTCAGAGGAAATAAACCGCACTCATCACTGTTAATACTTTTAAATCGACCAATCAGATCAGAGGAGGTGGGGCTTACTGCAACAGAAATTACGGCTATCTTTGATTTACTGATGTGGACACTTTTCAGTTTCATTAACCGATTCCACCTGTCTGTCTGTCTGTTAACCTGTCTGTCTTTCTATCTGTCTGTCTGTCTGTTAACCTGTCTGTCTCTCTATATGACTGTCTGTTAACCTGTCTGTCTTTATCTGTCTGTCTGTTGACCTGTGTGTTTATTCATCTGTCTGTCTGTTAAACTGTCTGTCTCTTTATCTGTCTCTTTTTTCTCTCTGTCTGTTAACCTGTCTGTCTTTTTACCTCTCTGTCTGTCTGTCTGTATCTGTCTGTTAACCTGTCTTTCTTTATCTGTCTGTCTGTTAACATGTCTACCTCTTTGTCTGTCTGTCTGTTAAACTGTCTGTCTCTATCTTTGCTAAACTGTCTGTCTCTTTATCTGTCTGTTAAACTGTCTGTCTCTTAGTCTCTGTCTGTTAACCTGCCTGTCTCTATCTGTCTGTCTATTAACCTGTCTGTATATATATATCAAGGTCCTGCCCTGGCCATCCCAGTCCCCTGACCTGAAACCCATAGAAAACCTGTGGGGTGAACTGAAGAGGAGAGTCCACCAGCGTGGACCTCGAAATGTGAAGGATCTGGAGAGATTCTGTATGGAGGAATGGTCTCAGATCCCTTGCCATGTATTCTCCAACCTCATCAGGCATTATAGGAGAAGACTCAGAGCTGTTATCTTGGCAAAGGGAGGCAGCGCAAAGTATTGACTAAAAGGGGGCCAATAATTGTTGCACACCTATATTTAACAAATATATATTTTAAACCTGTGCTGTGTTTGTAATTGTTTGATATCCATGAGAGCAGAGGATTTTTGTGAATTTTTTTAAACAAAAGATCAAAAGGTTAAACAATAAAGATGGAGGAGTGGCACTGTAGGTATTTATCTGTCTGTCCCGATCTGTTCTGATTTCCACCTCTTTATAAATGATTGTACGTAATATCAGATTTCAGTGATGTTCTGCACAGGGCTGTAACTCCTCCTATTCCACACACACACACACACACACACACACACACACACACACACACACACACACAGGTGATAGGAGTATAAGAGCGTTTTTCTGCTCTGTCCTCTCTGTCCTGAAGGTGAGGTTCTCCCGTTCCTCCCGTCCTCTGTAACTGAAACACAGGTATGAGATGAGGCGTGTGACACAGCAGCGTCTCAGCGTGAATAATGTGTCTGTATTTCTGCCCCACAGCTCGAGTCTCTCCATCGCCTCTGTGACTTCTCATCTTCTCTCCTGTCAGAGAGCGCTGACTCACAGGAAGTAGAGCTCAGCGGGGTGTGGACTCTGTGTGTGTTTGTGTTTTTGTCCTCTATTAGAAATCTTTCAGACGGTGAGGTCCGCTGAACCGTTTCGCTGTTTCATTTAAAGCAGTGACACATGAATCACCGTTTCATCACAACGCTGACAGACGGAATGAGAAAAGCAATAAACTTTCCTCATGCACTTTGTGTATTTACTGTTTTATTACCAGAGAGATTTACAGCACAGCAGCGACGGGGCTAAACTGTCAGCCCAGCTCATTTTCAGCAGATCTTATATCGCTTTACGACTCCAGAACTCAAACCGCTGCAGTCACAATGCTTTTCAAAAATGTGTATTCTTATTTTGACATTTAATTGAAAATATGTCTTCTGTTTTTGAAACTATTTATAGTATTTAATTCTTTTGAATTCTTTAAAAAAAAAAACTCTTAGAATGATAATTTTCATTTATTTTTATGCATTTCATTTTATTGTATATTTTTGTACTTATATATGTCTACTTTTTTTTTTCTTTTGTATTTACAGTATATTTAAGCTTCATCTTTTATTTTATCCTGTAAATTTTATTACATTATATTTTTTTTATTTTTACTTCTTGATTGTTCTAGCACATTTATGAAAAGTGCTTTATAAATAAAGTATATTTTAATCAACTTGACACACACACACACACACACACACACACACACACATATAAAGAACCTGTGAGCAGCATTCTGAGCCCCAAATACATAAACTGGACACCCTACAGGACCTCACACACATCAACAAATGAGGACCATGAGGTCAGTATTTGGGACAAAGCTGAAGCTCCGCCCACCTCTGAACTAACTGTCAGGTTTCTGATTGGTTTAATATGAATGATAACATTATGGTATTAAAAACTACTGTTAGTGTTTTCATTTAAAATATTAGTTTTCACACCTCATTCTGTCAGTGGGCGGAGCTTAGTTACTCCAGGGTGGGCTAATTACAAATTTCAGTACAATGCCACTGCGATACAGAAAAGAAAAAGACAACACTATTTTACCAGGGGGGGACATTTATGTATCTGTATAAAGTATGTTTATGCTCGCCAGTTGAAGGTTCATGAGATGAACGTCTGAGCTATTTTAGAGAACTGGTTGATCATTGGTTGATCTAACACTTTACATTCCCCTTCATTATAGCAAGTCAAGATTCACCTGCACAACTCAGGGCACATTTACAAAAAGTCTAATAGAAATGTGTAGAAAATATGCTTGGCAGATTATGACAACTAGTTCAAACATTTTGCATTTAATGACTTATTCAAGGAACTAATGCCGAGATGTTTTGGGGGGTAAGACTATTCAACAGGGGACCATATCATATATTTTGATCAACATGACATAAGCAGTTGATAATGTAGGAAACAGCAGACACTTTTACATAATCAACTGCATGAATGTACCAAAGTGACTGAGAAAAGCTGTAATATCCATCTGTCTGTATAACTGTCTGTCTGTCTGTATAACTGTCTGTCTGTCTGTATAACTGTCTGTCTGTGTGTCTGTCTGTATAACTGTCTGTCTGTCTGTATAACTGTCTGTATAACTGTCTGTCTGTCTGTATAACTGTCTGTCTGTCTGTATAACTGTCTGTCTGTGTGTCTGTCTGTATAACTGTCTGTCTGTCTGTATAACTGTCTGTCTGTGTGTCTGTCTGTGTGTCTGTCTGTATAACTGTCTGTCTGTCTGTATAACTGTCTGTCTGTCTGTCTGTATAACTGTCTGTCTGTCTGTCTGTCTGTGTGTCTGTCTGTATAACTGTCTGTCTGTGCATCTGTCTGTATAACTGTCTGTCTGTACATCTGTCTGTATAACTGTCTGTCTGTATGTCTGTCTCTCTGTATAACTGTCTGTATAACCGTCTGTCTGTCTGTATAACCGTCTGTCTGTCTGTATAACCGTCTGTCTGTCTCTATAACTGTCTGTCTGTATAACTGTCTGTCTGTCTGTATGTCTGTCTCTCTGTATAACTGTCTGTATAACCGTCTGTCTGTCTCTATAACTGTCTGTCTGTATAACTGTCTGTCTGTCTGTATAACTGTCTGTATAACCTTCTGTCTGTCTCTATAACTGTCTGTCTGTATAACTGTCTGTCTGTCTGTATGTCTGTCTCTCTGTATAACTGTCTGTATAACCGTCTGTCTGTCTGTATAACTGTCTGTCTGTCTGTATAACTGTCTGTATAACCGTCTGTCTGTCTCTATAACTGTCTGTCTCTCTGTATAACTGTCTGTATAACCGTCTCTCTGTCTGTATAACTGTCTCTCTGTCTGTATAACTGTCTGTATAACCGTCTGTCTGTCTCTATAACTGTCTGTCTGTCTGTATAACTGTCTGTATAACCGTCTGTCTGTCTTTATAACTGTCTGTCTGTATAACTGTCTGTATAACTGTCTCTCTGTCTTTATAACTGTCTCTCTGTCTGTATAACTGTCTGTCTGTGTGTCTGCCTGTATAACTGTCTGTCTGTCTGTATGTCTGTCTCTCTGTATAACTGTCTGTATAACCATCTCTCTGTCTGTATAACTGTCTGTCTGTCTGTATAACTGTCTGTATAACCATCTGTCTGTCTCTATAACTGTCTGTCTGCCTGTATAACTGTCTGTATAACCGTCTGTCTGTCTCTATAACTGTCTGTCTGTATAACTATCTGTATAACTGTCTCTCTGTCTTTATAACTGTCTCTCTGTCTGTATAACTGTCTGTCTGTGTGTCTGCCTGTATAACTGTCTGTCTGTGTCTCTGTCTGTATAACTAACTTTCTATCTAGCTAACTTTCTAACACACACACACACACACACACACACACACACACACACACACACATGAATGTATCCACAGTATTGATCCACTCTGTATTTATGCAGTAACAAAAACACATTTCCTGGAAATATGACATTATGGGGACACAGATCACACACTGGCTCTGTGGGCACAGTAGTACAACACAGACCCACTATTACAGTCCTGATTTATTACAGAATGATCTCTTACACACACACACACACACACACACACACACACACACACACACACACACACACACACACACAGAGAGAGAGAGAGAGAGAGAGAGAGAGAGAGAGAGAAATAAATAAATAAATAAATGACAGTTAAAGCCCCCGTTGTTTAATGATGTCCTTGTGTGTGTGTGTGTGTGTGTGTGTGTGTGTGTGCTTACCTGACCCTGAGTGTGTGAGCTGTACTTAACCCTGATCTCACACTGCCCCCTGCTGGACACCTGCAGTACATCACCATTACCATTATCATCATCTTATTTTAGCATAGTAACACAATTTTCCATTAAACAAACCTAACCTTTAAAAGCAGAAAAAACAGATAACAGTTTTGACACATAAGTAGCGTTATTATTTCTATTTGTACCTGATTTTTAAGTCATCATTAATATCCTAACATACCCGATTACATTAATTTCATTACTAGTGAGACCTGACACATAACATTCCTGTCTTTATTTTGTCATAAGGGCGTGCTAACTTTTGCACTCAACTGTATCTAGCTGACTATTTACCTATAATTATATTGTAGGATAGATAAAGATAAGCTGACAATGTGTTGATGTAAATAAATATATAGGCAGATTACATTTATTCAGCTGCAGTTCAGGTGGTGTGTAAATTTTGTGTGTGTTTCTCTCTCTCTCTCACACACACACACACACACACACACACACACACACACACACACACACACACACACACACACGCACACACACACACAGTGCAGTAAAATCTGTTTTTATTTTCTTTCTCATTCATCACAGTTTATACCTGTGCTCACAGATGATGGAGTTTTTCTGCGTAAATGTGCCGAATGTGCACAACAGGAATGCAGCGTGATGGGACGGTGGGTGTTAAGAGGGTGAGACAGGTTTTATAAAGAGCAGTGAGACAGTTTAACACATCTCACAGTGAGACAGTAAGCTGAGCATCTGAAGCCTTTATTCTGTATATACTACAATAAATTACAGATTTGTTTATTTATTTATATTTGTATTTATTTGTTTATTCATTAATTTATTATTTTTTATATTTTATAGATTTATTCATTTATTTATTTATTCATTCATTAATTTATTTATCTAACAAACTTTTACGAGAGTTAACATTAACAAAAAAAACTTAATTATTTACATGTTGTTCCTACTTCATCTGTTGCAGTAAATAATCTGCAAGGAAAGGATTTGTTTATTGATAAAGTTGATATTACTGTTAACAACAACAACAATAATATTGTCATTTAACATAGTTTTTTTTTATTATTATAATAATATCAACTTATAATAAAATAAAGAAAATATAAAACAATAATAAATTATAAAATAATAATGAATTACTATTTCATACAAAATAATCAAATTAGTAGTAGTAGTATTACAATAATACTTGTACTCTTACTTAATTACATTTACAAAAAAAAAATAAACTTTTTACTCTTTACATTTTTATTTAGACCATTAAGGAACTCATTATAAATCTGCAACATCTCCAGGGCTACCATAGTCCTACCATTTCCTTACCATGGCCCTACACTGGCCCTACCCTGGCCCTACCCTGGCCCTTCCTTCTCCTTACTCTGGCCCTACACTGGCCTTACCCTGGCCTTATTCTGGCCCTTCCATCTCCTTACTCTCGCCCTGCCCTGGCCCTTTCCTCTCCTTACTCTGGCCCTACCCTGGCCTTACTCTGGCCCTTCCCACTCCTTACCCTGGCCTTTCCCTCTCCTTACCCTGGCCTTACTCTGGCTCTTCCCTCTCCTTACTCTCGTCCTACCCTAGCCCTTCCCTCTCCTTACTCTGGCCCTACCCTGGCCTTACTCTGGCCCTACCCTGGCCTTACCCTGGCCTTTCCCTCTCCTTACTCTGGCCCAACCCTGGCCTTACTCTGGCCCTACCCTGGCCTTACCCTGGCCCTTCCCTCTCTTTACTCTGGCCCTACCCTGGCCCTTCCCTCTCCTTACTCTCGTCCTACCCTGGCCCTTCCCTCTCCTTACTCTGGCTCTACCCTGGCCTTACCCTGGCCCTACCCTGGCCCTTCCCTCCCCTTACTCTGGTCCTACCTTGGCCCTACACTGGCCCTTCCCTCTCCTTGAAATGGCCCTAGCCTGGCCTTTCCCTCTCCTTACTCTGGTCCTACCCTGGCTCTTCCCTCTATTACTCTGGCCCTACACTGGCCCTTCCCTCTCCTTACTCTGGCCCAACCCTAGCCTTACCCTGGCCTAACTATGGCCCCTCCCTGGCCTTTCCCTCTCCTTACTCTGGCCCTACACTGGCCTTACCCTGGCCTTACTCTGGACTTTCCCTCTCCTTACTCTGGCCCTACCCTGGCCTTACTCTGGCCCTACCCTGGCCTTACCCTGGCCCTTCCCTCTCCTTACTCTGGCCCTAGCCTGGCCCTTCCCTCTCCTTACTCTGGTCCTACCCTGGCTTTTCCCTCGCTTACTTTGGCCCTATCATGGCCCTTCCCACTCCTTAATCTGGCCCTACCCTGGCCCTTCCCTCTCCTTACTCTGGCCCTAGCCTGGCCCTTCCCTCTCCTTACTCTGGTCCTACCCTGGCTTTTCCCTCGCTTACTTTGGCCCTATCATGGCCCTTCCCACTCCTTAATCTGGCCCTACCCTGGCCCTTCCCTCTCCTTACTCTGGTCCTACCCTGGCCCTTCCCTCTCCTTACTCTGGCCCTACCCTGGCCTTACACTGGCCATTCCCTGGCCTTACCCTCTCCTTACCCTGGCCCTATTTCAGTGAAATGTTTCAGTAAGCTCGAGTAAACAAACACATAAAATTATGTGTCTACTTTACCTCCCTATAATGCATGAACTCACCAAAATGAAACTGAATTTATTTGCTAAAATTAACTAGCTTTATTTAACTACATTAGCCTGTTTTCTTTGCTAATCCCAGGTTAGACTAGCACTGATCCCAGTAGCTAACTTAGTTAGCTCAGCAGCAAGTCAAATTCTTGCTAATGGTAAATATTCAGAGATTGAATGGTGTTTTTAGCAGCTTTTTTTGTTTTTTTCACTTTTTAATACTTTTACAGTTAAAAGTAGCAGCTTTCACTTGAGTATAGTTCTTGGCTTGTCATTTCTCAGCAGGGGTGTAACCTGGCCTGGGCACTCAGGGCTGTAGCCCCGAATAATTCTCCACTTGGAGCGGTTTGTCACTGTAGTTTGTCAACTGAAGATGGCGGTGTTGTAATTTTATATCTTCAGTGAATGCAGGCGAGACCAATCAGACAGGGTTTACAGGAAAATACGTGGAAATACTCATGTCTTATTGGCTGACAGCTCTCAATTCTACCAAACGCTAACTCACACAGTCAGTGTGAGGGAAAATGGATATACACCTTTTTTTGTTTTTGTTTTTTTTTAACCAGTGAAGGGGCTGAAACTGAAACACTAAGGGTGTTTTCACACCTAGTTCATTTGAGCCCTCCAAATGCTCTCGGAGCGGTTCAGAGTGTATATGTAAACAAACCAAGTGATCTCAGACCCCCCTAAAAGGACCCAAAAGCGAACCGTACTCAGACCACTTCCAGAGTAGTACGGTTCGATTTCTTCCTGATGTGTGAAAGCAATGAGGTCCCGGTCCGCTTTGCGTTTCGTTTCGACATGTGTACCTGGAGTGTAAGTGAACTGGGTTTGGTTCTTTTAAAACGAGCTATATGTGAAAACACCCTAACGTCCTCTGGTGTTGAGCAGGAAAACAAGGTGTGTAAATGTCTATATGAGTTCCAGTTTAGGTGAACATGATCTGAGCAGAGCATGATATGTGCCTCCCCTTGGCTAGTGACACCAAACTAGCCTAATTAGAAAAGTTTTATATTTGATCGGTCCGGGAGTCCTACAAACAGTGATAACACCTGAGGAGAGTTTTATGTCATACATTGACAGCTAAGTTACCTCAGCTTCCATAAAACAAAACTCTAAGCTACTAGCTGAGCTGGGGAAAAAATGCATGGAGAAGAATCTGATTAGCAGTCCAGCTAACGCCCCTGTTTCTCAGCACTGTGTCCGAATCTGATCTATGTCCACATGCGTGTACCAACACAAGCGGCACTGTCCTATATTTACCCTCAATGCACCGCGCGGTCTACATTATTGTTCGTGAACACTCTGTGTTGGTGTATCCCGGGCAGTTTCACGTTAGCGCCGCGGAGCAGAGGACCTGGATTCAGGTGGGTTTATTACCGAGACACCGCGACAGACATGCCGCCGAAGAAACCAGCTCCACCCACGGGCAATAAGAAAACCCAGGAGAAGAAGAAAGAAAAGATTATTGAAGTGAGTAAAGGAGAAAGGGATTAAAATAACTAGCCAGGCTCACACGGAGCAGCCATGCTGAACTTTCGGCCTAGTGGCGCTCAGCTAGCTCATTTCCTTTAACCTAGTATGCTTCTCCCACCCGTATTTCGAGAATGAGCGGTGTTCTGCGCCAGGATTGGCTAGTAATGTTCCGTCATACGCGCTATGATTGGTCCGGAAAGCGCTATCAAATCAGCGTGTGGCTCGAGAATGGCTTATTAGCCAATCACAGCTTAGGACTCGGGATCTATCCAGAAACGGGTGGGAAACTTAACTCCACATATTAACTCGCCAGCCGCCAAACACGTCAACGTAGCCGGCTAGCTAGCTAATGACAGCTAGCGATGTGTGAATAATTATGAATTAAAATGTATCCGAAATAAGTTTCTGGCTACGGTTGGATATAAATGTTTAATTTCACCCGTCCATGTCATTGAGGGAAAAAACATTTGCTAACTGTTAGCAAGGCTAGCTAACACAATTTGGAGGCTAGCTAACGTGCTAGCTAACGTGCGCGAGCCGCAATCACGTCTCCCTAACAAACTGCACGTGCTTGAAAATGAAAAGTTTTATTAAACCGATTATTTTTAAATATCTGATGAGCTTTGTGAGTTATCTCGTTCTAACCTGCTTTATTATGCTAGTTATATATAAGTTATAATGGGGTGTGTGTGTGTGTGTGTATGTATATATGTGTGTGTGTGTGTGTGTGTGTGTGTGTGTGTGTGTTAGGACAAGACTTTTGGACTGAAGAATAAAAAAGGAGCCAAACAGCAGAAGTTCATCAAAGCCGTCACACAGCAGGTCAAATATGGGCAACAGAACCCCCGACAGGTGAGTACAGGTGTGTGTGTGTGTGTGTGTGTGTGTGTGTGTGTGTGTGTTGCAGTTGTGTTATTTGTGGTGAACTTTATTTCACAGGTTGCTGCTGCTGCTGAAGCCAAGAAAGGAGACAAGAAGAAGGAGATCTCCGAGCTGAACGAACTCTTCAAACCTGTAGTGGCTGCACAGAAAGTCAGCAAAGGTGAGAGAGAGAGAGAGAGAGAGAAGATGAACATTCGGAGAGAGAGAGAGAAGATCAAAAGATGAATGAGATGATGGATCAGTTTTCACTTCCTCATATTTACATCTAAACAACTTAGAACCTTTGGTTTTATCCTCCACTCTTGGTTTTATCCTCCAGTTTCACCTGTGAAGACTGTATTTGTTGTTAAAAAGGATAAACCAACATGAAGATCAGAGAGCTGTCTATGCCGGGATGCAAACTGGTCACCTTTCGGCGAAATTCACCGTTTTTTGATCCAGAAATTTCCACCGAATCTAACGTTAGCTAGTGTACTTTCTATTCCAAATACTGCCTGGAGAACGTTACTAACGTTACCGTTTATATATATTAAATATGAATATTAAATATAGCCGAATTGCGCGTGTCTGACTTACTTCAACACAACCGTCACTAAGCAACAAATAAAGGCGTGCCGGTTTGTTTGCTTTGAAGGGAATAGCGCAGACGCAAGACACGTAGTAATGTGGGGTAACTAACCCCGGGGGCGTTAACTGGACTGTCAATCATCCGCAGTTAAAACGTACTTCTGAATAAACCGTTTCTAACTAGGGTTAGGATGATGTCGCCAAAGGGGGAGGCACAGCTACGCTATCGTGGGTTTATCTGCTGCAGAGCCATGCAGAGTACATCATCTGTCCTCATGCTCTGCTCAGATCATGTTCACCTAAACTAGACCTCATGTAGACATTTACACACCTTGTTTTCCTGCTCAGCATCAGAGGATGTTCATGTTTCAGTCTCAATCCCTTTACTGGTAAAAAATAATAATAATAAATAAATAAAATACATTTTTCCTTCACACAGACTGAGAGCTATAGTGTTTGGCAGGATTGAGACCGTCAGCCAATAAGACACGAGTATTTCCTCGTATTTTCCTGTAAACCCTGTCTGATTGGTCTCTCCTCCGTTCACTGAAGATGTGAAATGACATCACTGCGTCTTCTTTCACTGACCTGCAGTTACGTAGTGACTGCTCCGAGTGGAGAATTATTCAGGGCTAAAGAAAAAACAGCCCCTAATGCCCAGGCCAGGTTACACCCCTGACTAACCCCAGTGTAAAAAGGAAAGGACCACCTAGCAATGAACAAGCACATCTGCCAATTTTTAGCAGACCCTGTCCTGTCTATTTGTACTTTTTATGAGACCACAGGTTTGTTTTGTTTGAGGTGGTGTTTGATGAATTTTTATTGCATAGGAAGAAGGATGCCCGTCATTTTTGCATAATATAAAATACAGATTTTAATTCATATTTAAATAAATAAAATATATATGTATATATATCTCGTTGTCGCTGTCTATGGGAGAAAAGCAAGCCATTTTGAAGCTGAGAAAAGCGGGAAAATCAATCCGAGGCATTGCACAAACGTTGGGTATAGCCGATACAACAATCTGGAATGTCCTGGAACAAGAAAGAACCCCCTGGTGTACTGAGCAACACACACCGACTGGCCAAGGAAAACAACAGCCGATATTGAGGCCATACCACAAGATACTCATCAGCAGTGAGAATCAGAAAGTTAGACTGGAATTCACAGCATTGATGCAGTTACTGTAAGTGAGGGATATGCAACTAAATATTAAGTGTTATTTACTTTAACACTGATCTGTTCCTATACTTTTGCCCACCTAAAAAATTGTTGGGAGGTCTGATGAAAAAGGGTTCTGTGTTTTATGTTGTTTAACACGTCTAGGTGTAAATATGAGGAAATAAAAGCTGAAATCCTAAACTCTCGTCTCATCTCCATCTTTTGATCTGAAACACAAATGTCTTTGGTGTAGAGCACAAGCTAATGAACTGGCCTTGTCGTTCCAATAGTTTTGGAGGGGACTGTAGGAGGAGTGAGATAAAGAGAGAGAGAGATGGAGAGACAAAGACAGGCGAGAAAAGTGTGAGAGACAGACAGGTGGGAAGAGAGACAGACAGGTGGAGAGAGACAGTCTATACACAGTATGTTCAGATATAATTACCTGTCAGTTTGTTGTTTACTTATGGGTTTTTTTTGTTTATTATGTGTGTAATGTTTTTGTATAAATGCGGGTGTGTGTGTGTGTGTGTGTGTGTTATTTGTGTAACTTTTAGTTTAATCTATCTACACGTTACCTTGGTAACATTGTGATCTACAACATTCACCCCCCCGTGTGTGTGTTGTTCTTCAGGTGTGGATCCAAAGTCAGTTCTGTGTGCCTTCTTTAAACAAGGCCAGTGCACTAAAGGGGATAAGTGTAAGTTCTCCCACGACCTCAGTCTGGACAGGAAGTGTGAGAAACGCAGTGTGTACGTGGACGTGCGAGAAGATGAGCTGGAGAAAGGCAAGTCTCAATGATCTGTCCATTCAGAGAGAGTGTGTGTGTGTGTGTGTGTGTGTGTGTGTGAGAGAGAGAAGAAGTTCAGTGAGATAATTGTTTCCCCTGTGAAATGCAGACACGATGGAGAACTGGGATGAGAAGAAGCTGGAGGAAGTCGTCAACAAGAAGCACGGAGAGGCTGAGAAGAAAAAGGCCAAGACTCAGATCGTACGTTCTCCCCAGGGTTCTTCATAGGGTTCTTCATAGGGTTCTCTTCAGGGTTCGCTTTCCCTCTGCCTCGCTTTCCCTCGTCCTCTGCCTCGCTTTCCCTCGTCCTCTTCCCCCGCCTCGCTTTCCCTCGTCCTCTTCCTCGCTTTCCCTCTTCCTCCGCCTCGCTTTCCCTCGTCCTCTTCCCCCGCCTCGCTTTCCCTCGTCCTCTTCCTCGCTTTCCCTCTTCCTCCGCCTCGCTTTCCCTCTTCCTCCGCCTCGCTTTCCCTCGTCCTCTTCCTCGCTTTCCCTCGTCCTCCGCCTCGCTTTCCCTCTTCCTCCGCCTCGCTTTCCCTCGTCCTCTTCCTCGCTTTCCCTCTTCCCCCGCCTCGCTTTCCCTCGTAAAAACTAACAAATAAAAAATAGCCTCCCGGTGTATGCAGTAATTACATTTGTTAGGTATATTAAATAAATAGTACAATTATTTTATAAAGTTAAGAAAATTCTGTGTGTGTGTGTGTGTGTGTGTGTGTGTGTGCGTGCGTGCAGGTGTGTAAGTACTTCCTGGAGGCTATAGAGAATAATAAGTACGGTTGGTTCTGGGTGTGTCCGGCGGGAGGAGACGGCTGTATGTATCGCCACGCTCTACCTGTCGGCTTCGTCCTGAAGAAAGACAAGAAGAAGGAGGAGACCGAGGAGGAGGAGATCTCACTGGAGGAACTCATCGAGAACGAGGTGAAGACTCGCACAGTAATCATAAATAAAATAAAATTACACACTGAGAAGTCTAAGCAACCAAAAAATACACCACAAATGATATAGCAGTGGTTTTAATATATAAAAGTTGTTTCTACACAAATTTTAAAAAGTAGTAATTAATTTTAATAATAAATAATGATTATTATACACAATTTAAAAATGTGTCTTAAGAAAGAAATTCAGTTGGAAAGTAAAATTCCTCTGTGTGTAAATCTCTGTGTGTGTGTGTGTGTGTGTGTGTGTGTGTGTGTGTGTTAGCGAGCGGCTCTGGGTGTGAATGTGACTCGCATCACTCTGGAGACGTTCCTGGCCTGGAAGAAGAGGAAGAGGCAGGAGAAGATCGCTAAAGCTGAGCAGGACATGGAGAGGAAGAAGGCAGACTTTAAAGCAGGAAAAGCTCTGGGGGTGAGTTTGGGTTCAGTGCACATTAAACACCAACACCTCCGATTCATTAATGCTGCTTTACACACACTGCAGTGACCTGGCTGGAGCAGCAGGGGGCAGTACAGGTTAAATACCCTGTGTGCCATGTTCCGAAATATTAGTCAGCAGGAGGCGTTAAAGTGCGTCTGTTTTTTTTTTCATAATCCGTTCTCATTTATAACATCAGTATATTTCTTAATGACTTTAAATTAAAGCAAATCCGTCTAATTGGATCGCGGTAGAATTAAGTTCTCGTTTATAACAGCAGGTGATTCGGTGATAGGTTTCCATGGTAACATATAACTTTCAGACATCCTGTATAATGCTGCAAGTGTTAATACAGCTGTTTAATTCGTGATCCGTTCTACGCTCTCCGCTAGCGATGATGACAATGATGTGGAATGTAATGTCTTGTTCTTGATGTTACCTGTACAGGTGAGCGGACGAGAGGTGTTCGAGTTCCGGCCTGAGCTGGTCGACGATGACGATGAGGAAGCAGACGATACCAGATACACCAACGTAGACGATGATCTCACACCGGAGGTGACGCACCGTGGCCATCTTTACATTAAAACTCTGTTTATTTATATATATATATATATATACACAACAATAATGTATACAATGTGTTTATTTATTTATACCCTATGTAGTGTTCTTTTACATGTAGAGGGCAGGGGTCATCATTTTGTCCCCTAAGTTCCTTGTATCATTAAAGTGGACTTGATGAGATTCTTCTAGGTACACTTACACACAGTTTTTGAAGGAACTCGGCAGGTAGGTCGGCCCAAACATCTCGGATAACTAACCACAGTTCTTCTGTGGATTTAGTTGCTTCTCTCAGTTGCTTCTCTCTCTTCATGTAATCCCAGACAGACTCTATGATGTAGAGATCAGGGCTCTGTGGGGGCCATACCATCACTTCCAGAGCTCCTTGTTGTTCTTTACGCTGAAGATAGTTCTTAATGACTTTCACTGTATGTTTGGGGTCGTTGTCATGCTGCAGAATAAATTTGGGGCCAATCAGATGCCTCCCTGATGGTGTTGCATGATGGATAAGTATCTGCCTGTACTTCTCAGCATTGAGGAGACCTTTAATTCTGACCAAATCCCCAACTCCATTTGCAGAAATGGGTTTCCATGCATAGTTGAGTCGCTTGGCCTTGTTTCCATGTTGGAGATATTTGGCCGGTTTTTTTGGCCGTAAGTCTTCCATGAAGGCCACTTCTGACCAGACTTCTCCAGACAGTAGATGGGTGTACCAGGGTCCCACTGGTTTCTGCCAGGTCTGAGCTGATGGCACTGCTGGACATCTTCCGATTAAGAAGGGAAATAAGCCTGATGCGTCTTTCATCTGCTGCAGTAAGTTTCCTTGGCCGACCGCTGCGTCTACGGTCCTCAACGTTGCCCGTTTCTTTGTGCTTCTTCAAAAGAGCTTGGACAGCACATCTGGAAACCCCTGTCTGCCTTGAAACTTCTGCCTGGGAGAGACCTTGCTGATGCAGTATAAATACCTTCTGTCTTGTTGCTGTGCTCAGTCTTGCCATGGTGTAGGACGATTGACAGTAAACTGTCTTCAGTGACCTCACCTTGTTAGCTGAGTTTGGCTGTTCCTCACCCAGTTTTATTCCTCCTACACAGCTGTTTCTGTTCCATTTAATGATTGTGTTTCAACCTACATATTGAATTGATGATCATTAGCACCTGTTTGGTATAATTGTTTATTCACACACCTGACTATACGCCTACAAAATCCCTGACTTTGTGCAAGTGTATCTAGAAGAACTGATGCTGTTTTGAAGGCAAAGGGAGGTCACACCAAATATTGATTCTCCTGTTCACTCACTTTGCATTTTGTTAATTGATAAATATAAAATATTAACATGTCTATTTTTTAAAGCATTCTTACTTTACAGCATTTTTTCACACCTGTCTAAAACTTTTGCACAGTACTGTAGTTATGGTGTATATAGTGATGTATCGCCCCACCCTGTGTGTTATCTGATGTCCTGCCGTGTGTGTGTGTGTGTGTGTGTGTGTGTGTGTGTGTGTGTGTGTGTGTGAGAAGGTGGAGGAGGACAAGGATGAGCAGTGCCAGGACATTGACATCGCCCGGTTCGTGCTTAAAGAGGTGGACAACACAGGGATAACGGTGGCAGCGGCGGACAGGTTCACCTCCCGAGTCCAGTCGAGCAGCGAGACAGACGGTGAGACGTAAAGTAGAAACGTGAGGCGTAACGTGTAAACTTTCTGAAACACCGATGTTGCCATGGTAACGTCTGGGCAGGCGTCGTCTCACTCCTTCGTTGTCGTTTTTAATTTGCTTTGTTTTTGTAGCCTATAAATCGTTCGTTTGTAGATTTGATGCCGGTTGTCATGGTTACGTCCCGACATGGTATTAAGAGTATGATCACTCGATATCGAACACTGTTAAAACTGTGTGTGTGTGTGTGTGTGTGTGTAGACCACAAACTGAGTGAGGCTTCGGGCGGGGTCGAGAATGGTGAGGACCACACGCTGGAGGAGGACGGAGCCAGCACCGACAGTGACGGAGGCCAGACTGGGGATGAGGAGGCGGAGTCGGAGGCGGTGCCTGTTGATGAGAATCTGTTCACAGGGGAGGATCTGGACGAACTGGAGGAGGAGCTTAACACACTCGACCTGGACGAGTAACACTCAAGCCTCGACAAGAACAATTTTTTTTTTCTTTCTTTCTTTTTTTTTTTTTCCTTTTTTCTCCACCAATCAGATCAGCCGTAGAGGAAACAGCTCAGTGGACAATAAAGAATAATGATGATGATCAGGGTCATGTGACTCTGCGCTTACGTTATTCGGTCCCAACCGCTTTCATTCGGCCGTAATGAATTTGAAATCAGCCGTTTTTTTTCCCATCGTAATAAAATAAAACGTTTTAACGCAACATTTTAGGATACATCACTAAAACACAAGTCCTCGGTCCCAGAGCTGGTTTCTGTCAGCCAAACAGTGAACAGAATTGTGCTACTTTCCAAACGGGACCTCGCTGCCTACATAGGCGGCCTACTTCGAAGTGGAATTCAGCAGGGGCGGAGCCTCGGTTTAGTCTACTCAGCCAACTACATCAACCTACCTGATCATGTGACAATTCCACGTTTCACCTATTTGACTTGATGAATATGCTTTTAACATGTTAGCTAGCAAGCTAAATCCAGCACTGTGCTAACATCCTGCAAACTGTGCTAATGTTAGCATGCTAACTAGCTAGCTAATGTGGGAGTGGTATGCTAACTATGGTAGCATCCTAGCTAACATTAAGTGCATCATTACCTTGTGTAAAAGTTAGCTAATGCTGAGATGCATGTTGTCAAATGATCAAGTTTAACCTAAGCTCCGCCCCCTGGTGCTTTATTTGGCTGTTTGGATTCTGACAAAATAAAGGTTTCACCTACAGTGTGTGTGTGTGTGTGATCTGAAGGGTGTACAGGTGTGTGTATGAATGTGTGTGTGTGTGTGTGCGTGTGTGTGTGTGCGTGTGTGTGTGTGTTTTATCCTCCTTCTGGCCAAGGTGAAAGTGTAAATAAAGCATATCGCAGACTGATATACAGGCTTGTGTGTGTTATTAGCATTCGGTGTGTGTGTGTGTGTGTGTGTGTGTGTGTGTGTGTGTGTGTGATGGATTATGGTAAGAAGCCCTATTCCAGCATAATAATGCATACTTATAATAATGACCCCAGTCACTGGATCTGAGTCCAATGGAACACCTTTGCTATGTGGTACAACAGGAGATCTTTTCTGAGATCTTGGAGATAAAGGGGAGATTTGATATTGGCCTGTAGCTGGACAATTGACAGGGGTCGAGGTCAGGTTTTTTAATCAGGGGTTTGATAACTGCTAATTTAAATGATTTAGGTACATAGCCAGTGCTAAGGGAAGAGTTGATTATTTTTAGAAGGGGTTTGATTATTTCTGGAGTAATCTGTTTGAAGAAACATGTAGGTAGGGGATCTAGTATACAAGTTGATGATTTTGAAGAAGAAATTAATGAAATAAGTTCGGTCTCTCTAAGGGGAGTAAAGCACTCTAATCGTTGGTCTGATATTGCTATATTATTATCTACAGGGTTAGTTAGACTGTCTGGTTTTAAATTAATAGTCTGAATTTCTTGTCTAATATTTTAAATTTTGCCAATAAAAAAACTCATGAAATCATCGCTGCTATATAATGATTGTGTGCCTGTTTCTGTGGGGGTTTTATTCCTAGTTAATTTTGCTATAGTATTAAATAAGAATCTGGGATTATTTGTGTTATGTTCAGTTAAGGTAGAGAGATAGACTGATCTAACAGCACTAAGAGATTTCCTATAGTTCAGGAGGTTCTCCTTCCATGCTGTTTGAAATACTACCAGTTTGGTTTGACACCATTTACGTTCTAATTGTGGAGTGATCTGTTTTAAGGTACGTGTGTGATCATTATACCAGGGTGCTCGCTTTTTCTCTCTAATTATTTTTCTTTTAAGTGGAGCTACCTTATCTAACATGTAGAGGAACATTGATTCTAAGCTTTCAGTCGCCTGATCAAGTTCTATGGGATCAGACGGTGATCCAATCATAGTTGATATCTCTGGGAGGTTATCGATAAAACTCTGTGCGGTAGCTGACGTGAATGTACGTTTTAAACGGTAACGTGGCGAGGTGCATATATTATGATTAAGGCACATTTTAAACGATCTGAGATAGATTCAGAGTGGAGATGTGACTGTATCTTCTATATTTTAATCCGAATGTCAGGTGTACATTGCGAGACATGACGGAATTGTTGATTTGCTGCATAAAGAGTAAAAAAAAAAAAAACTTCCCAGTTCTGTCACAATATATTCTAACACTTTTGTGAAGCCACAGATCCATCAGTGTAGTCAGGAGACGTTTATGTGCTTAACTCTAAACAAACCTGATATTGTAACTGTTGATGAGGCGTGTGAAAGAGTGTTTGTGCTGGAAGCTGGCTGTTGTTTTGACTCGATTTGGAGGAGGAATGTCTGATTAACTTTTGAAATACCAGCAGGTAATTACAGATAATCACCTGCCTGGGATACGCCTTTAAACTCTTAGTGTTCATATTCAATTCAATTCAGTTTTATTTGTATAGCGCTTTTAACAATGGACGTTGTCCCAAAGCAGCTTTACAGAAATATATAAACTCAGGATATAGATTTTAAATGTATGAATTTATCCCTAATGAGCAGCCAGAGGTGACGGTGGTGAGGAAAAACTCCCTGAGACGATATGAGGAAGAAACCTTGAGAGGAACCAGACTCAAAAGGGAACCCATCCTCATCTGGGTGACACCGGATAGTGTGATTATAAATAAATAAATAAATCCCTTCTATAAATGTGCTAATGCTACATGGTCAAATAGTGCAGTTGTGTAACCAGGAAATTCATTACAGTTTTTACATGAAGTCTGTTTTGTTGAACTTCTCCACTGTTCATATCTGGAAGCCTGGGGCACGTGCACAGACTTACCACTAGGGGTCAATGAATACTTGGTTCCTCCAAAAGTAAAGAAGATAAGAGAGATGAGATAAGATGTACCTTTATTGATCCCCCGTAGGGGAAATTCAAATTGACACAGCACCACAAGTAGGATGACTAACATCAAAGAAAGAAAATCATTTCCATAAATTCCTATACAATAGAAATAATAGAAACAATAAAACAGGTCTGTGTGTATGTACATATGCTAGAGTTGTATTTGTGTATGTACCTGTGCAATATCCTCAAGTATTTATTTACATACATATGCAAGATCTGTGGAATGACAATGAACTGTTGAGTGTCTGTTTCTGTGAGACTCAGTCAGTGGAGTAGGAGCTACTGGGTATTGTAGCATTGTGGAGTCTGATGGCTGATGGCACAAAAGAGCCCCCCAGATGTTTTGAGGCACGTGGCTGGATGAATCTGTGGCTGAATGTGCTCCTGAGCCTCATCAGCTCAGCGTAGAGAGGATGAGAAGGATTGTCCATGATAGCTTTCAGCTTTCCTCTCATCCTCTTCTCAATTACTTCCTCCACCCTGTCCAGTTCCATCCTTACTACAGAGCTGGCCTTCCTCACCAACTTGCTCAGTTTGTTGGCCCCACAAGTCCCAAGTCCCCACCTCCCCAGCACACCACAGCAAAGAAGATAACACTGGCCAACACAGACTGGTAAAACATCCGTAGCAGCCTAGTGCACACATTAAAGGACCTGAGCCTCCTCAGGAAGAACATCCTGCTCTGTCCTTTCTTATAGAGGGCCTCAGTGTTGTCTGACCAGTCCAGTTTGTTATTGAGTTGCACCCATAGGAACTTGTAGGTGTCCACTAGCTCCACTCGCTCCCCCCGTATGGCGACAGGGGTGGGGGGGCCTCTTGCTGCACCGGAAGTCCACCACCAGCTCCTTGGTTTTCCCGATGTTGAGCTGGAGGTGGTTGTTGTCGCACCATCTAATAAAGCTTTCAATAAGGTCTCTGTACTCCTCCTCCTTATCATCTGTGATACAGCCAACAACGGAGGAGTTGATCCGAAAAACTTCTGTAGGTGGCATGTTACTGAATTGAAGCAGAAGTCAGAGGTGTAGAGGGTGAACAAGAATGGAGACAGTACAGTTCCCTGGGGTGCTCCAGTGTGGTCAGTCACCACGTCTGACAAGCAGCCTTGCAGCCTGACATACTGTGGCCTGTCAGTGAGGTAATCTGTAATCCAGACCACAAGGTACTGGTCCACCTGCATCACAGAAAGCTTCTCAGCCAGCCAGAAGGGCTGAACCATGTTAAAAGAACTTGAGAAATCAAAGAACATGATCCTCACAGTGCTTTGTGGCTTCTCCAGGTGTGTACAGTATAAGCTCTGTGAAGCAGGTAGATGTTGGCGTCCTCCACACCAATATCAGCCTGGTATGCAAACTGCAACGGATCCAGGAAGTTGCATACCAAGGGCCTGAGCTGCTGCAGAACCCGCCTCTCAAGGGTCTTCATTACATGTGACGTTAAGGCCACAGGCCTGAAGTCGTTGAAAGCACTGGAACGTCCTTTCTTGGGCACAGGGACTATGCAGGATGTCTTCCAGATCTTAGGTACCTTCTTCAGCCTCAGGGAGAGGTTAAAAAGATGCCGAAACACTCCTGCCAGCTGCTCTGCACACACTTTAAGCACCCTTGTGTTGATGTTGTCAGGTCCCCTGGCCTTGTTAATCCGGGTCTTAGTGAGCTGTCGTCTCACCTGGCTGGTCGTGATCATGATGACTGGGGTGGTTGGAGATATGGTGGGGGTGGGGATATGGGGAGGGGGGTGATGGTGGTGGTAATGTTGTCTTCCTGGGTGTAGGATGTGTATCGATGTCATTCTCTGGATCATGCATCTGACATATTTAGGTTCCTTTATTTTGTATATCATTTTTTGTATATTTTGTGTATTGTGTGTGGGATGGATTCCAGTCAGAAGCTCTATATTCAGATGGGTTTGTTTGGTCCCCAAGAGATGACATAATCCTCGACCACACTGCAGAATAATAGCTTAACACACGTGACACTTTGCTTCTCATTCTCCAGATTTGGAGAAGACTTCATGAAGAAAGATTTCACTGAGAATGGTAAAAAGAATATAACATATACTAGGTGACTGTTTTTAATACACGTGTTAATGAAGGAACGTCTGTGTTGCTATAAATGACAGAAATTACAGCTACTCCAGTAGTAATGACATTACCCCCACCTCGTTACCCCCACCTCGTTACCCCCACCTCGTTACCCCACCTTGTTACCCCCACCTCCCTGTTTGACATCTTCATGTTCTACTTTATGGAGTTCATAATGTTTAAAAAGCTTCAGCCGACCTGTCTTAC
This sequence comes from Cranoglanis bouderius, assembly GCA_023630585.1. Classification (NCBI taxonomy): domain Eukaryota; kingdom Metazoa; phylum Chordata; class Actinopteri; order Siluriformes; family Cranoglanididae; genus Cranoglanis; species Cranoglanis bouderius. The sequence continues at coordinate 932,862 of CM042535.1, forward strand.
TGACTGAGAGAAATCTCTCTCTCTCTCTCTCTCTCTCTCTCTCTCTCTCTTTCTCTCTAAAATGTGTCATCCCTGAGTCAAGCCATGTTTTCCCAAAATGGCAGTGTGCTGAACTGTGGATTTTCCCCTCATCAGGAAAACAGTGATTAGTGAACCATGTGCCACCTCACATGATGCAGAACACACACACCCAGTGAGAGAGAGAGAGAGAGAGAGAGAGAGAGAGAGAGAGAGAGAGAGAGAGAGAGAGAGAGAGAGCACTTTACTATTTCTAATATAAGTGCACTACTTAGGCTACTAGCATATGAGGGTATGAAATGACGGCTCCCTAAACTCTGTATTGCTGTATAGTGCATTTGACATTCGGTTCCCTGCTGTTTCTTATTTATATAAGTACACTAGATGAAATAATGGTCCCTATAGCCTATATAGTGGACTATAATATGTGGTTTGTGATGAACTGCAGTGTCTTGAGGGTACAGAGAGGCAGGGGAGGAGGGAATAAGGGGGGAATAGTGTGTGTTTGTGTGCCAGTCTCAGCATAGCATCCGTACCCCTCCTAAATCCTGACTCACACACACTTTGTCCAAATAAGCCCACAGTCTGATCTCACAGCTGCATTAGTCATGATGTCTGTGCCAGAGGAGGATCAACACTCGGCTCAGTGGCTCAGCCGCAATCGTTAACTCCCTCACACACTGACCCGGAAATGCTCGCCTCACTCTCTCGCTCTACACAGTGTAGATACTGTTCTTTTATCACTTCCTGTCCACCACACACCCTTCACTAACAGAACACACTCTTCACTTTAATGTTGCTCCATTGCACAAGTTTACAGACTCTACAGTAACATGTAAAAACTCGCCGGCTGCTTTTTCCGTCTAGACCGAGTGAACGGATCCAACTTAAGGGTCTGATTAGTTGCTTAGATTAGACCAGCAAGTTATCAAACTTCATGAATGAAATGTAAGTCTTCACCTACATGGTCTTCAAGTACTAAACTCTCTTAGCTGTCTTAATTTAGGATAGAATAAAATATTATATTATCCTACAACAATAACCCTTTATAAATGAGCAAATATAGGAGTTAGGTAGAGATGAAGATAGACAGATGACAGATCGTTGAACAGCAATGTGGGTCCGTAAGAAACCGGTAACCAAAGTCAAAAGACCCACACGATAAAAGACATTTAAACTAAAAAAAAAAAAAAAAAAAAGTTAGAATTTTATTATAAAATAAATCTAGGATGCAGTTGAGTAAAAACGTCTCTAAAACTTGTAAAATTTTGTTTAATACACAACTCAAATAAATCACAGGATTTGAAATGAACACAAAATCTCCGTTTAAATTACCCTGCTGGGAAAAACACAATAGAAACCCTCATAGAATTTCAAATGGTTTTAATGGTTATAATGGGAATTGTATTGATGTTTAATGGAAACTGTAAAGGTTCCCGTGGGTCTGTACTGGTAATTTGTTGCCTTCTGGTTAGCTGATGGTTTGTAATGGTATTTGTAGTGGAAACCATTAGAATTTCTGTGATGGATTCTATTGTTTGTGTTTTCTTCAGCAGGGTAGCATAGGGATTATATATAGATATATAGATATATAGATAGAAACAATATACTTTGGATGGAATTATGACTGAGATTTTGACACAGGTGTAATGTATTACTCAGTAATATCTAGTCAATTTGCATTTTAATAATGCATTTTTTTTATTTTACAAAACAATTTAAAAAATACTTTCTGTTATACTGTATTCTGTGGTGTTTATTTGTGTTTTACTTCTGTTGTGTGATAGTATCTTGCGATTAATATAATAAAACAAAAACAAGTTTATTTATGTATTTATTTTACAGTATTTACTTTATGTCTAAATTCATGTTTGTATCATTGACTCTAATAATAAATCTGTAAATGTGTAATAAATCATCAGAAGATAAACCGCTCCACCGGCTGAAGCTAATTTACTTCCTGGTTGTATAGCCTAGTCTCCGTCATTGCGTCACTTCCTGTCGGGGCGTCATTTCCAAACAGCATTTCGGTGTGTGTGTGTGTGTGTGTGTGTGTGTGTGTGTGTGTATATATATGTGTGTGTGTGTGTCTGAGCGGAGCCTCGTCCGGCTGCGATAACTTTACTTTAGGTCGTTATAACGCTTTAATTCGGCCAGGAGGAGGTTTATAACGGGATTATTTCACTGAAGGAGGAGTTAAATAATGCGATAAGAGTTTAACACGAGCCGGATTTGTGAAGAATGAAGAAGAACATGGATGTGTGTGTGAACTAAACTGAGTTAGAGCAAAACACTTTCTCTACATTATACAGCAGAGAGAGAGAGAGAGAGAGAGACAGGCTGAGAGACAGACAGACAGGCAGACAGACAGACAGCTGCGATGGAGAAACAGCTGAATTATTATCTTTATTTCACTTTAACACTTTTCTCCGTTTCTCCTGTGACTCCCTTTAACCTGGACACTGATAATCCCTCAGTTTTCTCCGGACCTCAGGGCAGTTATTTCGGCTTCTCTGTGGATTTCTTCAGTCCCACTGACAAACTGTGAGTATGACATTTATTTATATTAATTACACACTTTATAAAGTGTAAAGTATGTTTAATTAAATAAACCAGGTCATGTGACTCTCTTCTGCAGTCAATCAGAAACACAAAGCTGTCCGGTGTTATAAATTCTGCCATTAATATTCACACGCAAATGTCTAAAAGTGTCTCAAAATGTCTCACAAATATCTTTTATTTTAACCATCTTTAACATTTATAAACACTTATAGAATAATCCGGTTTACGTCCCGTTATAAACACTTCCCCTGTCCGATCTAGTCTGATCTAGGTGTGTGTGGATAATCAGTGTTATCATATAATCACAATATTCAACAACAACAACAACAATAACACTGTTATTACCAGGTAGTGTGTTATTAATTCACATTAATTGATAATCAGAAATGATCATCTTGTTAATTTAATATATATATATATATATATATATATATATATATATATATATATATATATATATATATATATATATATATATATATATTAGTCACTACCCCTAGGAGTAGGCTGCCTAAGTAGGGAGCACTATTAAAAAGAGATAAAGTGTGTGTTGTTCTATAAAAACATTCATTCTTTGTATTTGTACATGTAAAGGAGTGTTTATTGGGTTGCTTTAGTTTATAAATATAAATTGGACATAAAGCGTCACTCGTGATTTTTAAATATAATATACTTAATAACACACTAATATTAAATAATACATGTATTGTTTATTTTATTTTAGATATAATCCCAGCACTTTTCCCAGTTTTTTTTCTTCACACTAGTTTTTTTTAGTGGCATTAAGTGTTAGGAAGCACTGTGTATTATAATGGATTTATTTATTTGTTTATTTGTTTGTATTAAGTACATGTATGTGTAATATAAAGTAAATAAATGTGCAGCAGGGCTCGGTGTGATCACCGTTATAATACCATCTTAAACACACAGACTGCATAAATAATTATCATTGTATACAAACACATTGTATTCTATAGCTGTGTGAATGCCCTAAAGGCCTCAGTGTGTCTGTGCTGGTCTCTCCCTCAGGCAGAACATCCTGGTGGGCGCTCCTAAAGCCAATGCCTCCTCTTCCTCCTCGGTGAGGGAGCGAGGCGCCGTGTACAGTTGTCCATGGCAGTCAGGCGGGACGTGTACGCAGATAGAGTTCGACAACACCGGTGAGCTCGGTACACTTACAGCAAAGTGCCCTAAAGGCAGCAGCGTGCTGCTTTCTGCTATATACTGTTGGAATTATTTAAAATAATTGAAAATGCCCCAAAGGCAGGAGCTTGCCTCTTGATTAATACTGAATCTTTTTAAGGCCTCACTGTTCTGTGTGAGCAATCAAATGCTTTAAAGGCAATGGTGATTCTTTTTTCAAGCTCTGTTGATGGTTGAGAATGCCTTGAAGGCTGCATTTGAGATTTGTCTTTAATTACATGTTTGTTGATGTGCAATTTGTGATTGTAATCACAATGCCGTAAAGGCAGTGTTTTAATTTGTTACACTCAAATTGCCATAATTGTGTATCAGAAGGCATTGTTGTCTCTTTTTCCTGATGATTCAGAGTGCCCTAAAGTCAGGATTATTTATTCTAATTTATCAAAAGCAAGAACCCAAGCTGCATCTGATTATCTCAGTAGAATTCAAAAGGCTGTAAAGGTGACACTGTGTTCTGTTTTATTTATCTATTTATTTATTTATATTTACGATCAGAGTGAATTCTGTGTTAAGATTCAGAGTGCCCTAAAGGCAGAGTGGTGGTTGTGCTCAGGTTGTAATGGTGTGATGAATGAGCTTTGGGCCTTAGTTGTGTGTGTGTGTGTGTGTGTGTGTGTGTGTGTTTGCGCAGAACGCCTGTAGGGCAGATATTTCAGCAGAGGGAGGATTTGTCAGGTCTGGGCCTGTTAGGAATGTTAAGCACACTCACACCCTGCCTGTATACTGACTCAGTGGATTTTAGCAGTACTGTAATTCACTTGGTGTTTTATTTCCATTAGGATTAAAGTATTGGCACCCTCACGTGTCAGTGTTACAGTACAGACCTGCGTCTGACGTGTGGAAATTGTTCGTGTCTTCATGTCAGACTTCTTGTAAAAACAAGTCACGAAACGTCTCCCTGAATTGTGTCACATCCTGAATGTAAAACCCCTCAGTGTCATCTACAGTGAGGAGTGTGATGTCAGTGTGATGTCAGTGAGGAGTGTGATGTCAGTGAGGAGTGTGATGTCAGTGTGATGTCAGTGAGGAGTGTGATGTCAGTGAGGAGTGTGATGTCAGTGTGATGTCAGTGAGGAGTGTGATGTCAGTGTGATGTCAGTGAGGAGTGTGATGTCAGTGAGGAGTGTGATGTCAGTGAGGAGTGTGATGTCAGTGAGGAGTGTGATGTCAGTGAGGAGTGTGATGTCAGTGTGATGTCAGTGAGGAGTGTGATGTCAGTGTGATGTCAGTGAGGAGTGTGATGTCAGTGTGATGTCAGTGAGGAGTGTGATGTCAGTGTGATGTCAGTGAGGAGTGTGATGTCAGTGTGATGTCAGTGAGGAGTGTGATGTCAGTGTGATGTCAGTGAGGAGTGTGATGTCAGTGAGGAGTGTGATGTCAGTGAGGAGTGTGATGTCAGTGAGGAGTGTGATGTCAGTGAGGAGTGTGATGTCAGTGTGATGTCAGTGAGGAGTGTGATGTCAGTGTGATGTCAGTGAGGAGTGTGATGTCAGTGTGATGTCAGTGAGGAGTGTGATGTCAGTGAGGAGTGTGATGTCAGTGAGGAGTGTGATGTCAGTGTGATGTCAGTGAGGAGTGTGATGTCAGTGTGATGTCAGTGAGGAGTGTGATGTCAGTGTGATGTCAGTGAGGAGTGTGATGTCAGTGAGGAGTGTGATGTCAGTGTGATGTCAGTGAGGAGTGTGATGTCAGTGTGATGTCAGTGAGGAGTGTGATGTCAGTGAGGAGTGTGATGTCAGTGTGATGTCAGTGAGGAGTGTGATGTCAGTGTGATGTCAGTGAGGAGTGTGATGTCAGTGTGATGTCAGTGAGGAGTGTGATGTCAGTGTGATGTCAGTGAGGAGTGTGATGTCAGTGAGGAGTGTGATGTCAGTGTGATGTCAGTGAGGAGTGTGATGTCAGTGAGGAGTGTGATGTCAGTGTGATGTCAGTGAGGAGTGTGATGTCAGTGAGGAGTGTGATGTCAGTGTGATGTCAGTGAGGAGTGTGATGTCAGTGAGGAGTGTGATGTCAGTGAGGAGTGTGATGTCAGTGTGATGTCAGTGAGGAGTGTGATGTCAGTGAGGAGTGTGATGTCAGTGTGATGTCAGTGAGGAGTGTGATGTCAGTGAGGAGTGTGATGTCAGTGAGGAGTGTGATGTCAGTGTGATGTCAGTGAGGAGTGTGATGTCAGTGAGGAGTGTGATGTCAGTGAGGAGTGTGATGTCAGTGTGATGTCAGTGAGGAGTGTGATGTCAGTGTGATGTCAGTGAGGAGTGTGATGTCAGTGAGGAGTGTGATGTCAGTGAGGAGTGTGATGTCAGTGAGGAGTGTGATGTCAGTGAGGAGTGTGATGTCAGTGTGATGTCAGTGAGGAGTGTGATGTCAGTGAGGAGTGTGATGTCAGTGTGATGTCAGTGAGGAGTGTGATGTCAGTGAGGAGTGTGATGTCAGTGAGGAGTGTGATGTCAGTGAGGAGTGTGATGTCAGTGTGATGTCAGTGAGGAGTGTGATGTCAGTGAGGAGTGTGATGTCAGTGTGATGTCAGTGAGGAGTGTGATGTCAGTGTGATGTCAGTGAGGAGTGTGATGTCAGTGAGGAGAGTGATGTCAGTGTGATGTCAGTGAGGAGTGTGATGTCAGTGAGGAGTGTGATGTCAGTGAGGAGTGTGATGTCAGTGTGATGTCAGTGAGGAGTGTGATGTCAGTGAGGAGTGTGATGTCAGTGTGATGTCAGTGAGGAGTGTGATGTCAGTGAGGAGTGTGATGTCAGTGTGATGTCAGTGAGGAGTGTGATGTCAGTGTGATGTCAGTGAGGAGTGTGATGTCAGTGAGGAGTGTGATGTCAGTGTGATGTCAGTGAGGAGTGTGATGTCAGTGAGGAGTGTGATGTCAGTGTGATGTCAGTGAGGAGTGTGATGTCAGTGAGGAGTGTGATGTCAGTGTGATGTCAGTGAGGAGTGTGATGTCAGTGTGATGTCAGTGAGGAGTGTGATGTCAGTGAGGAGTGTGATGTCAGTGTGATGTCAGTGAGGAGTGTGATGTCAGTGAGGAGTGTGATGTCAGTGTGATGTCAGTGAGGAGTGTGATGTCAGTGTGATGTCAGTGAGGAGTGTGATGTCAGTGAGGAGTGTGATGTCAGTGTGATGTCAGTGAGGAGTGTGATGTCAGTGAGGAGTGTGATGTCAGTGTGATGTCAGTGAGGAGTGTGATGTCAGTGAGGAGTGTGATGTCAGTGTGATGTCAGTGAGGAGTGTGATGTCAGTGAGGAGTGTGATGTCAGTGTGATGTCAGTGAGGAGTGTGATGTCAGTGAGGAGTGTGATGTCAGTGTGATGTCAGTGAGGAGTGTGATGTCAGTGAGGAGTGTGATGTCAGTGTGATGTCAGTGTGATGTCAGTGAGGAGTGTGATGTCAGTGAGGAGTGTGATGTCAGTGTGATGTCAGTGAGGAGTGTGATGTCAGTGAGGAGTGTGATGTCAGTGTGATGTCAGTGAGGAGTGTGATGTCAGTGTGATGTCAGTGAGGAGTGTGATGTCAGTGAGGAGTGTGATGTCAGTGAGGAGTGTGATGTCAGTGAGGAGTGTGATGTCAGTGTGATGTCAGTGAGGAGTGTGATGTCAGTATTTAACTCCGTACACACTGTAGTGGAGCAGTGTAGTGGAGTTTGAGTGTATAGCATCACGTGTCTTCTTTAGCTTTATAGAATAGCGAGCTCATGCTTTACAGCAGGGTGTTATGATAATCCCGGTTGATGGGTTCAGGAAGGAGGTGGGCGGAGCTGTTGTTTTTATTAATAGCCTCTGGCGTAGTGATGCGCGGATCGCGGTTAAATCCGCGGGTCATGTAATCAAAAATAACATTCTGATTAATTGTGGGTTGATATGATAAATCATTAATGACGTAAATATCAACTACATTCTCTCAAATATGAGCACGTTTAAAACCTCATTCCCCCCAAGGCTGCTGGGCGGGGTCCACTTTTCTAAACTGAAATGGAGGGAAAACAGGTCCGAGAGAAAATTAAAGACGGAGAATTAAAAACAAAACAGAAGGGAGGAAAGAAAAGTACCGTGTGGGAATGTTTTAACGCAGTTTTAGCGCAGTTTAGTGCAGTTTTAGAGAAGTTTTAGAGAAGTTTTAGTGCAGTTTTAGCGAAGTTTTAGCGCAGTTTTAGCGCAGTTTTAGCGCAGTTTTAGTGCAGTTTTAGCGAAGTTTTAGCGCAGTTTTAGCGAAGTTTTAGCGCAGTTTTAGCGAAGTTTTAGCGCAGTTTTAGAGCAGTTTTAGCGCAGTTTTAGCGCAGTTTTAGAGCAGTTTTAGCGCAGTTTTAGCGCAGTTTTAGCGCAGTTTTAGCGCAGTTTTAGTTCAGTTTTAGCGCAGTTTTAGAGCAGTTTTAGCGCAGTTTTAGAGCAGTTTTAGCGCAGTTTTAGCGCAGTTTTAGTGCAGTTTTAGCGAAGTTTTAGCGAAGTTTTAGCGCAGTTTTAGAGCAGTTTTAGAGCAGTTTTAGCGCAGTTTTAGCGAAGTTTTAGCGGTTTTAGCGCAGTTTTAGAGCAGTTTTAGAGCAGTTTTAGAGCAGTTTTAGCGCAGTTTTAGTGCAGTTTTAGCGAAGTTTTAGAGCAGTTTTAGCGCAGTTTTAGAGCAGTTTTAGAGCAGTTTTAGCGAAGTTTTAGCGCAGTTTTAGCGCAGTTTTAGCGCAGTTTTAGAGCAGTTTTAGAGCAGTTTTAGAGCAGTTTTAGCGCAGTTTTAGCGCAGTTTTAGAGCAGTTTTAGCGAAGTTT